>VXAX01001320.1:301913-657437 GCA_013399835.1 Leptocoma aspasia | reverse complement strand
GCCCCGGCTGGGGAGCAGCGCTCGGAGCGCGGCGGCGGGGGGCGAAGTTGGCCCGCAGGGCAGCGCCGAGAGGTGCCGGGTGCCGGCTGCGATCAGCGGTGGCAGCCCCCTCCCGAGCAGGGGCGGCGATGTTCCCCGGGATCGCGGCTTTGCTAATGTTGTGTTTACTGCTGTCACTGACAATGTTCCTTTCACGGGGAGAACCGCAACCGTAGTTTCGCTGTGTGGCACCAGTTCGGCTGTAGCTCTGATCGGTGTGGGGGCTTCTGTTGCTGGTTTTGCTGGTTTCCTATTCTAGATGAAGCGGTATTGAAGTTAGTTTTGGAAGTGGGAAGATCAGTACCCGTGATATTATAACAGGTCTTTTTTCCTGCCCGTCTCTGCCTCATTTCGCTTTTCTTTATTTTCATTTATTTTAAGAGTGGAATTTTAGGTTTATATTGCTCTATAAATAGGTGCACACCTTAAAAAGGTCGGTGCATCTGTTTAAGTGCATTGTAAACTTGTTATCGAAGTGAATGTTAAGGAATTTTTGATGGGTGACAAGTAGCTGGGAAAGTTAGAATTTGGGTAGGATTTAGTCACTTCTGTGGCTGGTTAATGAGATTATGCTTCTTCTTTGGCTGGTTTTATTGGTTCTTTCTTTACTTTTCAATTTAGCAAATATAATTCCTTAACTATGCATGGCGAAATTCAGGGGCTGGGTACTGCTTTGTTAAATGCTTTTAGGCAGGAGTGCAATTTGCCAAGGAAGGGACTAAAATATTGTATTTTGTGATCCTAATCTCTAAATGCCACACAGATTACATGTGTGTATGTATATGCATTTGGACCTCGTGTTTTGCAGAGGGTTTACTTTACTTTGTTGATAATATAAAGGTATGTCTAGGAAAAAGGTAATATATCTTGTTAATAACTATCATTTTGCCAAACACGGTCTAACAGCTATACTTGCAAATCCATAGTAATCAGAACCAAATACCTGTCACGTTCCATTTTACAGCAATTGGGAGTAAATCCTCGCAACCATAAATTACACTATATCAATATTAATCTGTAAGCAGGCGTTTTGGATCGTGTGCATGTTTTATCAGCTCTGCATAATCCATTGTATTACATCTTTTTAATAATCATGCTGTTGTTATATAAAAGTAATAATCACAATAAAATTAGTGCTCAATTAAATATTATGCTTCTACTACACTATCTTTACTCTGCTACACTAATTTATTTTGCAGACAACTGATAACCACTGTATTACCACTCAAATAATATTTGCATACAATTTGCCTAATTTATAATGTGGGTAACATTAATTTAATAGAAGCCGTTACAACCCAATATGTGGGTGTAGTTCAAATACTAAGCATTTATAGGTATTGAGTTTTAGTGTTTGCTTAATAACTTACTTTCATTTGACTATGGTTTTATGTGGATTTAGAGATGTGCATCAGAAAGAAGAGAACTCTCGTGCCTCGGTTTTCCATAAAATGTGAATGTATTGCCCCTCATTCTAAAGTTCTATTTGCTGTTTTTTGTACTGTGAAATGTATTGTTTTTAGTGGTTTTAGGGTTCATGAGGAGAGAACATTTACACTTTGACTGTTTCAAACAGTTGGATTTCTGCTCAAACTCTCTATGTGGCACAGGCGTTCACACACACTTACTGCAGAGATCAAGTTGCATTTAGCTTTTAGTAATCCAATTAGTATATGTAAGTGCATATATAATATGTGGGTACATAATCTACATGTCTACACAAATGTGACATGTATTTTATTATACATGTCAATATTTTTGTCTCTGACAAGTAGTTGCATAGCTTACAGAGAGTTAAATTAGCTCCTCTGTCCACAAACACATGTATGTATGTAATATGTTATACATACATCATCGCCACACACCCAGGAATATGCATGCATATCCATCAAGGTTTATTAATTTTGTCTGTGTATCCAATGCGGTGTGGTTGCTTTGTAATATTTGCAAATAAGTATATATAACATGATGTGTGAATTGCTACTTTGTATTTTGAAGCTGCCCTCCTTCTGCCTGTGAGCTAGCCTTTGTAAAACGTGTTTCACAAGCATTTATAAGGCAATTAGGGACCCTCTTCTGCATTCCTTGCAAACCCAAAACTTCTCCTAATCTGTGCTGCAATCACCAAGAAGGCAAGCTCAGGCCTACTGTGTGTGTGGGTGTTTGTATTATCTGTATGCAAAGTACAACAGAAACATCGTCAGCCTGAGAAATAAATTAAAGAAATATTTATAGCTTGAGCAGATTTTTTTTTTTTAATCTGATGAAAAGATTGAAAGGTAAACTTTCCAACTCTGCCTTGCCTTTTTAAACCAGGAAATGACTTTGTGAAAGTTACTCGTTGATGGGAAAAATATAGTTAATTTCCCCCCACCTCCAATGGAGGTACATTCTTGTCTCACTTCTTGAAACGTATTTCGTCAAGAGCTGTGATTGTTACAGCGTGCAATGCCACTGCACATGTGCTGAAATTCTCACCTGGCCTTCTGATGATTAGTGGGACCTTTGTCTTGATGATACAAACTGCAGAATCAGCCCTTTAGTTTCCCATATCAGGAGAGATCACAGTAGTGCAAGAATGAGATGTTTCATTGACCCTTTGTCAAGAATGTGATTAGGAAGGTAGCTGAGAGTTGGTGTGGGGTTTGTGTTAACACTGGGATAAAATGTTTAAAATGAGGCCATGAATATCCTTGCGGGTGTTTTGCCAGACTTGAAGAAACTGAAAAATACTCAAAACAATTTAAATAAATGTAAACTCAGGATGAGATGAAAGGGCCAAAGCTTAAGTCTGCTGTGATCCCTGGATGAATAAGAAGTGCTCACCTGGGCTTGCATTTAATATGAGCCATTCTATGAGGGAGAAAGGAAGGGAGATGGATATAATGAAAAGCTTGAATGCCTGTGTGCACCAAGGGGACCACTTGCTGTTAAAAATCAAATTTCATCTTTTAAATCACTTTCCATGCTTGTCTGTGGTAACCAAGTAAATGAAATCTTGCTGTGGCCTGGGACCATGTGGCTAGATTTGAACCTGCTTACGGAGTGAGGTGGTGTCATTAATCAGCAGCTGGGAAACAACAAAACCCAACAAAGACCCAACCACCCCGGAATATATACTCCTCACTAGCACAAACAAAGGCAGAAGAATTCTTGGTTTATGTTATATTGATTGTCATAGGTATTAATATTTTTAAGTCCTCCAATTTTTAAAAAAGTGGAAGTTGAGAAAATACTTAGCAGAAAAATGCGTATTGAGGTATGTAAATCAAAACCTGGCGAGGTGAAATAAGATGAGCAGGTAACAGTTTTGTCTTAGCTGTGTGGTTGCAAGGAGGAAGGCAGAGAAACAAGCCTCTTGGTTTTTTCCTATTTTATATTATGTATCGCAAGTAGCCTAATTACAGCAAAACCAGCAAACTGCCAGTTATACAGGAAAAGGCTTAAACTCACTAAACTGTTATATAAATAGAAAGTTCAAAGGTCTGTTTGTGGCTGACAGAGCTGAGAACAGGCCATCTGTGGGCCAGGTTCCTCTCCTGTGTGAATGGAGAAACGCACTGCATGCCACAGCAGCGCGCTCTTTCAGCACAGCGCTCAACCTGGAGGGGGTGATCCTGCTCTCCAGACAAAGGTGAACTGTTTCAGTTCCAGCCCTGGCTATTTCCCCCTCTTCACCCACCTTCCTGCTTCCCTCTCTGCCTTGTGCCCCTGCAGAAGACCTTCTCAGTTACTGTTCTTTCACCAGGGCTTGTAATAACTCGCTAAATGAAAAGTCTTCTGAACGTGGAAACTGTGTTGTGTTTCTGATGGGAATGTGTGAAATAGAGTAGATAAGCTCTTTGAGAGTTAGATTCAATTTTTATTTTTTACTTTAATTTTTATGGGGTGCTGGTGAGAGCATTAATGTAGGAAAAAGTCACATTTTGAATGGATTTCTGTAAGATTTTTCTCCCTGTCCCTTTCTTCTCCCTAAGAAATATTACAGTTGAATTGCAGTTACTTTTTGGATTTGTATTACAGACATCCACGAGTAATTATTTGAGAATGTTTCATTTTCAATTTGAAAGTGTAAATGGATAGATTGTGTGGCTGCTGGTGGGTGTGTGAGGGGGATTAGATGCTGTCAAAACAAGCAGCTGAAGAAGACCAAAAATAGTCTTGGGCCAAAACCTGTACTTGAAGTACATCCTAATTTAGTAGTTCTTCCCTGGGTGATACTGAACTTCATGGAGTATAAATCTTAAAAGAATTTGGCTGTTTGCAAACATTTAGCTCACATCTATCCTATGAGGCAAAATTACTATCAGTTTAACATCCTTTGAATTGTTTTCCTAATGATTCATTCAAGAATTTAATGCTTTTAAAACATACAAATTGGGATGGAGAGTAGATACTTCAGGTACTGTTCAGCTATTCTGAAGCCAGGCAGAACTTGAGAGCATTTAAGCAGTTTGTACATGAATGCCACTTATATTGTTTGGGGTTTTCTTTTTTAGTAAAAGATGGTACTATGATGCAGGTCCTTCAGGAAAGCAAAATGATTTCTTTTGTCTGACAAGAGTACTTCTGCAACCTGGAATTTTCTAAATAATTTAGAGTGGAAAATGTGACATTCTGTAAAGTATTAACTTAAATATACTAAATGGTCTTTGAAAAAATGGATGGACACTGCTGGTCTTTGTGTGCTTTTTAGGACTGAGACAATACACTCCAGCATCCTGGAAGGAGTGTTGTGATGCTTTTTGTGTTACAGGGCCCAAATTCAGTTTTTATCTAGGTAAAGAAAAATGCCCAACCCGGTGAGATGGGATAAAATTTGCGCTAAACTTAGAAAAAGTGCGTGGGCCTTAATTCAGCAGGGCCCTTAGACAGGTATGTAGTTTTCAGCACACAAGAGATCCTATTAAAACAAATCTAATTTCTAGTTAAGTTTCACCAAAATGCTCAATTTGTTTTACTAATGACTGAACCCCAGTTTTTGATGTGTTTGGTAATGAAAGCTGATGTTATTTTTGACTGTACAGTACCCATCCATTTCCCTGAAATCTACAGCAGCTTTACGTGATTTCACAAATAACTGGGCAGCCAGAAAGAATGCAAGTATTAAATCTCATTTAAAAAAATCTAGAGGGATTGTAGAAAGCATTTGATACCTTAAACCCATGAAGCATTTAGAATAAGCATCTAAACAGATAGACCCTGCCCTATATTTTCCCTGTGCCTTTAGTTTGAGATAATGAAATTATTTTTGTGTCAAGGACTTGAAGGATTTGGTTCCTGAATGTTTGTTAAATGTTTATAGTCAATAAATACCATAAAGAACTCGTGTCCTCCTCCAGTCTTGGCCTGAGTCAATGGCCAGTGATGCCAGTGAAGGTGCTCCCAGTTGACTTGAGAGGGCCCTTGATTTGCCCATTTTGGCCAAAAGGCAGCCTTCTTTAAATGTGGAGCAACTCTCTCATGACCAGGATCAGCAAGGCACTGTGCGCATGCCTAATACTATGCATGTGCAAAAACTCCTCAGAGCCCAATTCTGAACCTGTCCAATTCAAATTTACTGCCTTTCTTTTACGGAAAGAAAAGAAAAATGGAGGGGAAAGCTTGAATCTTTTCTCTTGATTGCAGTTAGCAGAATGGATTTTCTAAAGCCATCAAACATCTATTAACACTGAAAACTGAAAATGCACCACAACTCTGGGTTTTGCAATGTTGCAGATTCTTTCTTGAGCATTGAAAAAGAAGATAGTAAATCAAGTAAGATGTCAAGTTAGTATAACCTTCCATAATATAACATGGTCAGGAAGTCACAATAGTGACTCTAAAAGACAGCTCTTTCATCCTTTTATTGTTACTGAATGTTCTGTGTTGATGCTTTGTAACCAAAATATTTGTTCAAATCGTTCTAATAGCTTTGGTCAGAGGTCAGAAGGTACATTACTCCTGACTAATGGACAACTGTAGAGATTAAAAAAATGAGAGAAAGGACGGCAGTGTGTCAGTAGGTTTTAAGCTCCATCTTGAATAACTTCTAATGAGACAGTTGTTTGACCAAAGATTCTCATGAAGGGCATATGATGTTAAATCTTTATTTGTGAGGAAATTGTGGCAGAATAAGCTCAAGGGCTTGTTTTCATATACACTGTACTGGAACCCAGTCTCGAAGAAACTTTATAAAAATTGTATACTGCTCCTAAATTTCAACAAGACTGCTATTGAGTGCAGTTAGTTTGATGGGTTTACGAGGCTGGGCTCACAGTGCTGAAAAAGTAATGTGGAGCGAGAGAGCTGAGGTAAGGGAATAACCCAAAACTTCCTGCAGTTAACTACCCAGCTGTTACAAACTGTTTTATCATGAAGAGACTATTTCTCAACTTGTACATAGCAGATCAGCAACATAAATTGTTAGGACATTTAAGCAAAGGTCTAGTCAGTAGTGTCTTTAGTAAAACTGTACATCATGTTTTAATAACATTTTATGAATGTATTCAAATCAAGCCACTGAAAGAAGAAAACTCACTTAGAAAAATTTTTCCTTGTGACCTCAGCTGTTGGTCTGTGTCTTTTTGCTGGAGATTATAATTGAGTCCTTATTTCATGTGATTTGGGATGGTGAGTTTTAAGGAGAGTTGGAGATGATGCCACAACTGGAAGCTGATTTTACTTGTAGGTGGAGCAGAGAATAGGGAATGCCATTTACTATGTGTGGTGTGTAAGACTTGTTTAGTGAGGAGCTGTAGTCAGCAGTTCAGATTCCTGACTCACATGGTGCATGGAGCTACCAGTTATAGTAAGACATGAATAGCCCACTCATAATTATATGTAGTTATAGGGGTGGGGTATTAACAACCAGCGAAGAAGAAAACAAGATAGAGCACCAAGTTAAAAATCACTGAGTTGTTCCTTTGACAAGTATTATAATAGCTATTTTTGTACGCTGTGGGTGTACATGATGTTGTGGAATGAGCAAATTCTGTAGCTTTACATTGCCAGTGCCTGGGGCTCAAACCTGCAGAAGACTTACTACTGAGACTAGTGCTTTTTCCATTTGGCACTTTATTTACATGGACTGTTGGCAGGATTCAATTGTAGCTTGAATGTTTTCTTGGACATCCAAGTGTAGACTCTTTTGATAGGTGATAGTATCTGCATCCTCCAAAGTGATAGACACCTGAAAGTGACCCTGGTTAAAAGCAGAGCAGTCCTTGGTGGCTTATGATCTGTGCTGAGAAGGTGGCTTCATAATGGAATGTTTTTTATTTAAAATGTTTTTATGTCTGAGGGTAACAGTATGTTATGTAAGTCTACTTGTTCTTTATTTTGTCCTTTATTACTGGTTTAGGTCAAGATTTCTCTTGTGAGGAAAAAGAACATACAACTGTCAGTAGAGAAAGCAAATGCAAAGCTTAAAATATAAACTATCATTAAGGCCTCCAGTTCCCATTTACTTCAGTCTCAGGTCATGAGGGAAACTGAGACCCTGCAGTAATAGGGTGTTTAGGTGAGTCTGTTTCTATGCTGCTGTCAGTAGCCACGCTTGTATTTGAGAATACTGTCTTGGAACATTATATGTCTGTTGGCTATGGACCTCTTTGTCTGCAGAGATGCCAGAGTAAGAGATGTNCCCCCTCTCCAACCCCAGCCAGGCCTCTCTAGGTCTCTCGCAGGCGCGAAGCCGCGCCGCTCCCCGCGTTCCGCAGTTCCTCCTTCCAGCTAAACTTCCCCGCGCTCCCGGCGGGGGCTCGCGGCTCCGCCGGATCCCGGCGGTGCTGCCGCGGCGGCTGCAAAGCTTAAAATATAAACTATCATTAAGGCCTCCAGTTCCCATTTACTTCAGTCTCAGGTCATGAGGGAAACTGAGACCCTGCAGTAATAGGGTGTTTAGGTGAGTCTGTTTCTATGCTGCTGTCAGTAGCCACGCTTGTATTTGAGAATACTGTCTTGGAACATTATATGTCTGTTGGCTATGGACCTCTTTGTCTGCAGAGATGCCAGAGTAAGAGATGTTTTCAGAAGGCTGCACATGGTTTAGGTCCCTGTCCTGAACTCTCAGGTGAGACCCCCATAGCTTGGGGGGCAGTCAGTTCACATATGAAAACTTTGGGCTGCTCTTTAGAATGTGGGGGTGATTTTTCTTCCAGTTTCTTTCCTGTAGAACAATGGAGTGACATTCTGCCTGGTGTTTCCTATGAAGAATAATGGTGAGGAATTATCTTGTCTGTCTACAAGTGTTAAAAACTCATTAGTTAGGGTCCCTGAAAGAGTTCCAAGACAAGTCAGTGGGTGTGGTGAAGCCAATTGTAATGGGAAGTGGACTGAGCCCTGGGGCTGGTGGTCAGCAGGGAGGCAGAGCTGTAAAGAATACTGTGCATATGCTATAGTAAGCATTTTTGTAGATCTCCTCTGTGGGAGAGGACAATGGCTTTGGAACTCATATTTACTCAAAAAGCAGCCCTTTGATTTTCATGACTTTCTGCTTGGTTGCACATTGGAAAGCCCATTTGTCTTCACCAAGCCTTTGAAGAGGGGTAGGTGAAGGAATTGAGGCATTGGTCAGTGGCTGAGGGCTAGTGGTTGCTTGGAGAGGGAGCTAAGTTGCATTGCTTTTTTTAAGTAATATTTGAAAGGGTTGTTGTCATTTTTAAATTTGTGAAGTCAAGGTGAATATATATATTTAGGAACAGAACATGGATTCTCTCACTGGTACTTTGGCTAGCTACTTTAGTGCCTTTGGAAAGTCACTTGGTATCTGTCAAAGTGAGGCAATGGTATTTACTTCTGTGGTGATTTGCCTTTTTTTTTGGTTTTTTTGTGTTCAGGTGCAAAGCATGAGCGAGAAGGGCCAGCTGTGTAGTTACCTTTATCTGATCTTTGTGCTCACTTTTTCATCTTCCTGGGTGTCAGCTGGGAACTGCTTTTGACATTTTCTCTACTCTGAACTTCACTCTAGCTATATAGTCCTTCACTGCTTGCTTGTACAGTGTTACCTAGAAGAAAAGCAAATGGTGTTGATTGTGCTGATGCACAGAGATCCTTGTGTTGGATGCTACATTTGTGCTGATGATATCAGACACATGTTTAGAAAAATGGGGTGATATTTCTAGCCACAGACCCTTCAACCAGTATTGATTTATGTCTCTGCTTTACCTCTTTTTGTGAAGTGAGACATGTAACATCTCCAGTTTTTACTGGCAGACTTTCAGAGAAGTCATTGTTATCACCCTTCCTTATACAGTGGGGAATGGGAAGAGAGAAGTGACTTGCAGAAGGACTCGTCGTTGGTCAGGAATGCAGCTGAGTTCCACTTCACTGCTTCCCAAGTCTGATGGGTATATTTTCCTATTCCATGGAGGTGTGATGAGGTTAAGTCCCTTAATGTTTATGAATGTTTACGGTGATAGAGGAAGACAGAAAACTAGGCAGATATATTGTAGGGGGAAGGCAAGCCTGTAAAGAGAAATGGTGGGATTTGGGCAGTGCAAGAGAAGATAATCAAAGCAGAGAACTTTTCTGAAGGGCAGAATTTATTTATAGTGTGTATACTTCATGTAGTTTGCCCTGCTAGTATAGCTGGACAGTGAAGGCCACGGACCTTTTGGAGACAGAACCATCTTGTTACTCCAGAAGATTTGTCATTTACCAGATCTTATAGCAAAGCTTTGTATATGCAGCTGTAGCTTAAGTAAATGTCATCTCTTGGATGGTTCACTGAATAGTACATCCACAGTTTTGCAGAAGCATTGTTGCTCTTTGAGGCAGCTGCCTTTGTTTCTAGCAGATCACTGCTGCTTTGTTGGTTAACCCTGGGCATGAGTTTTCTTCACATATGTTATTAGACTGAGCATATTTTCTATTTATACCACTTGGGGATACAAATTACTGTGTTGAGTTCAGCAAGCACGAGGAAAAGTACATGCTTGTGATTGGACAAGAAAAGAATACGGGGCAAAATTTTATTTCAAGGTACTTTCTTTCAAGGTTTAAGGGAAAACAGGCAGCAAAACCAATCAATGGTCTTTATTTTTACATCCCTGAAAAATAGGAGGTATTTTCATATATGTGTTTTAATAGACTATGTTGGTGGAATTTGGTTTTGAAATGAACAATATGCCTTTGAAGAAGAGAATAATTTTGTTGAAATCCTGTGTATCATTTTTAGGCAATTAGGGAGATGATTAGTGTCGTACATGCTTGGAAGCATTGTCTTTGTGGCTTTGATAGTTGTCTGTGGGCCAGTAAATTTGCACTGGAGGGCTGAGCTGGAGGCCACTGCAGCTGGTTGAAGTTTTTCATTGATTTAGTAAACTCTAAACCATACTTAGCCACAGCTTCCCTTTCTTTCTCATTTCATTTTGGGAGCAGATGACCTTTACCTACTCTGTGGTAGAGCTCCAGAAATATTATGCAATCTATTGCAATGTTTTTGTTACTGCTCAGTCTTCCCTTCTCTCTTTAAAGAGCCCTTACCCAAACTGACTGTTTTTTAGTGTTCCTATGGAGGGATCATAGATAAGGGAATATAATTAAAGAGAGTTTTGGTATTGGTGTAGGGAAACACCTGTGCACTCATTCAGAATCATAAGCTCTGTCAGCAGGACACTGAGCATGTTTGGATCGTAGACCATGACTAGGTGTTATCCTCATCAGGATAATAAATAATACACTTCCCTGTCACTTCACTCTGCTGTTTCTTTCCCCATTACCCAAGACAAGCTGTTGTGTGAGAATTTTGCCTGGTTGTAGACTGCTCATGAATCTTACAGTACATGACATGCAGACATCTAACAAACATGACTAGAAACTGCATAAAATACACAGACATAACACAGAAGTCATATGTTTGAAAACACATTAGAGCTCCACAAATAACCTGATATCTAGGAGGCTTTTTTCCTCCCATATATCTATAACCAAAAATATTCTGCTAGCTGCCTTTCAACCAGATCAGGGTTATTTTAGATTTTGTAATGATTCTCGCTTGTGTAAACTCACACAATCTGCCTGCAAATTCAACTTCAATGATAAAAGGTCTCATCAAAAAATTGAGGGAGGCTAGAATGTTTAGTTAAGATTTAATATCTTTCTAACTAATTATAACACAGTGTCAATATGCGCTCTGATGTCTGTGGAAAGAAAAGGAACATAAAAGATACAGTTCCATTGTACTGGGTCTTTTGTAAACAATTAACAGGTTGATGTCTGAAGCAAGGGTAAGAGAATTGATAAACCTGTTCTAAAGGGCTTGAAAAGTTGAATTGAATTCTAAATGTAGATTAGGAATAAATGATGACAGCCGAGCCAGCATTACCTCAGTTGATTAATTTATAAGGATACTGGTCAATGATTTTAACCAACAGCTATGCATAGTAGAATCCTAATGGGATCTGTCTGTTAAGATTACATAAAGTAGAGCATTTGATTTATTTCATAGCTTTCCAACGCGCCACTTTAACTTCATACAAATAATGCATTAGTCACGCTGGATAAGATGGCGTATTGAATAAAGTTGTGATTTTGTCTGCTTCTTATAATCTGATTTTATAAAGGATTAAATCTGTTTTAGTAGTTTATTCATATCATAAAAGTGATTGTCGGTTGAATGAAATCTTTACATCTGCCACTTTCTATCTCATTAGAAAAGACAGTAACATAAAGTTCCTCATTTCCTCCCAGTCTGTTTTATCCCCTGGTGTGTCTGAGTGTGTATATCTTCTGTACGTGTTTGTAAGTTATAATGTCAGTGTGTTCTCAGAGTTGTGGTTAAGGATGTGTCACAGCTTTGGAGGGATAATACCAGTGGCTGTAAACGTTCTGGCCAAGAACATACCCAGCCAGGGACAAATGGGGATGTGGGCAAAGGGTGACTGTCAAAAATCTGGAAGTGATGGCTTGTAGCAGCATGGCCACATGTGTGTGTGTGTGTGTGAGAATTCAGCAGGTACTCGAGTACAGCCAGCCCTTCACTGTAGCTGTGCCTGGGTCAGCGGGCACCGAGTGTGAACCTAACGATGATCGGGTGTTAACTTAATGCTGATTCAAGAGGACGTGAAGGCTGAGCATTCCTCTGGACTTAAATGTGAATTGTCACTTGTGATCAACTGTCATCATCTGTCACACTTCCACTGGTTTTAAAAACACTCTTCTGGTTCAGATGCATGCTTGTTGATTTTATTAAGTTAGTATTTAATGGAAAGTTGCAAATCTGGGCATTATTTATCCACTGTTGCTGGGGGGTTGATTTATTGTTTCTGTATTTTATTCCTTTCGTTGCAATGTGTGTGTGTCACTGACGGGATGATGCTGTTACAACTAGCAGTTGTTTGCACGTAGACCTTCATAAAAGTAGTATCAGTAGATCTTTTCATAGATGTTTTCTTATTTATGTGTAAGGATCTTGCCATTTTTATTTAATCCTATTAAGTGTTTAGGGCCAGACTTGATCTTCTGAACATGAAGTTGTCTTGGATTCTGATGTTGAACTGGAAGGTACTATCCAGCTCTTTCAGTTGTCTTTTCAGTCAAGACAGCTTCTGAAGATCTCAGTTCCCCCTTCCAAGGACTTGCTGAGGACAGAACTTCTTCATTCACATTTTCATTTGTTGCTACATGTTTTAGTTTTAACTGGCTCTGGCATTTACATCTTGGCTGCTTTGCCCGCATACTTTGGTTTGGTAGGAGTGTTTTGATATAAAATGTGTGGTCAGGCTCTTCTCTAGGTCAGGGATCCTCCTGCAAGTTTTGGCCGCAGACACGGCGAGAGCACTGGGGCAGGCAGGGGGCTTGTGCTGGGCTTGGGCTGCCAAAGTGTTTACACAGAACTATACCCATTTCCCTCCCAGCACAGGACTGGGCCTGTCTCTGACTCCAGCAAGCTTCTTGAACAAGACTTTAGGACTCGTGTATTGTTCTTCATGCTTTGTTGTAGGAGAAGTGACAGCGGGGCTTAGCTCTGCTCTGCACTGGCCGTTGTCTCTGCAGCAGTGCTGGGCTCAGTGCTGAGCCCTGCAGTCACGGCTGCTGAGTCATTTTGTGCTTTAATCATGTTCGTTACTGAAATTGAGGGGAAAAACGCTTTACTTCTCACGAAAGTGATTTTGGTCATATGCATTCCCGTGGTGTAGAATGGTCCTCAAAACGGCAGTAGTGTTTGCAGAGGTGGAGAGTTTCTGGGGCCAGATCTGGGGAGTGTACACAGGTTGGTTTGCTGAGGGCAAGATAAGGGACACTGTGTCCGAATGGAAACTTCCTCAGCTAAATTTAAGTATCCTCTGCTGCAGGGTTACCTACACACAATGAAGCAGCTCTGGTATCTGTGACCTTGCTTAAAAAGCTTGTGGTCATGAGAAGCAGACACAGCTCCAGCAGCACTGGGGAAGTTGACTTTGCAGGGAGCCTTCCCCAGCCACCCTCCTTCACGTCAAACCTGAACTGCTGGAGGTGTCATCCTGGAGCTGGACATGGCTGGAGCCCACATCCGTCACTGCTAGCAGAGAATGTCCAAACCTGACACCTTCTGTGTGCACAGCTATTTAAATGGAAGTATGTGTCAGATTCCTCATGTATCTAGTAGCATTATTTTGGGGGTGAAAGGTGTGTGCTGGTTATGTATTGTTCTAATTGTTATTCAAGAATGGACCCATAGTGTGGTAATACACTGAGGTCTAATGTCACCTTCCAGCCTTGAGTTAAAAAATTATCCTGTGAGATGGTTACAGCAATAAGACACAGCTTAAGTATTTAAATATGAAAGAACAGTGTCACACTGTTCATTTTCAGTGAGGAATACTGACTGTATCTCTGAATAAACAGAGAACAGCTTTTTATGAGAAATTTTTGTTGTATTTTATTTGGCAGTTCTCTTAATAGGAATTCTTCAATAGTATTTATTGTATTTTATGCTGGTAGGGGTGAGAGCCAAAGCGGAATCTGAGCAGTTTTACTTGCTTTACTCATGAACAATAAGAAAATATTGCTGTATTAATTACTTTTGTGCTTTATTGGCAAAAATAAAGAGATCCTATAATATGAAATTGCTAATATGAGAAAGGCTTTGATTTTCTCATTAGCACAGGATATTTTGCATCTGTTCTGGTTCACAAGTGCATTGTCGGCACTTAAATAATAATAATGACTCAGTAATGAATAAGAATAACAACAAATAAGCATGTGAGTATTCAGGCAGTCAGGCACCCTCCAGTGTTTATCAGTAGGTTGGTTTCGGAGGTCTTGCAAAATGAGCTGTTCCCATATGCCCATTCAGATTTCCTTAGATCATTGCACAGCCCAGAGATTAATTTTGCGGCTGACATGGCTGGGTTATATACAAGCACTTTTTTCATTGTATGTCAGTAGTAAAGTGCTAAAGTTGAAATGGGAAATGTTTCATCCACTTAGACACATTTAAGTCTCCATTTTTCCTCTGCATTTTTTCTTTTTTCTACTGTTTTTGTGTGTGAATAGAGTCTTAAGTATCTCATTGTTTTGAATTTGTGAAAATACCAGAGCACTGGATTGTTCTGCCAGTCTTTCAAGTATGTTCTTAAAAACATAGCCTGGAAACACCTTCACTACAGTTCAACACAGCTTGTATTAAATTGTCTCTGCTTCTGTAGGTACTCCTACAAAAACAGAGAATGTTAAACTAATGTTTGAAGCCTATCTTGAACGTTAAAAAGCCCAGGAATCCAAAATGAAGGTTCAGTTTCTGATCTGACTTTTGGTTTATAGCGCTGTCTCACCTGTAAAGTCTCTTGCCTGCCTGTAGAATATGCCACACAGTGCAATTTATGGATTTCATTTTTCTCCAGGTCTTATCTAATATCAAATAGTTAAGAACAGTGATAAGAGAAGGATAGCACAATACTCCCTTTATTGTTAAAGCAGTGGCTAATTTTGTCAAAGTATATTAACTTTTAGCCTTATTCTGAGAATAATTTGGATTAATGATGTGGCTTCATGTTATGAGTTTAAGAGAAAAGGAAAATGATCAGTTCAAGTTGGGGAAAAAAAACCCAGCAATTATGCTTTGCGTTACTATTTTCTTAAAACACTACTTTGCACTGTAAATTATACCCTTATGACCCTGCAGCTCAAGAGAGTCACAAAAAAGTGTGTATGTGTGTAAACAATATGTGGAATTTGACAATTCTTGTTAAAATTCTTAAAGTTCTGGAATGGCAGGCAAGAGGGCATCTTCTGTGTGAAGAGTCTAAATTGTACCTGTCCATTAATGCCATTAAAGGACTACCTTTAAAACAGATTACCAAAAAGTGGCCGTATTGATTGCTCCAAGTGATACTTGCTTAAAGAAGCATGCCTGTGTTAAAGTACACTTTAGCAATATATGTGAATCAAAGGAAAGCAAAAATGAATTTTTTTACTTGTTGATTAAAATTATTTTTTGGTCCTCAACAGCCCTCAACTATTCATGGTAAAATTAAAACAGGAAGAGAAGAATTAAAAAAAAAAGAAAGCAAAACAAAACACAAAAAAAGTCCTCCTTCTCCTCCTCCAATTAAAACAGTTTAGCCTTGGATAAGCCAAAAGAAATTGGTAAAGTGAGTAGTTTAATAGCACATGACCTGTAAAGTACTTAAAGTGATCTGTGAATGGAAGCTACCCTAAGCCTGCTTCTTGTCACAGTAATTTGTCTGGTTTAAGAGCAGAATAAGTGGGTCTCCTTGGCAGTACAAGAGCAAGTAGATCACTGGGTGAGATCAGATAGGAGTCTCTGGTGGTAACAACTGAACTGCAACAAAGCTCTTCTTTGACACCATTTCTACTGCTGTTACTTCTCTTAGTAAGTGTGCTAATTATCATGAACCTGATAAGGCTTATATTAATTGACTGAACTAAAGTAAATTCTGGTTAAATAGAGAGTAGTTCAGTAGACTTGACAGGTGCTGATTTGCTTAACTGCTATATTCCAAGTGATGGTATACTTCAAAACAAAATAATCTAAACCTTGTATTCTGGGGAGGCTTCAAATGCTCACGTTTTACTCCTAAAACAGAAAAAGTTTTCAGAATATCTTCTGCCTTTCTCCCCTGTCCTGTGATGCTTTATGCAAGGACAGTTAGTTCGTACAGTTCTTGTCCTGCAGTGAAATCCCTCTGTAGCCGTGTGTCAGATCTGCATGGCACAGAGCAGTGCAGCCTGTCTCCCGACGTGATTGCAGCAGTAAGTGCTGGGAAATAAAGCAGCACCAACCTGTGTGATGGGTGTAGGGTAGATGTGGAGTTCCAGTTAGAGGGTGCCCTGCTTTGGGTGGAACCTTTTGGGCAAATGACCTTTCTCTGTCTCACTCTATATGTTTGCAAAATGGACACTGGAGTATATGGCTTTAGAGGCCCTTTAGGGCCTTGTGATTGTGAAGATACTTAAAGACCTTTCAAACAGCTTTCATACGTCCAAGCAAAACTGTATCAGTATTGAAGTGTTCTGCTTTTACTTGGGATGAGGGAATTTCCTGGTTAAGTGCTCAGTATTGTAAGTGGAGACATGGAAATGGACATGGAAGAAGCAAACATGATACCTCTCAGCAACAAATGTCACAGACATTCTTGGGAATGCTGAAATATTTATAGTATATTTTATGTATACCACAGACTTTGCCATTAGTGCACACAACCTCTTCATTTTAAGTGTCAGGAGAGCTGTCACACAGTAACATGCTGCAAGAACAATCAGCTTTTATCATTTCACAGCTACATTTTATTACTTTGTACGATGTTTTAATTCTTTTTCCCTCTTCTCCCTACACGTGTTCATGGGTAAGGCAAACAGCTCTGGAAACTGGTGTCCTCTGCCTATCAAGTGGCCCTGGCAGAACAAGGTTCTTCCCCTGTGCTCAGGTCTGGCCACTTCCAGAAGGAACTTGGGAAATTCCTTATTCCTGTACTTGTACACTGTCATCTCAGTCATGTTTCTAGGGACTTTCTCCTTCCCAAAAGACTCCCAAAGCAATCTCCTACCAATCCACAAAAGGCAAATGTATCATGAGACTTGTGCAGTGTCTTAGGACTCTGTAATGTTACTGAGAAAGGGGCTGGAGTGATACCTCAGAGTTGGTTTTGATGCACGTGGGGTAAAAGTAGCTGAGTGGTTTTCTGCCCTGTGCACACCACCTGCTCCAGTGAAAAGAGGAAGCCTTAACTGCTTGTAATGGTCATGAAACTAGCTGCACTTTACTGAGACATACAGGTGCAAATAAAAACCCCCTGTTTGAAAGTACATGAGGTAATAAATTGACTGTTGATAGATTAGAATACAGCTGCACTTCTTTGCGGGGTCAGGGTAGTTTATTTCTCTGTGTATCCCCTCCTCTATTAATGCAGGGTAATTATCACACTTTAGTTTGCATTGCAAGATCATCACATGCTTTTACTGCAGGCAGTGCTTTATTGAAACTATCCTGCATTATGTCTACAAAGGTTGAAAAAAAGAGGGATGGAAATAGACTTACTTCCTGCCTGAGGAGCATGCTGCAGGGCTTTTTTTTTTTTTTTTAGTTTTGTATTCACTAATTTACTGTTTGTTCTAGAGCAGCAGTGAGTGGGAGTTAAACTTTAAGTGCACATTTGGCTCTTTAAAAAGACATTTAGTGTACAATTACTGCTGTTTACCATCTTATAATTGTTGTGTGTTTAGGCTTAGTCAGGCTTAGGAAGATGGGTATCTGTAATCTTTGAGGGCTACAACTCCATGTCCTAGTTTTTACAAAAGAGAAAGTAATTATAGATATTGAGATAGATAAAGAGATAACATAACACTTTGTGCTGTGATGTTTTAGTGATTAGTGTAAAATAAACACATAGACAAAGAGAGAGGTTGTAGTGAAAGATGCTGTATGTGGCTGTAGTTTCAGTCAGTGATACTTGAGCGTGATACTCAAATCTAGTCTGGGAGTCAGGGCTGCTTGTCATGGAGTCCCCAGATTTGCTCTTCTATACTTGCACAGGTGCAAGTTTATAAAAAACTGGGTTTAAGAAAGGGGCTGTATTTGTAGTAACAACTGTACGTTACACCACATCAGAGTAAAAGTAACTGCAGTCATGGCTCAGTTGGCAGCCCAGTGAACAGGAGTGTCAGCAGGCCCAGTGACAGGGGAAGTATCTCCATCAGACTTTTTTGGTTGATATCTTTGTTAGATGGGAAATAGTAGAAACATGGATGACTGTATATCTGGGAATACCCAGATCCGCAACAGGATCTCAACAGGGCTTAAAGTGTTTATGGGAGCAGCCAAGGGTTGGAAGGTGCAGGTCTCCCAGTCTGAAGTCCATCACAAGAAGAGCAATTTAATGTTTGAACCTGCTATGTAGCTTGTTGCTCAGTAAAACTGTTTGTCTTTTCAATAATGCATGGACAAAGCACTGGAGAAATATGGATGAATGCAGGTATAAAATACGTAGACAGTAGTATTTCCATTTTAGAGTTACTGAGATGTGGTCTTTGTGGCTTGGCAAAGGATACCTTGCTGACATACATTGTCTGGATTTTCTTCACAAGGAAATGCATCTGTGAGGAACAAGTTGAGATGGGTATTTGATGCGTACAGTGGATGTATGGATTAAGTTAAGTGGGTTGATCTTCCTTTGAACTTGAGTGGAAAAAGCAGTTCTGTGAAAACAAAATGTGGCAAATATGTAACTGAAAATGCCATAGTACTTGAAGGGCATGAGAGGTAGTTAAAAAGCATCATTAGCTAAAACAGTTATCTTGTTCCTTTAATTCAGTTTTTTGACCCCCTGTAATTAGAGAACATAGGTCCACTATTTTTCTTGAAGCAGGAAAATATTATTGGATTTCAGGGCAGTAGTGTGAAATTTTTCACTTATAAATAAAATTAATGCTTTCAGCTTTATTTGTCAGTAATGTTTTTGAATTACAGGTGCTCTAGAGAAACAAATCCGTTTCAGGGCTATTTTGTAGCTGAAAGCCTTTGAGAAAATGTTCCTATCATTCAAAAAAGATCTGAGGCTCTGAGTAGATATTGTGACTGTCATATTAACTTTCAAACTTAGAATGCAAAGGACAACTAATCCTTCCCTCCTTGGTAGAAGTCATATGCTGCTTTTTAACTTTCTTCACCACGTTTTTATTTTTAATGTAATTTTAATGAAAAGGTGGATCTGGCATTATAAAGTTGTTGTTTGTTGCTTCTCTTCTGATGTTAAAGTGATAGGAGTTCCAGCAATGTTACTTTTTTTTTTTTTTTGAATAATATTATATATATTCTGCACTTAAACTTTGATCTTGTGTTTAGTCCTAGGAGTTGAAATCCCTGACACTTTCTTTGGGCTTTATCTGTATCCTTGTAAAATCAACTGATACTTTTCTAACAGCCTGTAATAGTCTCTGGATTGAGACCACAGAGCTTGAGTACTTGGGTGTTACAAAGGTGGAAAACAGGGAGGGAGGTGGTGAAGATCAAATCCACCCTCCCACTTAAAGGGTGGAGATAAAGCCTGATACAGTACCCCACCTCTCCTTGATAAGGCTGCTCTGGCTGTGTTAATGCTGCTCCTTCTCACCGTGTTGAACTTCACCCACTGACATTAAATCCTCTCTCATAAGTGATTGGTGTACAAGCCTACTCTGTGATTTCCAGGCGTGTCAAGGGATTTAGCTGTACAAGCTTTTTCTTGTATTTGAAATGCAACTTTTTGATAGTAATAGGAAGCATGGATCAAAATGAATGATTCATCCTTCTTTGTACCCATAAAATCCTGTAACAATAGCCAAGCTAATTAATATAGTTAATTAATTTGTTCATAATAACTGGTAGGAGAAAACCGACCACCCACAAACCAGAAATCCTACTTTTTAGGAAAAAAAGCGCCTTTTTTTATGTGAATCCACTTGGGTTTTTTAAAGACTGAACATTTAAATGGGAAAATACGTTCTTCCATAAAGTATAAAATTTCGGCAATTTTATGTCAGTACTGGTGGAAAATTTTTTAATTTAGAAAAGGATCATTTTTGCCAGTGGAGGAGGAAAATAGTTTTGCTTTAAGAAATAAATCAGAGCATCTCTTAATAAACACTAGCTTTACTGTGGTTTTTATCTGTATGTGCTTTCATAAAAGGTTCTTTTTAGTGCAATGCACATTTGCTTAAATCCTGCAATACCTTAATGCCTTTCATGCTAGTGCATCCCAAGGCACTTTACAATCTGTAAAGTTAACATTAGAAATGCAGCACATAAAATTCCCTAAGACAATCCTTTTTAAAATGCTGAATAAAACATCTTAACTGTTAAGTTTGGATTAAATGGCCCAGCAGTTGGTGCATTTTTTCTTTCTGTGGAAAATATGTTTGAAACAAATGACTGAAATGAATAAAGGCTCTGTAAATAATATGACTTCAAATGATATTCATGGCGGCCAAAATCTGCCATTCTGCAGGAGGAAGTCTAGACATGTACAAAGTTCAGCTCTGTTAATTAAGAGGGAGCAATACGCTGCAGTGAGTCAGAGCAATTTTATAATCCAAATGCTGCTAAAAGGGACTCTTGTCAACCTCAAAATCTTACTTGTTTTGTAATCACTGGGTAGGGAGACTTGCTGGCTGAGGAGATACATGTCTCTCTTAGGCTTGAATGCAGTCCAGCCTGGTAGTGACCAGAAGCTGTTGCCATCTGATAACTGTTTGTTAGGCTATGCAAAATAATTGTAATCTCCAAACAGTTCCCGGTGTCAGCGTCAAGAAAAAGCCACCCCCACGCTTGGCACTAATTATTGCCCTCGCTGGCAGCCCCGGCGAGGAGGCCAAGGCTTGACTGTTGTTTCCCCTTTCAGTGCTTGCAGTGGTCCTGCTGAGAGTGTGTGTGTCTGGTTTGTGGTTAAACGGTGTTCGCTCTGTTTTCTGCAGGGCTGCCAGCCCGTATCTTTTATAAGTACTGATTTTTATCATTATGAAAACAAGATCCTTCATCGTCTTCTCACTCTACCTTTAGCTCTACTGCAACCTGATTTTTTATATTGATGCATTTTTTTAAGAAGAAAAACAAGCAGAAACAAAAAACCAGCAGAAAAATACAAAAGCTGTGGCAGATATGAATTTGTTGTGCAGGATAAGATGAGGCCAGAAAGAATCAGCGCTTTTAAAATAATATTTTTTTTCCAAACTAAAAGAAATAAAATGTACACTGAAAAATAAAAACCAAGAATAACAGCCAGCTGATAGCAGTGGAATACATAAGAGAAAGAAAAAAAAAAACAGGATTATGCAGCCTCAGAAAGAGCCAACAGATGTTCAGGGCGGGTTAGAAAAACAACATGATCAACGGGACGAAAGCTGCGACAGATCTAAACAAAACCCCAAAATAGATGCAATTCTAGAATAAGCCTGAAAAAGAGAAATCATTATAGGCTTTCCTCAGCACAGGCACTGGTCTCTGATAAAACAAGATTGAAACTTCTCAAAAAGGAAATTTATACTGACGTGGGTTTGCAACTCCATTGCTAGAGACTTCTTGCACACCTCTGCCAGCGGGTAAATTGGAAACAGGCTAAAAATGAGCAGTCTGTTCCTGAGGCAGCAGAGGTGCCTGAAGTAAGAGCTAATTGCTGGCCCTGTAACAGAATAGTGTGTTTTTTAGGAATGGGGAACATAATTGCTGTATCACTTAAAATAATTTTTTTTTTTCATTTTAATGGATGATTTCAGATGGAAGCAAGTCCACACAGACCGTGTAGTTGTATACAGTGGCCTCTTGCCCTTGGTGCAGTAAGGTGTGTTCCCAAAGTGAAGGAAATGTGAAATGCGGGTTCAGCCAGGTGTGTGTGATGAAGAACGATGATGAGGATGCCTTGCTGGGACAGGAGTCCACTGGGGAGCCAAATGTGGGTGGAGATGGAGCAGCTCTTTTTCAGGAAACCTGTGTCTTTGGGGGCTATTCTACTGCCTACCCTGAAGTGAGCCCACAGTTGCTGGAGCCAGCCCAGGCTTCCTGCCTGTGACTGTGAAGTGCTATTTTGAAAAGGCAAGCGTGTATGGGTCTGGTTATCTGAATTTTAGTAAGACAGAGCAATATTCTCTCTTTATCATAACACTGGAGAAGCACCAGAGCAAATGATTTGGGAGCCTGTATATGGACAGACTCCGTGACACAGGCACCATGTCAGGTGACGCTGCCCAGGCTCACACCAGCCTTCCCTGGGCACCAGGAAACCCTCTTGAAATGCTAATTGTTGAATCTACATTAATTTGTATAAATTATGCAAATCAGCAGTTGCGCACTGCTGTGGTTTAGGTGGTTCTCATGCTGTACTTACAACTTCATGTTGGGCTGACAGAGGTTTTATTCACTACAATAACTGGTTTTGCTGTAGAGTGTTTGGAAGGCAGCTGTTGTTGGGAGTTGGGTGTAGTGCCCTGGTTTGCAGACCAGTGCCCCTGGCTGCTCTCCTTGCCTGCTCCCTGCTGATGTCCAGCCTCTTCCCGTGGTGGCACGATGAGAGGAGCTGAACTCGGGGCATATGTTTCCAGAAGGAATCCAGCTCTGGCTTTTCAGATGAAAAGGTTAAAGACTTTGGCACGAGATAATTATAAAAGGAAAATGAATCTTTTCTTGGATCAAAAATTATTGTGTAAAAGAGTGTGTAAATTATGGCGTGCAAGTTAAATAATGGCTTTTATACTGAAATCTGGAATTACTGTGATGAAGGAGATGGTGTCAAACTGTGGTAATTTATTTCATTTTCGTTTGTCAGATCTGCAATGAATTTAGGAAATTCAGATTTATAGCAAGTGGGTCTTTGTAAGAATTTCTCTGCAAGAATGAGGATACTTTATGTTACTTCCACAGAGGTCATATTCATACCATTATTCTACCTAGTACTTCCAGTTAGAAGGTTCCCATGTATGATTTGTTCCACTGGCTTCTGGAAGTGGATTTTTCAAACTTTAAATGTTACTACCTCATTTAACTTATATCACTGCTCTTCAGTGTTTGAACAGGGATATGGTGATGAGCATAATGCAGTATTTTGCTAATGAACCATAAAACCTTCCAAGCGCTGTTTACTTTTTTTTTTTTCCTTTTGTGGAAGGTTTGGGATTTGGTAAATTTCTTTCCAAGCCGTGCATAGCTGTAGTTTTTGTTACTGCACTAGAGTGCTAAGAGCTCAGTTTGAAGTTTCTCTGGACAAAAATTAAAGTTCTCAAGATACTAAGTCAGGTGAAATACAAAGGCTTGATTTTATTCCCAGTGGAGGATGGCTATGAAGTGGTCATAAGGATAATTCATCTGTGAGTCACAACACTTCATACAGAAAAGGACTGTTGATGGTGCAGAGCACACAGTCTGCCTTGTGCTAAATCAAAACCTGGGGTGCAGAGTCTTTCTGTGTTTGTTTAAAGGAAGAAACAAGCCGGCTATATATCTGCTGTATCTAAACCGTGCTCTTTTGTAAACAGAATGGCTATTTTTGAACCCTGAGCAGGATGTTTCTGGTGAAGGGATAATGCAGATGGATCCTTGCGTGCACACAGGCACACTCCGTGTTTGTCACTCAGGGAAGGGGCTGTGCTATCGTTCATTTAACTGGCAATTCTTTTGTGGTGTCAGTATCATTTCCTAGCAAAATTGGCTAAAGGAATTGTTTCAAACACAATAGATGTTTTGAACTGGCCTAATTACTTACTCAACAGCCAGTAACTTTGGGAATTGTTTTCTATGTGAATTCTAGATACAAATTGGGATATCGTTCCATTTGTTTAAAAAAGATTAAGCCAATAGGAGAAAAAAGGATCTTTACCCATTTTCACTGTGCAGTGAAGTTTGAATATACAGCTTGCAATTGAAACTATTTTTTTCCCAAAGCCTTTGAGGGCTGTTTCTCAGTCTAGTGTAAACAATTTATTGTTAAAGTCCTAGAATATTTGCATTTTAATTAAAGACAATTTTAATTAAATAAAAAACTTTAATCAGAAAAGCAGAGTTTAGGCAGATAGTGTACTTGCATGCTAAGCAAGCTTACTCTGAGGGGACCTCTACTCTGTGTAAAACTGGTTTCTGTGGTAGTTTAAGCAGGAAAGTTGTAAATGCATCTTCCTTGCCTAACTTACCTCCAAATTGTAATCTCCCTCCTGCATCTTTTAACTGCAGTAAATAGTCTTCCTACAGGCAATTAAATGAAAGAGAGGGTGATGCAGAAATCTTAAAGGGGCAGTGAGCAGGAAAAAGTTCACTTGGAACTCTGTATGATGCCTATAAAAGTAAATACTAAAATTACTGTTGCATATTTTGAATATTCTGCATCAATTATGTGTTCAATTTTTTTTTTCTTTTATTTAAAGCATAGGCAATTCAGTGTCCATAATAATAAGTGTGATATCTGGAGTGTCTGGGCCTGGTAATGCTATAATGCTGATGCTAGAACAGCATCTGGAGTTAATGCCCATCGGTTTTGCCTTGTTCTCTATGCCCAGTCATAGAACTAATTAGGACACTAACATGTTTAGACAAAGTTACAGCCTGCCACCATGTAGTGAAGTAAATTCTGAGGTCCAACTGGCAAATGTATTTTTGGAGTTTTCCTCCTTTATTCTGATGGGAATTTGCTTAGGCCAAGGTGGCACACCTGGACAGTGGGAGTAAATCCATCCCCAGTGAGCTATGAATTAATCTCCTGAGAAACACAGTGGTGGCTGACTCTGAGAGCTTTGGGATTGTGGTTATTTATCAGTAGGGTTTTAGTATCCTAAGGTAGACAAGAAGTAGGTGATCTTCTGTACCCCTGCTACCTGTCTGTTAGAATTAACTTAATTTTTTGTAAAATAGTGGCTAAGAACTGAAATGATAAATAGAGGATATTTCATGTTTACCCATAGCTACATATTTTAAAAGCAGTACTTCTCATTAAAGCCTCATCATTGACAAACTGCTCGTAAAAAAAAAAAAATTAGGATGGGGGTGTCACTCAAGATCTGTTTAGAACTGAGACTTCTGTTGTGATTTAGTATAATATTGGCATCGTGTTTTAATTTGAAATGGATATATAGCATGCATACAGAAATATTTTCTCTTAGGCCTACAGTTACTTGCGGTAATGGCAAAGCAGTTAATATATTACCTTTGCTAACAGGAAAAGTGGTGCATATAAATATTTTCAGTCAATAATGTATTTTTAAAAAGGTTTCTCAGTGGGATCAGATTTATGTTGTCAGAAAAATTTATTCCGCTGACAAGTGCGGATACCCGGCACGTCATGTGTGCTGAGATTTACAAAGCAGTTTCTTCCTGGACGTCAGTTGGATGTGGTTATGGCAGGGCTATGTAGAGAACTGGGGAATCAGTCCAGGAATCCTTTTGTGCAAAATCCTGCTTTAGATTGGTATGATCCCATAAAGCTCTGCCTCTACATGTCCGTAGCAGTTTTTGGTAGCGTTAGATACTCGGGTCAGGAAGGGGCAGAGCGCTGGAGTCAGGATCTGTGGTGTGGATCTGAGAGCAGAATCTTGCCTGAAGCATTCGAGATTTTCCTGATATATTAAACAGGCCGTTTTCCTCCGCCTGTTACTTATGTGTTGCTGCCAGCTGCAGTTCAGCAAGGTAGAAGTTGGAGCTTGCTCCTTTGGGTTCCACAGATAAAAAGTAGAGAATAATAGTACTTGTGCATTAGATTTTGCCAAGTGTGCATGTTGCAACCACTGTTGTTAAAAAGCCTGCATATTATTTCTTGTACAAAATATGTATATAATGAGGAAATATGCTTGAGCAGAGATTTCATGTTGCACAGAGTAGCCAAACTGTATGAGTAAAAAAAGGCACAGTGCTGCTTAAATTCAGTTTAAAACTAATTATTACAAAATAATTTAAATTCAACTACTTTGAAAATTAAAAGCCTTTAATATATTTTAAAAAAATCATAATTCCCATTTGTTTTTACAGTGCTAAGACCAGTTTGTGAACTTGTTGCATCAGGCTTGATATCTTTTGATGGAGCTATATTCATTTACACTGAATATTTTCCAAAAAAATTTTAATTGGTTGAATGGAGTCTCTTCTCCCAAGATAGAGGTAGCTAAAGCCAAGGAGGTTTTTAGCTGCTTAATTAGCTTGGTTTGTGAAATGATTTGGTAGGGGGAGATGTAATGAAAAATTTGATACATCTGTGGTGACTTTGAGGTAACCCATCAGTTTTATCAAATAAAGAGCCAGAATTTGGGGGGTGGGGGGGGGGGGGGGGAGTTTGATGTATAGGTGTAAAGTAAGCAGATTTTTTTCCCCCTTCATTTTATGTCCATTTTGAGTAATTCTAGTTATCTAATCAGCATAAAATGTGCACTGCAGTTAAATAGCACTGCGTGATTATACCTGATGATATACTTCTTTTTTAAAGGAAAAAGAATCTAATAACAGGATTCCGTATTGATTGTGCTGCTAATTCTGCCTCGCAGCCCAGACTGGCAGAAGGCAGGTAGCTGAATTGTATTTAACGGTTTTATTGTGATGTGACTAAGATGGATGTGACATGGTCCTCTATTATTCGTTTGAGAGTGTGGACACTAATGAAGCCATTAGCTGAGCTAAGGCAAGTGAAGAAAATAGGGAAATTACCATTATTCTGAAGCCATTAAGTTGTAATCTGCCACTTTCTCTCCTTACTCAAAAAGGCATCTTCTTTTTAAGGCCTCCCTGACTGTCCTTTAAAGATTCATTAATTCATTAACTTTCCAAAGGAGATGGAGGAAACACAATTGAAATTTTAATCAGCTCAGTGTGTCATATTATTAACATTTTGAGTGTATCTGTATTCACTGTTGCACCACATCAGGTTAAGGTTAAATAAACTACATTACAGCAAATAATGTTCTGTTTCATACTGTAAAACATAAAATGTTGAAGGCAGAAATTGGTTTCATGGTTAAATTAAATTACAATACAGAGCTCATATTATAAATATTGTCATTCAATTGTATGTTCTTTGGAGGAAATGGAATGCTATCTCTGCGTTATTAACATTTTCAAAATATCCACAATTAGTCTAGTCTGTGTGAAAGGTTATATAAAGCACTAAAATTTTTTATTTTATAAATGTCTGCTTTTACTATGTTCGCACTTATGATCAATGCTTTTATTTCATCTTTTATAAAGTGAGTGACTTATTTTAATATCTCTCTCCAAATGGGTCATTTAGACATTAAATACAATTACAACTGCAAATTTTTCTGTTCATTATTACTTTCATTTAGATGCTGTGTAGTGCTATTTTTATCTGTCCCTTCTTTATTATTAAAAAAAGTTCCCTTTTGCCTCAGTTATACTGGAATGTCCTGGAGCACAGTGAGCAGCTTCTAGCCTGTGCTGTTGGACCTGATTGAGAGACAGCTCAAAATCCATGACTGTTCTTTCTTAAAAATTAAAATGCCCCAAATGTACAGAGGGAGTGAGTGCCAGTCTGAGTATGGGATCACTCCATTTGATTCCAGATAACCAACAAGGACTTTTTTTTTTTTTTTTTGGGGGGGGGGGGGGGGGGNGGGGGGTGCGGGGGGAAAGCCTGTTTTGTTCTGGGCTTTTTAGTAGTGGTTTTATTAATGCCTCAATGTAAAGAAGCCTGAGGTACAGAGACTTTCTGGGAGGTGTGTGTTTTAAGGGCCTGAAACCCTTGCAGGGCTAGGACTCGCGTATGCACAAGGGTCTGGTGGAAAAAAAAGTCTGGGAGCAATAAACAGGGATGCCACAGCCTGCAGGTTGGAGGTAAGATGAGGCATGAAGACAAAGGGAAGGTACTGGAAGCCTGAATGTGATGTTACTTCTGTGAAGTTCTTTCTGGGTTCAGCAAATTTCTTCCTCTTCTTCGTCTAAGTTTACATTTGGAAACACTTTCCATTTGGTTTTGCCCTTGTGCTGCATCACACAACTTTTAAGCAGTGATATAACAAAGCCTGCAAGCTTGATGTTAGTATTTATGCTAGGCAGGCAAGCCTGGTATAAATCTGAGGTGTTTTTCTTTTCTTTTCTTTTTTTTTTTTTTTTTTTCCTAGCTGTGATAGTGTCAGTTTGATATATCACCTTTCATGTTGTGTTTGTACTTGAGGTCAGGAAACTTCTGAGTTGTGCCTATCATCAGCATTGTAAATACAAAGTAGCCTTTGGCACCTTAGTGTGGTGCCTTGCAGTGGATTTGTCAAAACAAAACAAAATCCCCTCTTTTGTTTTCCCTTGGAGTCAATTACACTCAGGATGAAGCAGTTAGTGACACCAAGGATAGCAGCTGAAGCATTGCAGGCTAACCTGCTTATCAGAAGTGCTGGCACTGGTATTTTCTAGTATCACTGGCCAGCTTTACTGGTCCATTGAGAACCTCTCCTTTCGGCAGGACTTGCAAAACTCATTAAAACTTCTTTGCAGATTCTTGAGCTTCCAGAAAGTACCCACCTAAATAAACTGATTCTGCTGTGTCAGTGCTGGCAGTTCCTGGGGCAGGACCTCTCCCCTTCTGCCTGTGAGGAAACCCTGTTTCAGGGATGATCAGGGGACCCTCCCGATCAGGGAGATGGATCGGTGGTGGTGCCCTCCAGCCCTGTCCTGCATGCCCTGCTCCAGGGACATGGGGAGGCATGTGCCAGCCCCATGCCATTCCCTGCCCTATAGCTCTGGAGACATGCTGCACTTTCATCTGGGACACACTGTCCATAAACAGGCCCTGAGTGTGGGCTAGGCTAGGCTTGAGAGACCCTATAGCTATATATATATATATGTATATATATATATACAGAGCTATGTCTATAGCCTGTATATAGCCTTTGTAGCTGCTGGTGTTGTTTGTGTGCTGTATGATAATATCCATATATGCATTATGTATACATATGCATGGTATAGGGCATGTATAGTGTCATATCATCTAGGTACAGTATATCTGTATGTTCCTGAGATGATGCTTTGCAGCATCACGCAGGATGATGGAATAGCAGCTGGTTTCTCCACGCAACTGGAAAATGGGCTGGTGATCTGTGGTTTCCCAAGCTTCAGTACAGCTATGGCATAGTAATTTAGCAGCCGTCGCTTTCCTGTGTCTTGGATTTCAAAATGCTCTCTCCTATGCTTAAATATATATAACTCTGTAACATGAAATAATGTAAGTAGACCTATTTCTGAACGAAGCTTTTGCTGTTGTGCAGGAAAAGTTTGTATTCACTCCCTTCTGAGATAGGTCAGCTCATTAATTTTGTTGCAGCTGCAGTGGCATAGGAAATGTGGCTCAGGTGTTCCTATATTGCTGTTGCATGTCAGATACAGGCTGGCTTTTGTGAGTAGAATTAGATTTTAGCTGTGTTCTAAGAAAAAAAAATACAAAATCTAATGGAGAAAAATTAGCTACATGCCTCCAAAGCAGGAGAATGTACATAATGTATTTTTGTTTTGAAGATAAGTAGATGTTCATTAAACATCAGTAGGTTAAAAAACTGCTGTTGATTTGGGATGAGGTTTCCAGATCTATCTGCTGACATGTAAGGTTTGGGACCCAGTCATATCTGCTGTGACATGCTTTGCTTGAACAGAGCTTTCTTCCCATCTCCTTTTGCTGGCTGGAGATTTACATAATATATTCAAGTACAGTAAAAGGTCCAGACATTCTGGCCAACAAACAAAACATGCTCTATACTTAATACTGCCTCAAAGTTCTCATAACTGGTCTGTGATTATTCCAGTCACAAATAACCCTGGACAGCTTTGAGATAGAATTTTTCATATGGTTATGAGTCCTTCTGTAAATAAAGCAAATCCTCAGGAGTGAGTGTGAGGAATGGTTGATCCTGAAAAATGAGGAATAGGAGTGTGTTTTGAAGCTGGGTGAAAAAAACCACATGTTGTAATTTATTTATTTACATCCATTACTCTGCACTTCTCCAAGCACTGAAACTTGACCAGAACACAAGAACTTATTGCAGATCTGCAAAGTCCTGTACAGTGGGGACTGTTTCTTAGTTATTGCTATCAGCAGCAATAAATGTAGTAAACATAAGCCTCTCACGACAGCCTAATACATTCCTCAATTTGTGACTTTTCCAGCAGCCAGAAAATAGATGTACTTTGCAGTGGGCCTGAAAAGGGGTTATCAGCAAACTCTGGGTCTGCAGACTTGGGAAAAAGATAAGGTTTCAGTGTCCACATTCTTCGTTGAAAATACTGTCATCAGGATCTCTGAAGTTCTTGGGGAACTGGGTTCATAATTGTTGCTGTCTTCCATATGAGGATAAAATCGAAACAAGCAGAAGTGTTAGGAGCTGAACTCAGTGTCTAGAAGGCTATATCAAAATTAGCCACCCACCCATACAGACTTTGGAGCATCAGTGGCACTTCAGAAGTAGCTAGTCCCAGGAGAGAAACACCAGTATCTATTTTGAGGTAGAAACCACAAAGCATGGCTGCATCTGAAAAAAATCTGTGACAGCTTTCCTGAATCTTTCCTAAGATCCTTAGGAAAGCTCATGCCCTGTATGTCTTCAAATGGTGTTTCCCTGTTGACCCCAGCACCTAACTGTGCTTCAATATCCCTTGATAAAAGGGAGGTTCTAGGGTTTGGTTTTCTTCTCTCTTCCCTTAAGCACATCCAAGCAGGGATCTCAGTGCTGTGCCCGGAGTCCCCTGACTATACTGAAGTTATGACCTGCCCTCCTTGTGAACTTGGTTTGAGATGGAAATGTGTGTGAATAAACAATGTGTATGATTCAATTCTCCCTCTCGTGGTCAGATGGGGCCCTTCTCACAGTCTTCAAGCACAGACATATTAGATGTGTCTGTTTGATATAACTTGCATCTTTTGGAAGCCTCCCGTGGTCATAGTACAACCAGGATTTAGTGGGGAACTTACTGATGGTTCTTGAAATACATATATTGACTTTTTGCCACACTGTGAGTGGACAGATTGGAGATGTGAACCGAGCTGCGACATTCCGTGGAATTGTATTAACCTCTCTTGTACACACCTCCCCTAAGTGTTTCTAATTTGTCTCTGTTTAGGTGTTAAAGTGCTTCTGAAACATAGCTCTGTTTATCATCCTCCTGGCACTCCTGTTGACTCCAGTGGGTGATACAGTGTGAGCTCTGTTGCTTTTCAAGGATGCTGCAGTGTTGTTGACTTTGACAGGAGCACTCCTCTAAAAAAACGAGAGGAGGATTTGCCTCTCTGTTATAAATCCCACTGTTTGGTAAGAAAAGTCCTGAGGATTTTGTTCAATGATATTTAAGTCTCCCCAGAAGGAACAAAACCCTACTTAAAAAGAAAACCAAAAACAACCCTGTACAAATGTACAGGATTAAGCATTCCCAAATCAATTCTTAATTATTGTTTAATTGATTTCAGATATAAAAAAGAAACAGAAAAGAAGAAAAATTTTAAATATATTCTTTACACAGGGCTTAACAGCCATTTTCTGTCAATGTAGATGTTAGAACAATACCAAAATTCTGTCATGAACAAAGCCCCTGTACACCAACATGCCTTTTGTTCAGTTTTATCACTGAGGAGCAGGAGTTTTACTGTATTAGTTTCTCCAGTTTATGTCACAAATATTTTCTGTCTCATGCATCATTTTTAAGTGCTGTTTACACTTATTTTCATCCACTTGCATGGGAAAATAATTGCCACTCTTTAGAACTCCTGTTAAATTCTGAAGCAATAACTCTAATTGCTTATTATGTATTTCTAAGTAGTTGGTTTCCTCTAAGAATTGGCTAAAGATTTTCCTTGCACAGATCTTGACTCGAAGATTGTTCTTTAGCTAGAAAATATTGATTAGCTTTTGTTTGGCCCCTGTGGAGAGCACCTTATCTCTAAGACTGGGTTTTGTTACTATGAGGGTTGACAGAATTCAGATTTAACCAGGTAAAGTCTGCCATGGTCAGTAAAATGTTAAAGGATCACTGTAATAAATTACGATATTAATCTTGTGAATTTTTTTTTGTGTAGTCAAAAAAGAGATTTTGGGGACTTCAAGCTGACTGAAGTAATTCATGCTAATTGTCTCAACTGCTTAGTATGTCATTTGTCTTCTATGAATATCAGTGCCTACATTCATTTAATCTAAAATAATTAATACCAAAACAATTAATAATGAGAGAATCTGAATTGAAAAGAACTTTAAAAGACTTTGAAATATATTAATAATTTTTAAGACCAAATGTAAATATTGCATTACATCTCAAATTATATTATCAGAAAAATTATATGAACAACTAATACAAGATTACACGCATCTTTTTGCTATGCATGTGAGTATTATTGTTGTATTAGCAAGTGTATTGTGGCAGGTCAGGGATCAGATTTCTGAGCCACAGTTCAGGCCTTGTGCAAGCTTAGTAGAAGGGTCCTGTCTGCAGCTGAGCAGCCCAGGCTATTTCAGTGGAGTGCGTGGCTGCCTCGCTGATGTCAGCAGGGAGATAGGTGCCTTTGAAGAGTGATTCAGCAGCTCTCAGTGCTGACTAATCACTAGATTTAGCCACTAGCAAATGCAGGATACACGATGATGGCTGAGCTCCTGCCTTTTAGGGCTGGCATACGGCTCTGACTCAGGGTTCTATCTGCCCACTAATGATCTGGTGCCTACAGCCCTCTTCTGATGTGAGATATCTGAGCCCATCTTGTCTCCTTGAAGGCAGCAAAACCCTCAAAAAGCATTGCTGCCATAATAGCACTTTGTGGCTTTACTGTAATAACCTGATGGCAGAGAAAGCATGACTCTGGGACTCTCAGCACCCTGAGAGGACAGAGGCTGCTGCTCTCGCCAGCAAGAGGGTATCCTGGAGGAACCAGTCTCTATGCACCTGCCTGAAGATGAGCTACAACACAACCAAAAATGCAGCAGTCGCAGCACCAGAAGTAAGTCTGATCCTGTAGCTTTGTGGCCTGGGATTTACCTGGGGAGGGTGGTTGGGTCTTTGGTCAGAAGTGCTTGTGTTTTCTAGCTGGTAGGAATGGGACAAAATAACCGGGATTCCTACTTCTCCTCTTGGCTGACAGATGTGAGCTGCCGTTGTGCCGTGGGAGGGAACACATTGCCTTTGAGGGCCAGCAGGACCTGGGTGACCGTGGCTTCCACACCGTGGTGGGGTGCTTTGCATCCCAAGGACTCCTTGCTTCCCACTGTCATTGGCTGCTTTTGGTTTTAGCAGCTCTTTCATGCTGCTGAGGAAAGAATGTTAAAAATGGGAAGCGGATTAAGTAGATGTGGAGGCATTAGCTGAGGATCTGTCTCTGGCTCCCAAAACCTGCTGTGCTCACTGTCGTCTCAGGCACACTTGAGACCTGGTGATATGGAGGGTTAGCCAGGTGTGGCTAATGATGGACTATCACCTGGCACACAATTTAAACACCTTGTCTCTTGCTGCTGACATCTTTCTTCAGTCAACAGGGGACAGTACACCCTTGGTATCTTCTTTCTGAATGTTTTAGGACACTGGCCTAGGATGTTCTTTCTCAGCAGCTGTCTGGTGGTCTCTGTACGTCAGAGAATCACCCTACCAAGCAAATTGGTAGACTCCGTATCTGTACTGTGGATGTTAAATTTAATTTTCCCTAACTACAGGTGTGTCTACAGGCTGTAACAGAGCTGGCAGCATTTGGCCATTCCAGTTCAATAGCAATAGTCTGATATGCTGCTGTTGCCTGGCACAGAGGACATGGTCATGTTGGTAGCTGTTACAGTGATGTGTTTCATATGTGATTGTCTGAGCCAGAGGTAGTTTGGATTTCCAAAGGTGAAAGTTGGAAAGCTTGAAAAGACAAAGGGAATAATGAACCTTGGATATTCATGTAAGCTTCTTTAAAGTAGCACAGCCTGGACACTGTCAATTGTAGGTGTGTTTGTTCATTGACTTTACATCTGACACATACATGACAAATGCTGTCCTGCCTTCCAGTGTTACCCCAGCCATGCATTTGTTCTGTCTGCCTTGTGCTGCTACTGGCTTTAGGATGTCATGTTGTGGATCAGATCAGCTGAATGGTCCTGCTCATTCTCTTTTGTGGGGGTGGGAATGGGAGGGAGGGAAATTGCTTTGCAGCCAGATTAATTTCCTGGTCTATCTGCCTGTGCAGTTGCATGAATGCCACTGCCAACACAAGGAGTGAAGCAAAATTGCTGCTAAATTAAAATGTTTCTGGACTGCCATCTTTAGATATAAAAGAATAAAGATGAATATTTTGTTAATATTACTTTGCTCTAGGTTTTGACACACTATGGTCTAAGACCATGTGCCTGTAATCATTATTCACTCTTGAAATGTAGAATAGTTATCAGGCATATTTCATGGCCTCTCTGAGTATGTATGTGTGTGTATGTGTACTGCAGTCCTCTTTGTTTACTGGATGAAATACATTTATTGGTGGAAAAATATGACTTGACTTTGCAGCACATCAACCTTTAGCATGAATGATTGCTTGGAGGTGTTTGTGTCTTTTAAACACAGGTGCTTCTGAAGATGTTTTATCTAATTCTCACTGTTGCAACTCTGCAAAGGGTGAAGGTGCAGAACAACTCAGTGGCCAGTGCTGGCCCAGTTCCACGGCTTCTCATCTGGTCATTGGCTTTTACTGTGTGTTTTTTCACTTTCTGTAAATAAATTTACCCAGCTCTACACTGAAGAGTCTAAGAGTTCTCCAAAGAGATGTACATGAATTTATCACACCAATTCCATGTTAAAGTCACAACTATAGAAATCCTGCTGTAGAATTCTTCATGTCTTTAATCAGTGACCTGCATATGAAAAGTAAAGAATAAATAATTCTGGTATATATATTTTAATTTGGTAAACATAATCATAGTAGCTTGCTCACTGAAGCAGACAATTGCTTCAAATATAGCTTTTGTTGAAGTGAAGTGAATATATTCTGGATAAATTTATATCCATTATAAATTACTAGCTTCAGACAGATATTGTGAAATACTTAAATTCCTTCTGTTCCCGTATTTTCTTAGTTTATTAAGACAATATAACTTCAGTAGATGTGGGAGGCATTAGGAGAGAAATCTGAAATGCATGTGAATAAACAGGTTTCCAGACAGGACACATTTTTATTTCTTTCCCTGTAATGAATATTTCAAAGTATTAATCCACAAAGTGCTTAATAACTTTGTGAATGCAATTAGTGTTTTATATGCAAGATTCCACTTCTTTCCTTTTTTTAAGCCTTTTATACAAAATTCACTCAGTTTACGTGTGTCTCTTCATAAATACCAATAATGCTTTAATTTATGGGTGTTTGCTGTTGGGCTTTGTTTAAATGAGTTCCATCCAAAAGGAATCAGAGCTTTGTATTCTTGCAGAAATGAATAAACCACATGAGGTGAATTTTCATACAGCCCATTTCAAACCTGGAGTTTTCAGGGTATAATTTAGATATTGCATTGGTGGTTTATGACCATATAAAGTGGAGGTGTGTAGGTAGGAGGCTAGATAGATGTACTTGTAAATGGCTAGAAGCAAGGAGGCTGAGTATGGTCTCCAGCAGTGCATCTTTCAGCTCACAGTTTCACATCTCTATCCTAAGGCATTCAATGTTACTAATTCTCTAAGAGCCAAAGATTTGTTTTACAGAAGATTCTGATTTGATTAAAATATTGCTTCAAGAGCTAATGTTACTTTAGCAAATCATGCCACGACTGGAAAGGTACACAATTGGAAATAAACTGCATGTTATCTGAGAAACAGAGCAAGAGCCTCATGATTTGGAATGATCCTGCAGAAGCAGTGTTTAGTGTAATGACAGTACACTTAGATTAATTATAGCGCTGCTTGCAGGCGCCACTATACACTTAGTGTTGTGTCAGCACTTTTGCTGTTAACCCTATGTTGCAAAAAATTGTAATTTGGCTTTAAAAAATGAAGAAATCCTCTGGTTTGAATACAGGCTTTGAGTTGTATGCACTGAATCAACTTCTAGTTAGGGCCTGAATTTTATTTTTGTATCCTTAGCTCTCCAAAATATGTAGCTGTAGAAATAATAATTTCTATTTAACATTGTGTATGTTTTCTGCTCTGCCCACTTCTGATGGAGAACTTAATTTTAGTAAATGCCTAGACTGTTTTGATCACTTCAGATGGTCTGAAATAAAGCACTGAGATATTTAACCTTGAAAGCTGGAAGGTGCAAGCGTTAAGCCACCATTTCACTACTCAGTAGATGAGTTAAATTTGGCTTAATGTGTGTTTATGTGATTAGCTGCAATAGCTCTGAATGATTGTTAAAGTCTGAAATAAGCCTTGAGCATGGCTTAAAAGGCTGTTTACACATAAAAAATTAGAAATACTCTACAGAAGCTGTTACAATTAGTTATGTAAACACTGCAGAGTGATTTTTTAAATAAATGCGGAAATATACTATAGGCAAAGAAGTGACAGTGAAATTAAGTAACTTTTTGATGAAGTCATCAGAATGCTCTTAATCCTCATTTGCTGTTGAGAAGACAATAATAAATGCTGAGCAAATAAACTTGCTTATACCTGGAACATGTTGTCCTGCAAATCCAAGAATCTTGACCCATTGTGTGTTTCAGCAGTCCTTAGCCTCTTATCCTCTCTTGTTTCTAATTTCCACTCCTAGATTGTATTTTACTTTTTTCTGAGTAGTGCTGGCAAGTGGCTCTTATCAAGAACAAATGATGCTGTAAATCAGGACCAAAATCATTGCTGCTGTGGGGTTGTAATAGCGAGATGTGGTTGTGGGCCTGAGTGTTTTACCTGCCTCTGAAGCCAAGAGTGAGGCCCTGGGTTGTGTTCCAACCCTTGGCTTCTAATTTACTGGCAAGTATATATATATATATACAGCTCTTCTGTCTCAGTCTTAGATTGGAGATATCAATATAAAACTCCTGTTTTAATATGCCTTTTCTCATAATGCAAACGGTAAAAAGCAAGTGGACATTCATATTCTAGTAGAATTGTATGGGAATACAGAAAGCACTTAATCCCTCCACTCTTAATACAACTAGAGTAGGATTTAGGACTGGCAGGGCTGGCTGAGATGCCTGGCAGCATATATTGGCTCCCTTCTCCTTTGGAGCACTCATTCTCTCTAGGTGCAGAGGACAGTGGGTGTTCCAATAGCAGAATGGGTTCTGTCAGTTGGAGGAAGGTTTATTTGCCCAAAGCAACAGGGTCTTTAACATCATGGCTGGCCATTTTCAGCTGTAGTTACTGCTCTTCTCCATGATAGGTGGTAGTATAAACAAGGAATGATTTGTGCCGCTGGAATAAGGCCATGTGTGCTATGCCAAATATAAAATGAGAGGGCTGATACAAGTGCCTCTTGGACATGTCTTTCATTACCCTTTACGCTTCTCTTTCCTAATAGAATTTGGAGGAACCAAACACATGCTGTATGCAGGGTTTTATTAGAGTGCTTTGCCTCGGGCCCTTAACTCCTTTAGCTGGTCATTACCTGACCAGTAAAGACCTCTAAACGGGTCATTAATGCTTAAGTAATAAACTGTTTCACAAGACTGTCTAGTACAGAACCTCTTCTATCATTTTTACAGTTACTGTTTTATAGATAAATCAATGACCAACAACTGGATATTCTTGTTTTGCTACATAATCTTGTAATAGCAGCCACAGCAAACAGGCAGAGGGTTCTGTTAGCTGTGTCACGAGAGCTGGAGGTGGCCAGGCACAGGTGTGGCCTGGAGTTGTATGTAGGGTAAACCAGGAGGGAGGTAAAGAATAAAGGAATGTTCTGCTGTTCCCAAAACAAAGTATATCGCTGCATCTGTTTCTAAAGTTTTTGGGTTTTTTATGTTGATATTTTTTTCTACCTCTAGAAGTTGTATAATTTCAGTAAGGTGGCTTTTCTTTCCCTCACTGCTGTATTAGGGACATATAGGCCTCACTGTAGTCTAATGTTGACAAAGAGAGTTTCTCCACTTTTACAGAGATTTCTGAACTAACAATTAGTTAATAACATAAGTCTTGCACTCTTCTACATCATATATATCTGTTCACTTTGAGTTTAGCATATATTCTTTCTAGGTATGACAATAATAATTAGCTGTGGCACACATGCTTCTTCTGGTTCTTGGCATGAAATTTTCATCCTCCCTCCCTTTGTCCAATATATCCCTTAAAATAAGTTTCTTTGCATGAAGCTCTAGAGAGCTGTTTCTCCCTGAGGAGGCAGGAGGAGAAAGTGCATAGTAGGTTTGATTTTTTGGCAGATTACCAGGCATATTTCCATCTTTATTAATATCAGTGAGTGACTGTATCATTGAGTGACTGCTGAGTGCTGGAATAAGCCAGTTGTTTACATCTTTTCTCATGTTAACCTTTGAGGAGTGCCAGTCTGTGATGGAACTGTCGAGTTTTTTGTTTGATTTTTGGCTTTTTTTTTGTTTGGGTTTTTTTGTTTGTTTGTTTTTTGTGTTGTTGTTTTTGTTTTTTGAACAAATATTACAAAGTGGGATGAATGCTGAAAATGGTTCTTTATAGACACAGAATATTTTTTTATGGTGAGATGGAACAAAACCTCTGCAAATTTATGACTTCTAGTGTGATTAGTGTCTATGGAGCAAACACTTTATAATTGTTTTTCCAAGAAACTGAAAATATGTTAGTTATGGGACAAGTTCTCTCTGGCAATGTGAAACAATTAATATTGAACAGCTGTTTCTATGATAGACTATTTTGAAAAAAATATAGCATTGGCATGTTTTCTTATTCATTACTTCTGTGTTGAATTAGTTTTGCATTTGTAGCTGCCATGTTGAATCTAACAAAAAAAAATAGATTTAAAAACATGAGACAAATTATTTACTGAAAGAAACAATCAAATAAGTGCATTTTTTTCCTTTTTCCTTGAGAAAAAAAAATCTTTTTGAGTAACGACCTTAACGAGACCCACCAAGGGCTTTGAGGTGACTTCAACCCTGCACATTGTTGTGCTAGACCCTCAAAGCTGATGCTGAAAGTCATAACATTATATATAGTGGTACAAGAACCGTGTGCTGACACAGAGTTTAAGTAGGGAGGAATCTGACACAGCACTTTGTTCAGTTTACAACTGTCATAATACTCTTAGCACTTGCAGAAGGATTTTAATTCGTTTAAAGCAAAAGAAGGCTAACATAGGATTATAAAACAAATAACACTTCAAAGATTGTAGCTCCACGATTGTCCCATTCTTATCTTTGCTGATAATCTGACAGTGCTGGTGTGGTAGCAGCAGTAGCAAACCCAGTATTTGTACTGAATTCTTCCTTCAGACGTGTGGACAGGAGCTGTCCTGTGTGTCACTTGACTGTGTTAGTACGACATCAGGAATCAATTTGGTCCCATCTGCAATTGCCTGATATAATCAACCTCTATTCTGTTTAGCTCAACTCGCTACCTACAGTAAGTGATTTGTATGTGCATGAATATTAAACTTCCCAAGTAAACGTGTGAGTAAATATGAATTGACAATAAAAGAAAGTTATATGTGTATGCTGAAATTGAGTGCTCATTGTTGTTTTTATAAAATGGCATTAAATTGCATCATCGTGGTGTGAATAATGATTATTACTTCCTTTATTTTGTGATAGGAGAGAACAGTAGATCCCAAATAACATCTTTGTATTACTCCTTTTACTTCTGTCTACTGTTGTCTATTTGTTGTAAAGATTTCCTCCTCTAATTTTTTTAGTCAAAATTGTGTTAGAGCAATTTTTCATGGCTCAACAGCCCTTATTTTTTTTTTATATGACTGACTGCAAGTATATTTGCGTAATGATTACAACAAGGCAGATAGAATATTTACAGGCCGTAGCAATTCCTGTGCAAATGCAGTCTCCAGAGAAGGGCAAAATAACAAAGCAAGCAAACATCACATTTCTCTAAATAAGAAGTTTCAGGCATTGGGGTGGTGACTCACAATGTGTATGGGAACCCTGGAGTTTTAGAATAATTTATGGGGGTGCTGAGGAGATGGATTTCATTTAAATACAGTAACTGCTGAAATATTTCTAACTTAAAAAGTCAACTAGTGGTTAAGTAAATATCCTCTTGACCCCTTTTAACTCTTGTGATGTACCGTTGTTTTAAACTATTTACTTTGAAATGCTTGAGTCATAAAATGACCCAGGAGAGATGGATTGACCACAGATAGTTAACGCATAGGATTGAATTGCTTAAAATTTAAACCCCATGCCCATTTTTTATCCAATCTATTGTTCTTTAATTGGATGAATTAGGTTAGAAATGGAGGGCTATGGAGTCTAAAAAATAAAATAAAAAAACTTGGAAAATATTGGTTTCACACAGTGTGCAAAAAGCATTAGGGGAAAAATTTAGAGAAGAACAGAGGTTCCTTCTTGTTTCTATAGAAACCAGTAGTGATCAGGAGGGGAGAGGATTTCTTTCAAGTGTACATTTTAGTGAGGCTGGCTCAGCAGCTCAGCGCTCCGGAGGGCCAGTGTGAAAACCCCAGAGCTCCCGTGGGTTGGGATGCGGTGTCCCTGGGCCTGTGGAACCAGCTGGCACGGGGATCCCCCATCTCTGGGAGCCCTGGCTGGCACCGAGGGGGTGCAGGGAGCCTTTGCAGTGCCACGTCCCCGGGGAGCACAGCCTGGCAGGAGGCTCTGGAGCCGAGCGCGGCCGCCGCCACCGAACTCACGCGAATCCCATCGCAGCGACGGGGAGAGCACAAAAGAGGGGGAAAGACTGAAGGAGAAGTGTGTTGCCCTGTGTCAGAATTAGCTATGCTAGTTGCTTTGAAGTAATAATCTCCTTCAGTTTTATCGTGTCAGAATCGTGGCCACTGAAATAGCGCGTGTTCAAAGCATTGCAGCCAGGACTCAGTGACTTGGCATTTGAATCGTGACGATCTTCCTAGTGTACTGCATAATACATAATCCCCTCCACAACAAAATTATATTCTTAATTATGTTCTGTTTTCCTGATGTTACCTAAGTGTTGCCATAGAGAACAGACCAGAGATGCATTTGAAAACCAAATTTTAAAGCAAATCTAGGTCTTAATCAATACTGTACCTTTAAAATAATTGCAGGATTCCTCTAAATGAAGTTCGGGTCACATGCAATGTCAAAAATAAGGCAGTTTCAATTTGCTGCAACCTGACAGATCCAAGGAGTGACTGAGGAATATCTAGTAACTGGCAAAGACACCTCTGTTTGACATTTACTTTTGCATGTAAACAATGGAGCACTGTATATTGGCATCTGAATGTATTAGCTGGTGGTGATCCAAATCCTGGTATGAATTTAGATGGTTTTCCTTTCTGTTTATAAATACATAGTCTTGATAACAAGGGAACATTTACTGCAATCTTGCTCTGCAGTTGTCAGAGCAGAATGAATCATTTTGAAACATAAACCCCCTCAGATCTCAAAAATATCAAGAAAAACATAAAACATAAGGGAAAAGGATTATAAAATACAAATAAAAAAGGTTCTTAACATATTTAGAGGCCTATGGGCTGTAAACACTGTAGATTATCATTAATGAAACTCTCTGCCAAGTACACAAACCACAGTTCGGTAGCAGCTGTTAAGCAAGCATTGTTCAAAGCTGGATAATCCCTTGAACATTATACTTCGTGGTTCTGTACCTCTTCCTATTAGTAATCAGATAATTGCCTTGCATTTTCTGTTACACATTTTTCTTTTAAAATTCAGCTTCATTTCTCTTTATGTCAAAAGGCTTTATCTTGCAGTTGTCACTTAGACAAAAATCCAACAGAGGTCAACAGGCAAGGCTGTGATCTTTATTTTCGGGAAGTCTGGTCTAATACAGTTCAGCCCTGTGGTGTTACTTTGGCTTCACAGTGGTAAAACAGAGATGAATCGCACTCCACAAATAAGGTACTGGAATTCTTTTGTAACTCTGTTGCCTTTTTTCCTATAAAATGAGCTCTTCTAAGTAATTTGGGAATTCATTAAAAGTACTTTCTACCACTGTTTTTTACTTCAAAATAAGTTTGTTCTTTCATGTTGGGAGAAGAAGGAGGTGAGAGAACTTCTGAATTTCATTTGTCCAGAAGTTCAGGCCTCATATGAAGGCTTCCCAGGACACTATATGTAAGTATCTTGCAAAAAGAAATTTGGGAATGATGGCAACTATTTTTTTCCAGGATTAAAATATTCTTAAGTTGTTATAGCACAGAAATAGTGAGCCATAGCCCTGGTAGTTGTGAGTTCCCTTGAGCTGCATTGGCTATTAGGGTTGAACCGAGAGAGTAGCTTATCTTGCACTTCTGGAATTTCTCACAACCCTACAACAAAGCACTATTGATTTTTTTCAGCTGGCAGGAGGGGAGGAGGGATTGAAGAAGGTCATATGTAAATGTGCTAAGTCTGATAAACAGCTGGACCAAGTAATACTGAGTCTAGAACGTCACCAATGCAAAGTAAATCCATTTTATAACCCCTGAATTAGTCATTTGCTGATTCCCTTCAATTCATATATGGTGTCCCTGCACTGGAGTGTTCAGCCTCACAGTATTTACTGACATGGACCATTCAATTTAAAGCCAGCACATCTCTTTGCTGGGCACTGGCATCAACTTTCTTTGTCCCAGATCAAGTTCCAATCCCCAAAATCAAAGCAGATGGAGACGTAATTCAGAGGAGCAGAAACTATGATTCATCCTTAAACCTGCAGGGTTGCAGGGACTGTTTCTGTCTAGTACTTAAAATTATTTTACATCACATGGCATAAGCAGAGGTTTGAGAGATGGTGTCATACTCCCCCATGGGCAAGGCATAATGGATATTTTCTAGCTAGCATATCTCTGTGGATGTGTAAGAAGAAGAAATTGACTTTCTTTTTTTTCCCTAAATTGCAACATTTTGTTTTCAAGAGAATCCAGTGCTTTCTGTTCATTGCAGAAGCAATATTATTAAATGCCAGTCGGCAGGAAAAATTAGAAAAAGGATGGCCTGAAAGACAAAAAGAAATGCATTTTCCTCCCATTTCCCAAAAAATAAATTACCAATGAGGCAGGAACTGTCTTTAGGCAAGTTTTCAGGAGGCAGATTAGATAGCAAAATAATTTCCTTGTTCTAGTGAGAGGCAGTTTTCATTGAAGACAGGAATTTAGGAGTATTTCTAAAGGGAAAAGGTCTTGCAGCAAAACTGCAAATTGGGCAGCACTGAGGTAACTCATTGATCCTCCCAGCAAAGTAATACCAATTAAAAAGGCATCTGTAACGAACAAAGTACAGATTCACTCATCTCAGTTGCTGTGAAAGGAAGACATGTATGAAACAATATCATTATTCTCAGGTGCAACTAAAAGGTGGATAAAGTGTTCCTTGGCTGCTTTGTTGTTAGAAACCCTGCTCTGTGCAGAGTATCTGCTGACCAATTTCTGATATCATTCAGTTTTAGGATATTCTAGAAAAAAATGGCTCAGCAAAGATTCTAACTTTCGGATGAATTTACTGACATTAGGATATTAACATTGTGCATTTCCAGCAAAGCACTTTGACTTCTGTAAGAAGGTTTTCTCAGTAGCAGTTTCTGTACCTTGATGGATACAGCCATCTGGGCCTTCCTGGAATGTTCCCTGGCTTTGGCTGAAAGATTTTCTTGCCCTTAATCATCTTTAAAGTTGCATTAAACTCTTTCAGTGTATTGCCAATTGTGTGTTGATTTGGAATTGCATTTTTGGATGCATCAGAATCGGCCAAACTGTCTCATGAGCACTGCTGCCCAGGAAGGCCAGACAGTGTGTGATCAACTGCACATTCCTAGAGGGTTTAGTGTGCCAGTGGGATGTAGGGGTTGGGGGAGCCTGCAGGTAGCTCTTGGGTGCAGAACATCAGCTCCAGTGCTAATACCACTGAACAGTATCTTGTGTTGCTCAAGGTAATGGCCAACTGTAAAGGTTGTCCTGTGGTCTGATACTTTCATTTTAACTTAGAAGAGCACGAAAGAGCAAGAAAATTTTAAGGAATTTTAATATATGTGTGTTGGGTGCAAATTTGAAAATGAGCCACTTTACATCTGTAGTTATGAATTATTGATATTTCGCCTTCCATATGAGTGCAAAGGGAAGAAGAGGGGTGGTAAATGGGGAAGCAAGAACCTGGGACAAGAGTCAGATCCCTTAACTATTTCTGTTGTAGAAGAGAGTAGAGTAAGGGATTGAACAGTGGCTTCTGTCCCCCACTCCTCCTTCTCTTTACCTGACCATACTCTGGGATAAAACCTTGTTTCTCAGAAGTTTAAAACACAGCTTAACTGGTTGCCAGGCAAAGAGAGTCTGAGACTTTTCTTAGATTTTAAAAGAAAACAAACCCCAACTGTTCACAGTTCCCCTCGAGTGGAGTCCAGGAATGCCTTCAGCATTTGACTCCAGATGATGGAAGGCTCACAGCCTCGACTAGAACCCAGTCATTGTGAGGTAGGTAGTAGGTTTTGGGTGAAATGAAAGGATTGAAATACCATCATCTTATTTGAGGGGGAAACCCATCATTCTTGTCATTGTCCAAATGTGGGGACTTTAAGCATGGAGTTTTTATGAAAGGATTGTTCAAATAAGATAAGCTGACTTCCATACTGGAGAGAATTTGTAAAAGCAAGTAGCTGGAATTGAATAGAGTAGAACTTTGGAAGTAAAAATGGAGAAAATCCACAGTAAAATTAACATGCTTTTATAGGAAGGTGCAATTATTAAAAACCAGAACAACAGAACTATGGAAAAAATAAATCTGAAAGGAAATGGGGAAAAGCACTGCTTTCCTACTAATTTGCCCCCTTCGTTCTGTGTTTAATTTAGTAAAGCAGTCATAAACATTTCTAAACAGTCAAAAAATTAAATGTTGCTGTATAATTTATGGTGGTTACAGGATACATGAGAGTGCACTTTAATTAGCAAATTGCATGTTTATTTTATTTGCTTAGCATATAATTTAGATTGGATAAATGCGCTTTGACTGGCTATGGCACCTCGGTATCCTCATTTGGTATAATTTTTAATCACATTGTTTTGGAATTTTATTGCAACATTATACAGTTGATATAACAGTGCACAATTAAGTATGCTCAGTTCACACCTTGCTCTTGAGGAAATTACTTTTTATCTGTATTTCGATGGAGCACTTTATATGGCAAGTGAGAACTTGGGAATAATAAAGAAAGCTCACTGTGGGCGCTAGAGCTGCAATCTGAATAGTAAATAATAATAGTAATGATGGTGCCCTGTTAGTGAAATGTGTTTGGGAGGAAGGTTAAAAAAACAAAGCCCTGAAAATAGGCAACTGGAAGTGATCATTGTGTGTAGTATGTATTGGCTGTATCATAACAATGTCTTGAGCTGAACTCATTGGTATATATGTATCTCAGTATTGTATCTCAAAATATGGAAGGAGTAGAGAGTGTTTAATTGAGATCTAGAACATCTCTTGGCAGTGGCATTTTCTATAGTGGTTTGACTTACAAAATTCTGCAGAAAAGCCCTCATTTTCTCTTACATCCTATGGACTTTTTCCATAAGGACTGCCTGAGTATTACATATATACCAATCTGAGATACAATCCCCCAGAGCTGAACTGGGGGAGGGTGAGGATTGTGCTCGGTGCTGTGCACAGCCCGAGGGGCCGGGATCTCCACCCAGCAAACATGAACAGTTGTGGAGAGGGGGTGAGTCGATGCTGGAGGATGTGTGAGATCTCAGAAAAAACTGCATCTCAGTCTTGGGTCCTGCTCCTGCACCTCTGCTGTGCTGTGGCCCATATCAGGATGCTGACCAGCTTGGACAATGGGATGTGCTGTAAAGATGAACTGTAAAGGGACAGGACATGGGGAAAGGTAGGCTCGGGCATGGTGGGTGTTCCTGTGGTTCCGAGACATGAAAATAATTCTTCACTTCTTGGTTTGTTTATTATTGTGTATTTGATCATGCTGAGGGAGTGTCGGTCGGGGGTGTGTTCATGGTATTGTGATTTTGATAGGCTTTGAATCTGGAGCTCTGTTTTCCCTGTTGTTCACTTTTTTTATGTGGTGACAGGGCTCTATCCTTGCTTTGGGGAAATTCAGATTCACCTTACCAGTTAAATCCCCACTTTAGGTAAAAGAGTAGCAGCACGTGCAGCAGATACGCTGTAGATGTTACTGGAGAATGTAATAGAGCTGAACTTGAAGGTTCTGGAAGGAAAAAGTAAATACATTTTCTTTAGCAGAAAAATATTCCCTAAGCATGTAGTCAGTAAAAAAAGAATATTATTTTTGCAGCTAAAATATGGAAGGAGTAGAGAGCGTTTAATTGAGATCTAGAACATCTCTTGGCAGTGGCATTTTCTATAGTGGTTTGACTTACAAAATTCTTCAGAAAAGCCCTCATTTTCTCTTACATCCTATGGACTTTTTCCATAAGGACTGCCTGAGTATTACATATATACCAATCTGAGATCCCAAGCGACTCTCGGCAAGATTGATGCTGGGCCAGATTACGCTTTCAGTCACATAGGTATAAATCTGGGATAACTCCATTGTTCTGCTCCCACTAGAAGAGGATCTGGCCCATTTTCCTCCCCTCTCCTCTCTGCCTTTGGGTAATTGGCGCCGTAATGCGCCAGCGCTGCTGTGGTGTGATTGGCACTGATGGCTCCGCTGTGACAGGACGGCGGCGGTGGTAGGTACTGCTCCAGCTCTGACATCCCTTACTTTGTTACAGCGTGTTTTGATAATGTTATCTGCAAAGAATGTTCTCTGCGCTGATTATGGTTATTAAAATATACAGAGATGAACAGATATGGCAAACAGCTGCTTAGTCACAGCTGATGTGAGAAATTTGATTTAATGTAAGTCTCACCATTTGAAACTATATCCTCTAGAAAAACACAGGCGATTAATCCCTCCTGCATGCAAGCTAGTTGACTTTGTTTAAAATAGGATTATATCAGGATGATAAACAGGGACTAGAATTAAAGCACCTTTTTGAAGATTGCTGAAATAGAGAAGAGAAGCAAAGAGGAGAGTTTTTCTGGTTTGGAGGTTTTGTTTTGTTTTTTTTTTCATTTTTCTTTTTGTACTGATGCACTGGAGTGTTTGGATAATATTTATGGGACCTATCATGCAGATGTCATAGTGCTGTAAGAAAATATCTGTGGTATTTAGAGCCAGCGATGCAGTCCTTTTAAATATCTGTATTGCTCTATAAAGGCAGACAGTGCTTCCCAGCATTCCTCATGGAACACAGGGAGAATGGCATGGACCTCTTGAATAATTAATATGGTTTTCAGAGCAGTAGTCATGGAAACCCAGGCAGTGTCACATATATGGATTTTAGGAATTAGGCACGTTTTGAATTGCACATTTAGCCAAAAAAAGAGCATGCTGTAAATCTAAAGATCAGAAGCATTTTCTCAGTGAGTCTCTTGTTTACAATGACAAATACATGTATTTTGTGTATTTTTTCGATTTAAATAATACTTGGATTCCTAAAAATTTATATGTTAGCTATCTAAAGGCTGTTAAAGGCACTAAAATGCCATAAGTCATCTTTTAGATGGCTTATTCTTTTTTTATTTTTTTCTTCTTTTTTTTTTTTTTTTTCATCCTAGACGCCTGAAGTTATTAGGATGTAGGTTTTAAACTCTATGGCCAATTGCTGTTCACTTAAAGGACTGCAGCTTTACCACTAAAGTTGCTAGGCCCTTTCTATTAGTTCAGTTGTGTGGCTTTTTTATCTGTCTCGAAAAATGTCTCTTCAGGATCAATATCGTCATTACCTTGGGTGTGTGTGTGTGGAAGAAGTCAACCAGGCAGCAGTGAAAAGCTATCATCCAGTCCTCAGTAATATTGTACGTGTAAAGAATAAAAATACGTGGAAGTTATTTATAGGCCATAAACCCTCTGCTTTCATAAACCATTTTATACTATTATTTGCCCAAGTCTACAGAGTCTCTCCTGAGTTCACAGCACACTCAAAAGCCTGTTTTTTATTTCTGGCTGTTTGAATTGGGAAATTAATTAGAAATACACTTAGCAATTTATGGACATGAAAAAGCCATTTGGCCCAGTAAGCCTCCTTTCTTTTAGCTTTTTTCATCCTCATTTTGTTTTGTCACTCTCTTTCAATCTACTCTCTACTAATAAAAATATCAATCTGTTTCATAAACTCATTGAGATTTTGTGGCAGTAATATTACTTGGCAGCATAATATGGCATATTCATTACTTTCTAAGCAAAATGATTTTTCTTTACATTTTGTGATCCAGATTCCTCAATTAGATGCACACTTGCAGCTTTCATTGAAATCAATGAGACTTTTATAGCTGTCACTGATAGCAGATACTGGCTCTTTATTTCCAAATGTGAAATGATGGCTACAATTTTGGCTTTATTTTATTTCAACTGGCAATGAACAAGTTCACCCCATCTCCCACATCTCTGTGCTATATGAAAATTTTTCCTAAACTGAAATGAAATATTTCTGTTCAGTCATTTCAAAGTTGTCTCTTTCCTAGCAAGAATAAATTCAATCACTTTGGCCTGTCTTGACATGAGATCTTTAAGTACCCAAGGTTAGTCAAGGCTTCTGAAGTTGCACTCCCTCTACAGTAAAATTAGCTTATCTCTGTGATGCTTAAAATTGTGGACAGAATTGTAGTTGTGAAGTAGTTATTAGAGGAATCACCTTGCTGCCTGTGATTTGTATTGCAGCCCTTGGTTGGTGCATCTCTGTGTCCTTGTTGCTGTTTCTTTTACTGCAGCCATACACAGAACAAATGGCTTCAGAGATTTTTCTACACTAAGCTCTAAATACTTTCCCCGTTACTCTGAGCACTCTTTGCCTGTTTCTTTTCATGTGTATTCCCTCTTTCCTGGCTTATTATGCTACAGCACTCACAACTAAGTTACCCATCTGTAGACCTTTAGAAAGATGTATGTTAGTAATGGAAATAGTCAAAAAAATCAAGAAGACCAACTCAGAAGGGTGTATGAACATCAGCTACTTATTGGAAACCTCTCTTAATTCTCTCAGGACCATCGAGACTCAGCCCCAGAAATTCCCTGCAGTTGATAATCTTCTCAGCTGTACTGTTTGTTGGGAAGAGTCACAGGGAGTTAATTAAAATGCTGAGACTTTTGGATAGAGAGAAGTTAAAGGTGGACAAGAATACGGTCCAGGACTGTAGGACATGCATGCAGGACAATTTGCTGATGACTAAAACTGACATTCCCATAAAACTCTCAGCTGGAGTTACATGGGAATTATAACCAACTGAAGAGCTTGTCTTCAGAGCATACTCAGCTCTCATTTTTTGCTGCCTTTCAGGTAGGTGTCCAGTACTTTGGTGCCACATACCGTCCCTCTTCCATTGTGAATTGATGGAACCAGTTCTGTCCTAAACTCTTTCCCTCTCAGGGTTGTTTTGCTTCCCCAATTGTAGAAAAAGTCTGAGATAATGACAACTTCTGCAAAAATCCAATTGTCCCCCAGTTTTAATGCAGAAAGTTATTTAGCAATTTAGTTTCCTCCTCTCAGAACTATACATACATTTTTATGTACAGAGACACACACAAACACTTAATATTATAGTCTCAAGAAATTGATGCTGCTGTCATAGCTGCAAGTAATCTTCAGCACCATCATTGCCGCGACCTTTCAGACTGCTGAATGTAAATCAGATCGTTTCCCTGTGGTGGGCTCTGTGGCACACTGAAATTGCTCACAGATTGTGTTCGAACAGTGCCTATCAAGTGAGATGACAATGCAGGAAACATATCCTCGTTCTGGTTGCACTGGCACATTTCCAGTGCTACACCAAGTGCAGAGTTTTACAGTGCAATCTGTGGTTTGTCAAGGAAAGTGTGTGTGCACCTCTGTTAGCTTCACATGCTTGCTCAGAGCCATTGTGTTCTCCCTGACTTCTACCCTCTACTGCTATTCTTGGTCTTAAGCCATCAAACCTCAAAAAATATTATTGGCTTTGTGGATTTGGGGTTTTTAGATTGATGTTTACAATAACATGATACCAGGTAACGGAAGATGCTTCACATACAGTGTTATGCAAAATTTTCATCCTATATTTACATAGACATTTTGAAGTCCAGGCAAATGTTTTAACATTTGGAAATTCTAAGTGGGGTGCAATGCCAGGCTCATGGGAAGAAGGCAGTATGAAACAAGGCAAGTGCAGAGTAGCAGGGTAGTGCTGGAAATCCTCCTTGTGGTTTTAAAATCACCAACTCCTAGTGTGATCATGTGCAAAGATGTAAATGCCCTAGGTTCTCCCCTGCAGAAAGCAAAGTGACCATGATCACAAGTTTCATTCATTGCTAAAGAAAGGCTGTGATTATAGAGAGGGAATAAGAGGACCAATAAATATGATTTCCACAGAAATTAGTAAGTAGATGAATGAAGAGCACTGTGTTCTGGTTCATGCACTGTTACTTCGCATGTGACTGTAACAGCAGCAGTCTTATCATATCTTGCCTTTGGTAGACCTTTCAGCTTCATAATTTGTCAGTTTTCAGCAAAAGATCAAACAATGGGGTAAATATTTATGTAAGCCTATCTAGTTTTGACCTCTAGTGCTTTGATGCTCAGAGCACTCAAACAAGGACAGGAGGGCTGGAACTGTAATTCTTATAATGGCATCTATCACCTTGGGCTTTCTCCAGGATCCCTCCTCTCAGACATGCAGTGGAGAAAATCAGGTAGGACATTGATAGTCCATCCCTTTTCTCTTTCTCTGAAGTTCTACATTTAAGTGGCTGTGGCTGCAGGAATATCAAAACTTAACACATTTATTTCTGACCGAACAGAAGAAAAGAAAGTGTTTGTTTGGGTATCTTGGTGTTTCTATTATGTTTTCATCTTCTGCCCAGAATTGTGTAAAAGGGGCTGGTATGAAGCTAGATTAAAGAGACTCAAAGCACAGCTGATCTGGCTTTTAATACATTGTCGGTAGAAGAAGCTGTCTGAATGCTGCAGAGGGTTTTAGATCTTGGTTCCATCAGCTCACAGAGGAGATCAGGTGAGCCACTGTACCTCATAGAGCGAAAGAAACTGAAACCATGGTTCTCTGCCACAAATCTACATGGCACGAGGCCAGTTAAGAGCTGAAATAGGTTGGTATTAACGGCAGGGAAGTCTGGAAATGCTCTAATCATACCTCTCCCAGCAGGGCTCTTAGTGCAATGACAGGATGATCGTCTTGTCAGACTTCGAGAACTTTCTTCTTTAAACACACAGAAAATGGGGGGGCTGAAAAGGGGAGGAGGGAGAGGGGAAGGCAGAAAAAGCTTTAACTCTGCTGATGTGGCTTCTTTAATTTGCTGTCAGTGATGCCACCGATGTTAATTCTGGCAGGGTTAATTATGAGAAATTAAAAAGCCGCTCAGAACAGACTGTACCCTTCGTACTCCAATAAAGAGGCAGCTCTGGCGTGAGAAAATTTCTTCATTAATATATATCCCCAAAGGGCTACTGCATACAGCTTTTGGAATATGAATCATAAACTCCCAGGGACGCTGCAGGAAGCAGGGGAGATAGGATTCAGAGGAGATGGACTGTGTTACTTTTACTGCTTCAGGAGAATGACGCTCAGGCTGGCAGGAAATCACCGTGTTGGTGACATTTAGAAAGAAAAATTTATTAATTTGTATGTTGGCATGTTACAAGTTTTGAAGTATGGTTTTAAATACGTTCTGTACAGCCCCTGCTGTATCAATGTTCAGTGTGTCAGTCTGTAATACATGCAGCTGTTAACACGGAGCTTAGCATAAGCATTGTAATTGTTTACCATTTAGTATTTTGCAGAAATGGCTTTAGGGCATGCATTTATTTCTCAGGAAAATTTCTCTGGCTTCTCACAAACTAGGCAGTATATGCCCTTAACCTAATACATTATACTAAATGGCAGTGTGGTTGTACCACATACCTTGTAGAAAGTAAACTGCAAAGAACATCACATACAAATTGTGCAGCTCTAAAATGCAACTGAAAAAAGGGTATCTCCCAAAACAATAATCTATAATTTATATTAGTATAACTTGGCAAAGCCACATTATCAAGCAAATGTAAGTGCAAATGGAGTTAGATAATAGTGAAATACCTCAGTGATGTTAACTTTCAGCAGAAATAAAACCCTATTATTAAACAACTATGTGCTTAAACCATTTGTAGTGTAACTCTGATGCTCTGATGCTGACAGGGTGTTCCAAAGTGCTGGTGCAATTTTGAAGTCTCTTCCCAGGAAGGGTATTATGGTCTGTAAGTCATTACCATACAGAAAGCAGCTAGACAAAGTTTACAGTACAGAGGTCTAAAAAGATGCCAGAGAATTAATTTTCATAAGAAAAACATGTATTTTTTGCCTCCTCTAATATCAGTGAAGCACTGATATACAATGTGTAACCTTTCATTCAAGAACCTCAACAGTCTTCAGAAACATTAATTAATTAACCTCGACAGCAGCTGCTATCCATGGGTATTGTTTTGAAACTTGTTCTAAATGGTCATTCAGAGGACTGAAAAAATGCAGTTGAGATGGACTGCTAAGAAAAAATGAAACACTACTTAGAGCAATTGAGAGTGCTTGGAAACAACCTCATAGGAGTTATTTCAGCAGATTGCCTTTTCAGGCAGGCTACATTAAATATTCCTGTGGCAATTAGCATTGTGACTTTGGGCAGGAACAGTCTGGAATAGAACATTAGAACCTGTGGTTAACTTCTGCACATCTGCAATTCCAGAGTGCTGGGGTCTCTTTTTTGACAACTTAACCCTGCCTGTCAATATTTTATTTTTCTAGATGCTTTGTTAGTGTGGAGCTAGAGGTACGGGTAGACAATGTGGCACATATAAGGCACAATGGGATGTGGTACTGTTGTGGCTGAGGAATAAAGTCAGAAAACCTTATGGCCATTTTCTTTGTTCTAGCTCTGGAATCCCACTTTGTACCTATGTAACTAAACATCTGCTATCAAAACTAGGGGAAAGATTAGGTATGTGCTATAAAAATGGCATTTCCTTTGCCACTGAAAAATGACTTTAACATTTCCAGGAATAAAGACCTCCTTTGTTTTCTCCCATTCTAATCCCTGTCTCCAATTTCACCTTAGAAGTGTGTGTCCCTCCCAAACCCTGAATCCCTGCTGTCACCAGCTGTGCATTTCTTGGCAGAAACCCACTTATCAATGTTAAGGATGAACTTTGAGGCTCATTGAATCATTCGTTGTAATCCTCACGTAACAAACATAACATTTCAGCAAGATTTCTAATTACCTTTTGACTGCTTTTTTCATAATGCCCTGTTGCTGTTGGAATGGCTCTCATGACATACACAGAAATAACATTAGACTGTAAATCTATTGACTGGAGCAGTGGAAGGAAGAAAAAAATGTAGAAGGGGGGAAGGTCGTTCTTATAATTAGTGTAATATATCAACATGCTGGGAAACTGAAATGGGAGAAGTTGTTAGAAATGGAAATTTGACTGAAAGCGAAAGTTCATCTGTGAGTCTCTTCTTCCCATTTCCCTACTGTTACCTTACCCTCCAAAGCAACCCTTCTGACAGCTCCAGGGTATGCTGTTCTCACAGGCTTGATCTGCAACCCAATCCATGGGCAGGGTGAGCTGCTTGTTCCCTCCTGAAGAACGACTGCTTTAAAATATTCACACAGGAGACACGGGCAGTGTTCTCAAATGACTCCAAACCGCTGCTTCCCAAGCCCTGAGGGGCACAAAGCAGCCGGCCGGTGCAGGGCTGGGTTGTGCAGCTGTCTTCACTGCTTCCCATTCAGGTCTGCATCAGTCCATCAGAGAGCCCTGTTTGTGCCCAGTCCTTGCTCTCTGGTGACCAATGGACACATTAAAGGGAGTCTGAGATCCATGGTGAGGGTGATCAAAACCTAGTCAGAAGAGGTAATCCTTATGTACACGCAGTATCAACTGGCAATCAATACACAGGCTACTGGGACTGGCAGTGGCTGTCCTAAAACCCTTTCAAAATCTTTTCATTTCTAACAGTCTGTCCCAGACATCAGGATATTATCTAGGCAAAGATCATGAAAACTGCCCTGTTTTCAACTGAATTTTTCATCTAAAATGCAGCTCACTCGCAACTTGTTACTGTCTAAAGAGAATGCTAACGCTGCCACATTTCCTCATTAGCTTTGCATAAGACAGACTCCTGTGTCACAGCTGATGGAGCCTTTATGAGCCTTTTAGCCAAATGAGTGATGTTTCCCTCGTTATGTCAGATCTGAGGGCACTGCTGGCATCTTTCTTTATTCGCTGTCTAACACCATCAATCGAGCAGCTGCCATGCACCCATGATCAGGCTGATTATTAAAATGTGCTCAGGAGGCTGCTGACACCAATTTTCTTTCATCTGAAGAGGCCAATATACACTGGCTCAAGCCGACAGTTATGTACATGTAATATTTAGTGTAGGAACCAGCGGGTAAAGACTGAGGCTGATTCCACAAAATCTGGATCCAGTCCATTGAGATTACCATTAAGACTTTACAGAAAAAATGGCAATGTTTGCTTTGTATTTTCTTTTTGTACTCTTTTGTAAATAGGGAATTGTTCTTTTTGTTGGGGAGCACTTTCTCTAAAACACAGCCCTTCCTCTTACACCCAGTGTCCCTGGTGATGACAGGTCATAGCCATTGAAGAGCTTGTTAAACTTGAGTCCTCCTAGAACCGGGCTCTTGTGGGATTGCTTACCCCTAAGGTTTGTCGCAGTAGTTTTGCTTTGCTGTCTCTTCCTTCACTGATATGTCAGCCTTTTTCAAAGGGAGACAGCTCTTGCCTTCTTTCTGATGATAATAGTGAAAAAAGCCTTCTGCAAACAGTGTAGTTCAGACCCATAGACTGACCCAGCATGTCAGGGATTCATCAGCAGCTCAAGCTCACCTGGAGTTTCCCCTACCAACAGCAAACACAGCTTGGCCTCATATTTAGTTGTGTGGCTGCCTTCTGCTTTTGGAGTCTCTAATCTTGGATATTCTTAATAAGCAAAGAGTAAGTTCAAATCTGTATTTCTAGTGCACTTGTCATTTTTATATTTAAGGATGACTTGTTTTGTTTGATTGACTGTGGTTATTTTTTAATCACAAGGCCATATGTTTTTTAAAAAAATATTTAAAGTTTAATGGTTATCAGATGTAGTTATATCTTAGCACAGCCGTGTGGTTGTGTGTGACTACAAGGTGTAGCCAAATGGGTGTCGTATTGAGATTCTATACATAGGTTCATGTAGATACTCTGAGTAGAATAGAGCACAAGAGAGAAGGGGAAAAAGCTTTGCAGATGTCAAACAAACCAGGCTGCAGAGCAAGGAGAGCTATCATTGACTCTCACCAAGTTCTTCTTGGAAAAAGGGGAGCAGAAATTTTGTTCTCAGCTGTGGTGGATCCCCTCCTCTTGCCATTGTTCTGCCCCAGTCAACGTGCCCAGACCTCCCTGTCTCTGATCTGCCTTGTCAGTAGACCAGTATGCTTCAGAAATGGCTTCTGCCTTTGTGAGACTGCATGTTCTCTCCAGATGCTGCAGTGTTTAGATCCAATCCGTAAGTTGGCTGGAGAGGAATTCTAGGAGCTATGTTGCTCCCTCAGTTTGGGTAATATTATACTCCCTGCTCTGATCCTACAGGAAATGCAAACCTGAATTGTATTCTGCCGTATAAATACACACTGAATTTTTTCCAAAATTCAGTTTGTTGCATTTTTTTTTCTCAAAGAAAGAAAAGGTATTAATCTGCCTGTGTTCCTAGGGAGTGGGGAACCCTCACAGGCCCCGTGATTATCAAAACCACCCTTAAACTTGGAATACTGCTAATTAGCTACATAGCACTGCTAAGCAGTTAACACTTTTATTGTCTGTCTCAGCTCACACCCAAGAGGTTATTTCTCTTGAAAAAAAATCCTCTCCTTAGGGGGAGACCACAAAGGACCAGATGAGAGTGACTGAATTAACAAGATGCTGAGAGTGAAGCCCCAAGTTACACTGAAACCTGTTTTTTTCCTGTGTACCAGGAGCAGGGTTTGCTGTAAGAGAGTGTAGGGACTTGTCATAAAGATGACAGTTGCAAAAAGAAGAATGTTTGATTATGGTCCTAAATCTCCAAACAACTGTGTGTCCGTGGTGCCTTTATGACAGTCATTTTGCGTGGCTGAGTTTGCACGTGTCTGTGTGGTGTGTGTGTGTGCAGAAAATTCAAAGACAGTGGTCCTGTGCAGTTTTTTAAACCCTTATTCTGGGAATGCTACAGAATTAACCCAAATTCTAATTGCATGATATCCTATGGCATTAAGAGGATACATTTTATGTGGCCCACCTGCTAGTGTAACTAATTAACAGCCATTCTCATTAATTACATTGATCAGGATCATAAAATAATTTCAAATTGCTGAGCATGATCAACAGGAGTGAAATGGTTTCACTTTAATCCCTTAATGATTTTTTCGTTATTAATCAAACAAAATATGTAGTTATTTGATCAATTTTTTCTTCTTGGAACTGCAACTCAGGGCAATTACAGTAGACATAAAGTTGGTGCAAACAGAACTACATCTCATCCGGTAGCTAATTAAGCAGTAAGACACAATAGGGTGGGGGTGTGTGTGTGTTTGGAGAAAATCACTCCCCTGAGGATTTAAAATATAAAAATAAAATGAGGACCTTTGCTCCCTCAGGAATCTGATTATCTTCATACAACCACATCCTGTGACTGCCTTCTTGCTAGCACGAAGTTCTGTAAGGTTTTATACAAAACTGAATTGGAGGGGTGGGAAATCTTGCCAGAGTCTGAGGAGAGAAATGGTGAGCTGCACTCTCAGCATCTAACTGGAAGGATCACCAAATAAGAAATCATATGCATCTTGGAAATACCCAGTCACCAGCTTTCTCCGTAAAACCAGTGTTTGCTGCCTGTTCTTTGTATGTTGTATAGATCTCTCTTTTGACAGTACATAGCTCTCTTTTGATGTGCAAACAAATCTGGCCTTTGTTCACATTGGCTTCAGACAGTTGATAAACCCTGAAATCAGGCTATTGAACTGTGATTTTAAATACTGGTAGATAAGCTATAAAGAAGCTTTGTTATGTGTATGTGCACAAAACAGCATACGAATCAAAAAAAGGTTTACAATTATGTTTGTCATAATTTCTTATGATGTTGTTGCTCCTCATTATCCCCAATTACTGAGGTGTTAACAGTGTTTTGCATGGTCACAGAGCTAGAATGGTTTATAGCAATACTGAGATATCAGCATGTTTCAGTACATGGTAATTCACAGATAGTAAATAAATTTTGTATATGTATGTATGTGTGTAATAATAATAATAATAATAAAAAAAATTATATATATAAGATGGCATCATTTCTGACAGTTCTGTGCGCATGAGCAGAGCTGCCCAGACTTGGAGACTTCAGGTGCCTCTCTAAAGGTACCTCCTAAAGATTAGCATCTCTTATGGAGAAACATGCCTACTGATCCTGGCCATACCTGGAGCAGGTGAGGTGGGCTGCTGTTGGTCTCCCCAAGGAGGAGGGCATGGAAGGCCACGGGGTAGGAGCCCCCAGTGCCTCAGTGACCCTCTCTGGATGGCTGCATGGACATTGGAGCAGCCTGTGAATGTCTGTGCTGTGGGGTGGGTGGGTTGTCCTTGGCTCCTGTGCCCTCATGTGTGCCAAAGTGAGAAGGGGGTGTGATGGATGGCATTCCTACTGGCCCTGAATGCCCAGGCAAGTCAGTAATTTGTTCCTGTAGAAAAGTTGCTGGGCAAACATTTTGTTCTCAAGGCTTGGAGATTTTTCCCCATTTCGATCACTTGCGGTTGGACTTTACTGCGGCTTACCCAGCAACAGAAATACAATAGCATAGTCTGTCATGGTAATGCTTTCTGTGTGGTCATAAAGATCTACAGTATTTAACCTAGTTTTGCATGAAATAACTAGATTTAGATCAATCACAGTCATTTTGTGGAATAGAGAGGGAATATTAACTTGGTCTTGAAATGTGATTAATTCCAATTTGCTGTTTTCGAAGATAAGCGATGCTCACAATCCTGTTAATTAAAAAATTTGGACTTTTCCATTTTACTTCATGCACCATTTTTTAATGAAATAAGTTTGTCTTTCTTATTATGACTGATGCCTGGCTCAACATGCCACAGGCTTCCTGAAGGAAAAGTAGTGTGTACTTGTTGTGACCCTATGAAATGAAGATAAATGGTTTCATGCAAGATACATTATGGGCTTTATGACATGCATAAATATACAGTAGATTTTATCCTTTCCGTAAAAATGTTCTTAGATTTCTAATATTGTGTTTTAATGCAGTTTTGTTAACAGGATGACAAATAGTGAAAATATGTAGGTATTAAAATAGGATCCCAGATTTGTGTGCTGCTCATTCAACTGTCAGCAATTGCTGCTTCTCAAAGAGCAGTCTGACTTTGACCTTGCTAAATATTCATTTCATGTCTCCAGCATTGCTTGATTAAGTCAGGCAACTTTCTGTGTGTATCTATACTTGGCATGAGTCTGACTGCCATGTGGAAACACTTTTTTGATCAAGGTTAGGAATGAGCAAGACCTTGTTAAAAACTAAACAAGCACTGGAGTTAGGAGATTTGCATGATCTAGAAACACTGGTTTCTTATGAGAACTATTGGTTTCACATCTTATCTTTAGTGCACAGCAGTTGTCAGGCCTGCATTATATGTTAGAAGAGGAAATGTCAGTTGTTAACATACTGTAAGTGGCCTCACTAGGAATACAAAATGACCTTTAAACTGAAAACCGCAAAAAAGAGGAGGGGAAATAAAACAGATTTACTTTCTAATTGGCTTTAGTAATTTTTATTGAGAGTGTTTGGCATTTGGATATTACATCTTGCTTATGCTGCTAAACTTGGCTACTAAAGCAATGATGACAAAACCAATAATAGTTCTTTTAAAAAGTTTTTCTGTGCTGTGAGTGGGGGGGTGTGTGAGTGGGGTGTGTGTGTGTGCGGTTTATTTTTTGCCAGTGTCCAAATTGCTCAGCCATGACCTCATAAGCCCCAGCTGAAAACCACTGTTGCTGGCAAGCCATACTGTGCTTAAGTGTAAGTCACCCATTAATTGATAGGTTGTGGGATGGATTCTGAGTGTGCAGAAAGTCGTGCAGCCAGTACTCTGCAGTACTCAGCTGAGTCACGCTATCTGAAATGAGCTTGGTGTCTGATCCTGTATCTTATTTGGAAGATTTTACATTAAATTGTGCATTTTTGAAATTGGATTGTCTAATTATTGTACTTATTTGAGCAGGCAACACAGTGTAGGAACATTTGTACCTGCAAATATCCAGGTGTTTTGCCGTTTTGAAGTAAGCAGTAGTCAGAGTTGATAAATGTCTTGGCTGGAATTTAGCAACACAATGAACCTCTGTATAGATATCCCACATGGTATCAATTGAAGCTCCATTTAAGACTTAATCGTTGGCCCATACAAGCAGAGGAAAGCTTGGCTAGACAGATGGAAAGAGCTGCTTTAAGAAGGGATCAGAAAAGGCATTGCTACTCGGCTGGCCTAAATCCACTAATCTGATGTTATTATTAGCGATAAGGAGCAGCGACCAGGATAAAATCTCATTCTCTGCAAATGTCATTTAAATAGGACTCTGATATTTTCCAGTCAAGTAGACAGGCTTTAGTCAAATAGTGAGCACTTTATTTGTAAATGCAGCAGGAAAAGAAAAGCTTTAGTTCAGCAAGTTCTTAAGATGTCAGCTTACCAGTATTGATTAATCGTTCAGCAGTGGCAGCTGGTTCTTTATTAAAAGCGTAGCTCTCCATACAAAAGATATCAGATGTAGGAAATGTTTGTTGACAATTTACCTTTTCTCACAATGTGGCAAGAGCTCAGTCTGTTACACATTCTCCTGCTTTCTGGCCCTGCAGCTCAGATAATACCCATGAAGGAATGTATTAGTCCATCTGCACGGGGTAGATTGCAGCAGCTGGACTCCGCTGCAAATGTCGTTCTGTTTGAAATAGACCTGCAGCACAGCTTCCCAGTATGGGAATTAATTTGTGGAGAGCAGTGCTACTTAGGAAAAACCTTTAGTTTGGATGTGTTTGGAGTGTACACAAAAATATGGCATGATGAAGCCAGAGCTAACAATGAGACAAATGCCTGACTTTCACACAATGAGAGATATAAATTGAGTGCATCATTGTTTGCATTTTGAGTAGTTTAAAACCCTTGATTTCACCAACTGCTCAAACAAATGGTTGGTCTGGTAGTTTGTCACACCACACAGGGACCTGGAGGTGTTTATGGACATGGGGACATAGAGAGCTATTTACAGGAAAATATTCCAGAATGTGCATTTTCTTCTATGTCTTTGAGTAAATTTCTCCTTAGACTTAGGACATGGCTCCTCATGCTCAGTCTATATTGTCTGATTATGTGGACTCTCTCCATGGAAGAATACAGACAATTAGATGCATTGCAGGCTGAAATAATTCACCTTTGGGGTCCCCCCTTTGTTGTTCGGTGCTAGGGAATTCTGTGTATTTATTGTAGGCCGCTGCCACCTCATTTCTTGAATGTATTTCTAACGAACTAATGGAGTTGAAGACACTATTAATTGCTGATGGAACAGTGGAAGCAAATATTGCACAGAGTGCTAGAGCACAAGCCAGGCTTATCCTATTGCTTATATGTTCCTTTCTAGCCAAATGCAGAGCTGGAGAGAATTGCTTTTCCAAGGGATTATAAGGGATCTTAAGTCCCATCAGCATACATAATGTCTTTTCTTATAATGTAAGTACAGTTAATAACCAAATATTATTTTGGGAATTTGAATAGTGTCTTTGTTGTACACCACCCTTGGCTGAACTGTGTATCTTCTGGTTCCTCTTTTTGGCTTCCTCTTTCAATCTGAGCTTTCCTGCCATGTTCTTCAGAAGCAAGGCAATTTGACTGATACCCTGTGAATTCAGCCTCAGCTTTCATGGAGGCAGGGGAATTAAAACGGATTAAAACTGATAAACTGTTACCTCACCTTCAGCAAATACATAGCCAAAGAAAGACAGAAAAACAGACAGAAAGGAAGATGCTTTTAATTCTTTGTAATTGTTGAATACTGAGCACTCCTGGTCTTGGGTTAGTATCCAGGGTTTTTTGTATGTCAAAGACCTCTCAGGGTCATACATCTTGGTAAGAACATGAGCTGCAGAACTGAGCAGATGAAGTGCAGTTGAAACTGTTCAGCATCTGAGCTATGGTTGAATAAACCAATTAGGGACTTATCCAAATCTGCACTGTCATGTCCAAGTCCTTGGGACACAATAACTTATTTGATACCCTGTCCTTTTCATTTATATTTTTTTCCTTCACACACTAAGGGAGATTTTAGTAGATGTCAAGATGTATAAGCTTACTCCCTGAAATATCAATTCATAGTTTTAAGAGCATCTGTTCAGATGAAAACCCAAATTAATTTTTGAGCTCTTTGAGGTGTTTACCTGTGACTAATTGTTCTAAACAGTTCTGCAATAGTTAGCAAAATATGTTTTATTACTCCCTGAGGCAGTAAGTGCAAATTTTCGTTCTGCAATAGTATTTATACTTTAAGGTTTCAAAAAATGAAGCATCTGTGTCAAACACTCAAGCAAACCAGGTTTCACTGGTCTTCCCTTGTTATTGAGACGGTGATACTATTTGTCTCAAATGCCTGCAGGTATAGTTTGGGCTTTAGGTGTTCTGAATTAGCAGTTTATGGAGTCTTCCAGCAGTAAATTCACTCATTGACCTTTGTTCTTGCTATCTGACTACTTGTGGTTAAGAACCAAACTGGGGCAATCTGGTGGATAATGTATGTAACTGTGGTGTGTCAGGCATTTCTTCTAATTTAGAAATCAAGAGTCATTTGTAAATGAGGTTTGGATAATGGTACCTTCTATGCTTACTAACTCTATTTACTTATTAACCTGTTATATAGAAATCAATAGGTGACACTACTGTATATTTTTGTCCAAGATTTATATTTTAAAAAGAAGAATATTGAAATGTCAACAAAACTATTCATGACTGGTATCATACTAAATAGAATAAGCAATTCATTAGAGTTGACACTTCTTTGCTTCTGACAGTTACTTAGTTACTATAAGAAGTAACTTACAGTTCCCAGCTGTAAGTCACAGTGAGGTAAAACATCTCACTGTCTTTATAGGGAAGTTGATAGGATTTGAGGACCTTCAGCTGTATTTGAATAATGTAATGTACAAAATGAACTCATCCCTTGATCAGGACAATAGTATTTAGGCCAAAATTCTGTTATCTGGTTGTACCTGGTAGTCCTTTGTTACAGCAGTACACGTCCATAGGTGACTGAGGGCAGCTTGTGGTCTGTTGTTTTAGCAAGAATAAGATATAAGTCAGCTTGATAACCATCCATCTGAATTTAACTCCTAAAAGAAACAGATAGTTTACCTTGTCAAGAGCAGTCATTACTGACAGTTATCTGGTTTTAAATATTGGATAATGTGACTACTGGGATAATGAAATGGAACAGGAATAGGGAAATGCAACAATAGGTTATTTGCCCACCATTTTTATGTGGCAGTCCCAGATATCACACCTCAGCTCACCTTTAGTAACTGATGAGACAAGAATTACTGAAGTTTGGAGGGCCTTCTTTTCCTTTTAATTAAGAAACAATGTTTAAAATCAGCAGTGTGAGGGATGTGGTTTTTTTGGCTTGGGCGCAATCTGACAAATACGTTCTGCCAGCAATGTCACTTCCTAATGGGTGTGTCCAGAATGAAATTACTGCGGGTTTGGACTGATGTGGGAACTCAGAGGAATCCTGTGCTGATGGATTTTAAAGACACAATTGTGCATTATTTTCTAAAACACATCTCAAACATAAGATGGTTTTGGTGTTAGCTCCTAGGGCCTACAGGAATGCAAATTGAGAGTGCTGTATTTATAAAATAAACATAGGTGCTGGTCTGAAGCTGTCTGCTAGAGTAAAAATGAATTTTAAATTGCATGTGCCTGAGGCTTTACCTTACTTGCCGTGGGCAAGGCAGATCCTCCAGCCATGGCACTGTATGCACATCTATGCTACTAACAAAACACTGCTTTGGGAATAACTCAACCTATACATTTTGTAAAGTTTTTTCTTCTGCTGAAAAAATATTACCAGATGATTTTTTTCAGTAATCTTTCCTGCATTTTCACTCTGTCATGCTCAAGTTAATGCAGAGTTAAATACAAGGCTGAACTTCCACTCTGGCTGAAAGTGGTGCTCTGCTAATGCCATCTAGGAATCTGAAACTATGAGCCAGATTAATGGAAATGAGATGTTCCACTTTTCCAGCGGCCCTAAAAGTGATTCCCTGCTTGGCGGGGTGAGTGCAGAGGAGACTTGCTTTCTGCTCAGTATAATTATTAAATCCAACCAGAGCAGCAGGACTTGAAAGTATCAGTTTCCAGAATCATCAGAATCAAAATAACAGCACAGTCTTGCACACCATTCTTTTTATTTTTCTTGGAGCTCTTTGGCGATGCTTGTATATTTAAGAGGAGGATATAAAATGTGTATGCTCTTTACATTTTTAATAAGTAGTTGTACATGGAAACTTGTAAGCAGGAAAAAAAAACCCAAATCTTTAAAGATTTTTGTTTTCCTGACATGCTTTCCAATGGCTGGTAGGAAGTGTCTCTGCTTAACTGGAAAGGTGCTGCAGCTGCAGACTAGAGCTGGTAGCTTGGGTGGGATTGCACAAGTGAGACAGGGCAAGTTCAGGTCTCTTTTTTGTTACTTGTGCCTCTGCTTCCTAGGAATATAAAATGTCTTTTGGCAATGGTAATATCAAATGATGAAATTAACAGTGGAGAGTTTAGTATTTACAAAAACTCAGTAAAATAAAGAGCTCCAGAGATTTGATTCCTAAGTCCTGAAAGCAAGTATAAAAACCTCCCACATCCATGAATGTATGTTGAGCAGAAATGAAACATTTAGATTTTGCTTCTCTTTTTCTATTTGTGCCTTTAGGGGGCTGTAGTAGAAATGGAATACATAATGTATTGACAGGAGATATATATTCCACTTGTGAGTACAGCTCTGAATCCTCTTGGCTTCACTGTTTCTGAATCATCATGTCTTTCCTCAGTGGAGAGATAAATATGACATTCACTTCAACCCATTTAGCCCATTATTCATTTATATAAAGCAGGACCAATTAAGACATTCTTTTGTGTATTTGCACATTCTACATATGGAGCAAACGGGAGTTAAAAATATCTGTTGCAGCAAATGTGGTGGATGCTCTCTGAATACTGAACACGCTACTCCTGCAACTCCTCCGAGCCGTTAACTGACGTTCGGGAGCTGCTGAAACACACAAATAGACACTTGTTTGCTTTGGTGTTTGCTCTGTTCCTGGATAAGATTCATACCCACTCACTTACCTAAAAAGTGCATTCCTTTCCACTTTGACAGCTACCTGCGAGTGAGTATAGGCACAGCTCTTCGGCCATGGACAGAGGCAGAGGTGACCCAAGAGTTTCCGAGGTCTCTGTGCCAGGAGGGATCTCTGTTAGGTAGCTCTGGTGTAGCAGAATGAATTATTTTACTGGCGTAGCTCCTTTCTTTCAGAACATGTGTTTTGACTTTTTGTTCAGTCTCTGAGAGTTTGAGAAGAGAATGAAGTTAAAATAAAATCATAAAAAAACCCTAAGAAATTCCTGCTATCGCAGGCTTAAGGAAATAAGCCAAAATATACATTTTCAATTCCAACAGCATTTCTGAATGGTATAAGTCTCTGTTGGCTTAAGTGTTTCTTGGCACAAAATGCTGATTATATATGTCTCAAGGAGACAATCAGCATGTTCATACAAAAGTCTCAATCCCTAAAACACAATAACATGTGGTTGCCACTAAAGATTTGCTGTCGAAATAGATAAGGAAAGTTCTTCTGGATTACAATATGCGACTTTACATTGAAAAGCTTTGTTTTGCATTAAAAGGTAGTTTGTGGCATTGTGAAGTGATGAAATGGTATGCAGCATAATACAGTTTGAATGGAGCGGAAATATGGTAAGATATAAACTGGTTTGATGCTATTTTTCCTAGCAACTCAGTAAGATTTAACTATTGCATTGCTGCCTGACACAAGTCATTCCAGGCCTTACTGAGGAAGATGTGGTGCTGTGCAAAGCTTTTCCACAGGGCCTTGTGTACCAGCACTGTGGCCCAGTTGCAGAAAGGCACCTGCTGCTGCTTTTGCAGAGGCTGCCTGGGGGGGTCGAATGGCCCAATCTGTATTTTGGTGGATTATATTATGTGAATAACTACTGCCTTGTGGATTAATATGACAATGTTAGATTCAGTGGATCACTTCGTATCTTTTGTGTCTGCTAGGTTGTTTTATGTGGTGTTTTTTTGGGGTTGGTGGTTTTTTTGTTTGTTTGTTTGTTTGTTTTTAATCTAAGATCCTTTCCAAATTTCTTTCTGTATCATGGCTTAGAACTTCAGCATCTTCCTATGCACAAGTTTGTGAATATCACTGTGAAGGCATACTGGAAACTTCTGGTCCTGTGGTTTTGTTGTGTTCCTGTGATGTGTGTCGAGGAATTGGATGAGGCCATTTATAAACAGGTCCAAATTTCTCTGCAGCTCAGGCCAGGAGTGCATCCTTGGGGTTACTTAGTTTGAGGTTTCATTTCATCCCTCCTACTAGGGCTTGTGCCAAACTCTCTGTGCTGTAATGTACCTTTAACAAAGATTTCCAATGACTGTTTAAAAACTGCACATGGCTGTGAATTCCCTGCTTTTTAGTTAAGTTCTTAAAATGGTTAATATTTTGTTATCATTGAAAATGGATGCTGCATGAACTAGTTTGAATTTGACTGGCTTCAGCTTCCAAGCACTGGATCTCGTTACACCCTTTTCTGCTAGATTAAATACCCACCTGCTCTCTGCAATCTCTTTCCTGTGTAAGTATTCATAGTCTGTGATCAGGTTGCCTCTTAACCTTCTCCTTTATGAACCAAATAGACTGAGCTGTAGTCTCTCCTTGTAAGGCAAGTTTTTCCAGGCGCTCTAATCGCTCTTGTAGCTCTTGTCTGAATCCTTTCCAAGTGTTAGAGGAGGTGGGGAATAAACCAGCTAAGCAGGGGAGGCCCACTTTTGTTTGATTGAGCAGTTTGGTATAAGGAATTGTTCGGTCCTATTGAGAAGATTGAGAGGTACATCATGACGAAGAAGGAAAACAAAGCAGCATGTTTCATCTGGCAAATGGAGGGGAATCCGTGCCTCTCTGTCAAGCATCGCTTTTCTAAGCAGCCCTGTCTTCTCAGTCATTAGCAGAAATGCAAGCTAAACTGTAGTTGCTTCTCCTCCTTGGTGCCTCAGTCATACATATTTGCCATCATGCTCCAGTTTTGAACTGTGTGGATCAGGTCTCCTGTCCTGTGATGTCTGGGATAAAGTTTCTATGCTTTGTATAATGCCAAAATTAACATTAAAATGACCGTGAGAGGTTCCCAGAAAAAGCATCTTGATAATCCCATGGTTTAAATTCTTTTAAGGGTTATTTTACAATAATATATGCTATTTGTTACTTTAAATGTATGTAATACATGCCCTATCTGCTTATTTTGTAAAATAAGGTATCTTTATGCACAGATTAGCTGCTTCATTAGTAGGACTTTTCTGTACAACTTTAGGGTACAAGTATTGTACCAAATAAAAGTATATTATTTGATACAACTGTAAACCAGTCAGTTGAGCTAATATCCAACTCCCTCTTTCTGATTCAGATTTTCTAAATAGAAAAATAACTGCCTATAGGCAGATTTGGCCATGTTCTCATGCCATCCAATTAAATAATTTTTAATAATCCTTTAATCATAAAATGTTTCATCAGTGTAAACAACAAATGTGAATAATTGCAGATCTTAGCGAGGTCTTAATGCTGATTGTCTTGCCAGTGGTTTGTTTGTGCTGAACATTTGGGATTCAATGGAAATACGGTGTGATGGTGTTCTGATTTAATGCTGCTCACATTTAAACATGGTACATAGTTAGGATGAAGCTTGAATTATTGAAGAATCAGAACAACTAATCCTTGATAAAAACAGAATACTTTAAAAAGTTTAAGCGAATACTTTGTCCTTCAGATTATATGACCTGAAAATAAGACTATGCAAAAGGATTTAATAAAACATAGGCCATCCTGCGTGAGAGCTCTCTCAAGGCTTTTCAAGGAGTAAATGGTTACCATTACCAGGGGTAATGTACTTCATTTGCTTTCCTAAGAAGCTACTTTGATATTAAGAGAAACTCCTGAGCTAGGATTGGAATTTAAACTCCTGAAAGGTATTTCATCTTCTGCCCCAACATACCAGCAGCTTGTTTGATTCTGAGGTCAGCTCTATTAGTGGCTTCAAACTGGCTTTAATAATTTCAGTGTTATTTCTCAATTTTTAATTCTTTTTTTTTTTTTAGTTTCTGCAGCACCAGTAACAATTTCAGCTGTTATGTGCTGTGGTTACAGAGTAGCTGGTGATGGCTCTGTTCAGAGTTTCCCATTAAAAAAATCCTATGTGTATTAATCATATTTTTCTCTCTTCCTAGTTCCACATTTTAAGTGCAAAATTTTTTTTATTGTAAATAGGAAGCTATACTAGCTATTTCTCTTCTGTTACACAGCTGTAGTTGGCTCCCTAGAGTACTTCTCTGTGCAGAATTTCCCAAGGGAATAGTAGTACATGGGAGTTTTGAGGGCAAAGAGATTCCTCTCACCTCCCTTCTCAACAGTGATTCAGTGGAAATATCTGTGTGAGGAAGGTGATATATAACTGGATATGTTTGATTAAAAATCATTTACTCTTCTGTGTTACAGTATATTTTATGTGATTTTGATAAGTAGTCTCTTTGCAAAATAAAGGCATCCTTCGACTGCAGTAGGGCCTGATTAAGGGTTTGCTGAGGTCAACAGAGAGCTCCCACTTCGTTTGTGAGGGATTTGGTTCTGATGCACAGAAAGAGGGATAGTTGATCCACAAGACTGTTCAGCTGTGCTTGAGATAGAAACTGCACATTGGAATGTGGTATTTGCCTCTAGGCACCTGGAGATGATGACCCAGTGGAACTGGAAGCAAATATCTTGCCATTTTTGCCATTTCAATTCCTATGTTGTATGAGAAAGTTGTAGCCCATTATTCTTGAAAAATAACTTGCTTGAACTTTGAGCCACTTTTCCTCTCCTTGCTATAAAATGCTGTACCAGTTCCAATACAAAAGATCCCTATTTGCCTCCTGGGTTTCTCAAGCACTTGCGTGTATGATCTTTACATTTTATGTTTCTTCTAAATTTCCCCCTCTGGTAGCCCTTGTGGTAGGAGGTGTGAAGTGTAAGGTGAGGGCTCTCAAGGAACTGGTGCAGTGTAAACACATCTACACGATATACCTGCTCAGAAATCTGGCTCTGTTCAACCAAAAAACCCTCAGCAAAGACATCCTCTTTGGTGTTTTACACCAAGCCTTGTGCTGACAAGTGGAGGTATGAACACTGAACATAAGCATCGCCTCTCCTCCCCTTGCTTTTGCATTAAGAATTGCCATTGTCTTAATGTATAAAATTCTTCTGTTTAGCATGGCAGAGAAGTTTCTTTGTGGGGCGAGATTGTGGCTGCATTTTGTTACAGGCATGCATTGATCTCATTTATTTGTAAGTGTAAAACAGAGACTGGAATTTCATCAGGTTCCAATTGGACTTGCTGTATGCAAAGGACTGGCAGGTAAATGCATTATATATTCATATTGCATGCTGGTTTCTTACTTAAAAATAAAAACTATGCTGCTCTTTATCATGGTCAAGTAGTAGATTAGAAAATTTACTTCCAGTTGATGGGTGAGGGATTATAGTCTGACCTGCCTGTGGGCTGATGCTGATCAGTTACTTGGCAGACAGCAGGGAAGCTCCAGTATTTCATGTTGTATGCTACTGCACAAATAATAATACTATTTCCAGTTCTCACAAATTATGATTATTACCCAACTGCTGATGACTGTTCTGTTTTCTCAGTCTTCCCTGGAAAGCTCTTTTTTGCGGCTGTAGGTCTCTGCATGCTTCCCTGCAATCCTGCTGCTCTCCAGTAGGATTCTGTCAGTGTTTGCTGGATTAGTTTAGTGTTTGCAGGATTTGCTGGGATAATTTGCTTTCCTGGCATGTTTTGCTTGTCCGTGAGGACAGACTGCTCAAAAGAAGAGAGACTTAACCTGGTGCATCAAGATGCAGAAACCAGTAACTATCATCAGTTGAGGTTCTCCCGGCGCTGAACTCGCAGTCCTCGGGAGCAGCAAGATTGATGTGTCTGTTGCTGGTTTAACATGCCAGCCTAGCCTGGTTCCAAACTGAGTTGTAGTGTTATTATCCCTCAGTGACAGATATGTGCAGCGATGGTGATCTTTGACCTGCATAAAATAAGTCAAAGGAACAAAGCAAAACTTCAAAGACCACGAGTGTGCCCAACACTTTCAAGCTTATGAGAACAAACTGTTAGCGTGAGTATTGAGAAGATTTAATAATTTCATCTGTACCTTAGCACATTTTTGTAATTAGAAATCAGGCAGTCAATTTTAGCGGTAGAATTTCTTTTTCTCTCTTTTCTTTCTTTTTCTCAGCAATCAATCCTATGCTTTGATTTTCTTTTAACATTTTGCATATCACATACTCTGATTTATCACAAAAAAATGTATGTTGCATATGCAACTAGTAAGGAGCACTTATAGTCCTGTTTTTGACAGAACAAGTCATTTGAGCCAGCTGCAGTAAAATTTTCCAGATTTGGACTAATGAGCAGGAAAGTGATTGCAAATTTGAGAATTTTCTGATGTAGGGAGCCAGGAAACAGCTATAAAACATGGAACAAATGCACCTTATAATGTACTTTGTTCATTTCTTTTATACCATAAGGATAGTTTTGGTTTAATTATTTATGATAATAAACTTGTGAGTAAGGCATTCTGCTGTATTTTGTAATGATAATGAAACTTGAGTGATGCAGGGCCTCTCCACAGCATCCTGGTATTAAACGTGTCTTGCAGACAGATTAAGGAGTTGGTTGTATGCTCTTTCAGGAGTTGTTTTGCTATTTGAGTAGAGGTTGTTTTCTCTTTCTCTCCCATCTTTCCCCTCCCTTCCAGTTAAGAGGCCTAATGCTGTTTCATCCATCAGAAATAGCCACTGTTAGAAAGAAGCTCTTAATTAAGGCTCAGTATCCTGCACCTTTTAATGGATGAGAGCTCAATGAAAGCATCTTAACATTTCCAGACATTCTCAGCAAACTTAGAGTGAGCATCACAAATCTGCCCACTGGCTGCTTTTATTATCATGCTAAGGGTAAAAAGGAGGAGTCAGAAATACAATTAAAATGGCCTTTGCAAGTCACCTGTAAAATCTTCATGTGCAAATTATGGCACGTGCAGCTCAGAGGCTCTACAGTAGTTCATTTCTAGTGGCATGACTTTTTTCCTCTCACTGGTGATCTATTTAAGCAAAAGTTATTGAAGCAAAAGGCATTTCCTGGGGAATTAATGATTGTGTGGGAGGAGTTGATAACCTAAAGTAGAAGTGAGGGCCATCTATCCCAGCCCATCATTAGTCTCCAGAAAATGCCCTGTACTCCGATCACTGATTTACTGATCTTTTTGCTTTTTAATATTTTTGGTTGTTCTTTTTTTTTTTTCTTAACTGAAAAAATAAAGAGCATTACCAATTTGTTGTCTGTGTTTTTAATGATCCTCAAATACTGTGCTGGTGCTTATTTCATCTGTTTAACCTGGCAGATTGATGACATACTAAGCAGTGCTTAAAAACTTGACAAATAATAATAATGTATGGACCATTTGTCAAGAATTAATGCCTCTCTACTAGCCACTTGGATTATTTTGCATTTGTTAGTATTTTATTAATTTGATATTTATTAGCCTCCTGAGTGCTAAAATTGAAGTGTTACTTTGCTGTCAGTGATAATGCAACTAGAAAATGAAAACCACTATAAACAGAGTATTTATGGTAACATTCAGTTTATGCTTAAACCCTTGCAATATGAAAAGTGTGTGTGTGGGGGGGTATGTTTTCTGGCAGGTATTGCAAATAGAGATGCTGTAATAGTAACTCCTTATTGTTGAAAAGGGAGGTTAATTGAGCTGTAGATACCAGGACTAAGACATGGGCAATGGGAAGTGGTTCCAGTCCTGCTGCTGCCCATTGATGCATCCTATGGCCATGAACAAATCCCTTAATTTCTCCATGCCTCAGTTTCTCAGTGCATGTTGCTAATGGCAATTAACTGCTTAAGTAGTGTTTGCATATTGTTTTGAACTGGTAGGTGTCAGGAGAGCCTTTGTTGATAAATTTGTAAATATTAACAATGGAAAAAACTGGGGGATTTATCTGATAGTTTCCAGGGTTGGTTTCCATCGTTTGGTGTGACATGCAGTCCCAATTTCTCCCTTGCCTGATGGTTTCTGTCAGCATTATGAGATGGAGGCCTGTAAAATGTTAAATCTTCTAGATCAGATCTGACTACAAAATCCTATTTAGACTAATACTCTGATGTGATTGTGTTGTAATCCAGTGAATTAACAGGATGATTTTTAAAAAGTAAGCCATGCTTTATTCAGGGAAATACTTAACCAGAATCTGTGCAGAACTGAGGAATGTAGTTGGTAGAGTTTCCTCAGGAGGGTTTATCCTTGATGAGCTGACCTGACAGAAACCCATGAGATAGTAAGAATTGACACGTCCTGCCCTCCATAAGGGCAACTGAGGTATGGAGGGACCAAGACTGTTTCTGCTCAGGTAGTGAAACACTGACACAGAGAGAGAAGAATCCAATGAGCCATATGAGCAGATGCTTTTATATTTATAGACTATATTCCTCCTGATATTAATTTGGTACAATACCAGTTAAAAGAACATAAAGCTGTAGTTCTGTCTTATGACTGCTCCTTAATGTGTTTAATATCTGGCCAGCAGTGGTAAAGAGATCCACATGGCCATGGCCAGATGACCTCCTTGAAGCTGGAATCATTAATTCAGATGTTTAAATCATCAGAATAAGTAAAGGTAGATGTGAAATGGGGCTATACATACCCCTTAGAGGAAAGGGTGAACTTTTTACTTGGTGTTTAACATCATGTTAGGCTCGGTTCATTCTGCTCATTCCCTTGGCTCTGTCAGGGCTCGTGGTCTGATGTTGGCATCATGGCTCAGGTCAGACTGGATCTGTCAGCACCCTTGGTTTTGTCTCTCAGGATTGTCTGAACCATAGGTGGGTGTTATGTGGTTATAAAACCCACTCTGTAGGATTGTTTTCTTGAGCAGATGTTACACTGGCTTTAGAGCCGTAATTATTCTTTATTTATGTCTGGTTGCTTGAAACTGGCATTTAAAGAATGACAGGTTCTGTGGCAATACAGAAATGAGAGGGGTTGAATTACATATACAGTATGTTAAGTTAATGTGAGGAGAATAATCCACATTGTGAAAGTGAGAGAATCCTCCCTAGACCGACAGAAATACACACTTTTTTTTAATCTTTCAGTGTAGCAGTGCGAGACTTTCAAGTGGAAAATTGTTAATTTACTATAATGAATTGAAATATGAAAAAAACAAATATTTAGTTAATTGCTCCATAAATCTGTCTGTTACTATCAGTGAAATTAAATTGACAAACAGTTCTTTAAAATTAATTTCCACATGGTAATGTGCAGATTTTATTTTATTCAAACCCCATTAGATATTTGTATGAAAGAAAACATAAATCTAAAGGGCGTGTGTGACAAAACACACATTTCCTACCATGGGTTCTGAGGTTTTAATACATTTGGCATAATGAGGAGAACTCCACATTTGTTATTTTCAAAGGCAATAGCAGCTGCAAAGTGAAGCACATCATATCCTTATGATTGGACGGTGTCACTTTGCTGTCAGTGCCTGGTGCTGCTGGCACCAGAGCGCCGAGCACAGGGGGCTCGCAGGTCACGTGTGGGTTTGGGCTCCTGCCAGGGCTGAAAGGGCTGCAGGAGCCCAGGGGGAAGGTGGGATCTCTCAGGAGGACTACGAAGCTTATTTCTGGTCACTGCCAGGATGGGAGTTCCTGCTGAGAGGAGGAGTTTGGTGTTCTGTGGTCCTGGGCTTGTAGTGCCTCCACAAGCACAACTTTTGCTGGTCCCAAGCCTGCTGTAATAGCTCTTGCAGGCTCTTGTTATGAAAGAAGGTGGGAAGCTGAGTGCTCTTGTACTTTAATCACCTAATGACATTATGCCCTGTGCAGTATCAGTTTGTCAAAGTAAGTGGGGCACTACACAAAATTAAATCATTTGATATACTCCATCCTTCCAGCAAATGTAATAAGAACATCCTTTCTGACCTCTCCCAGTGACATTCAGCAGGAGAAAACTTGTCTCACGGTGTATGACCCAGTGTTCTGGAAAGGCACATAAAGATAATTCCTCCTTGCTATGTGGTAGTGTTAGATAGTCTTAAATTTCAGCTTGGTGGTTGTCATCTCAGAGCTCAGAGCTGGATGAAGGGTTGCAAGTTACAGCTGGTCTTAGGGTAAAGTTTAATGTCTGGGAGCTGGGACTCCTCAGTTTTCTTTCCTTAGCCATCTCTTCTTGAATGACTGTCATCACCTTGCTTAAACTTTCATTCCCTCAGTTGTTTTGCTTGACAGTAGTTGCTCCATCCCAGAGGTGTAATTGGGCATGGCTTGATCTGATTCCTAAAGCGCTTTAAGGTCCCCAAAGAAGCCAGCTAGAGGGACAAAATATTAGTGACAACAGTGACCTGTAAGACTTCAGAGGAAGGAGGTTGCAAACACATTTTCATTGAACTTTAATAATACTTTAATAATCAAAAGAAGAAATGTAATGTTTAATATTTAAACAAAATTGCATTCCCTTTCTTCTCATGTTAAGTGAATATTAAAGCAGGATGGAAGCTAGTTTACATATTTTTACACTAGACTATTTTATTATTAATACTAAAATGTGCTGGAGTTGGCCAGCCTCCAATGAATATGATTCAACTTACATTGCATTTTAATATGTGCATGTTAGATAGTATAATATTTCCATCAGACAAATGGTTGATGGTAGGGAATTAAAAAAGGATGCACTTTTGTTAAGTATCACATTGTGTTCATGTTGTGAAAATAGGTGATACTCATTTGCTGATTGATAGCAGAAGGGACAGAAATAGGAATGTGCACCTGAGGTTCTCCAGAGACTAAAGAGCACAGGAACTTCCTCTCTGTTTGCCTGTAGTAAGTGTCAGTGCCCCTCAAAAATACCTGTGAGTTCCTTTCTCATGTGTTCAGTATAATGGAATCTTTTCTAATCAGTGATGTTTTTATACCTGATGTGAGCGGTAAACCTCCTTTGAGTTAGGGCAGTGATTTTCAGATGAGTTGTGCAGCTCCTTGCCACAGTGTATTCTGTTTGAGAGCATTTTTTGGAGAAGAGTCTTCTAGAGGTGCTAAGTATAAATACACCTGCTCCTTTGTACTTAGCACACAGCCTCATGTGCCCAGATTTTCTCAGAGCAGTGGCAGCATTTTGGAGACTGCTTTGCCCCATTCCCAGGGGCTTTACTGGGCCTGGTGCCTGTTGCCAGAGGCAGCATGGGTTAAACAGAGCTTTGGTGTCACCTCCTTCTGGGAGTCTGGCCTTAAGTGGCCTTGTTTTCTTCATTGTAATATTTCTGTCATTCATAAAGTCAGTTATAGATGGGCGGTTTCAAACACATTCAAAACAGTTGCAGAGATGGATATAGTTTCTGTTTGGCTCTGGGGAACTGCAGTACTGGGATAATCATTTGCATCACACCCACCTTAAAAATTCAAGTAATTTCAGACATGAGTTTGTAGTTTTAGCCAGTCTAAATAACATTTTTGTTATTATTTTACTCTGTCTGAAGAGGTATTTTACAATATTAAGTGCTCCTTTTTAGCTTTCAACTCCCAGAGCATATTTCAAACCTGTGTAACACCTACATGCCATATCCTTAATTGCACAGCATTCCCTTGTCGACTTAAATTTAAGGGTGTTGTTTTTTTCAGGGAGCATGTTACGTTTGGTTTACTTTTTCTCTGTGACAGGGTGTGTGATCTGCTGCCTGGTGTGTCTGTGTGTCTGTGTCAGTGCTCATTGTGGTATAGAAGCAAATTTGATTATTCCCCAGCCAGCTGGTTGAGGTTTCACGTGTACCATCTATGACACCACTAAAACAAAATAAATATGTATATATAAGTGGTCTTCAGCTCAAGGTGATAATGGCCTGTGGGGTAGATTAGGAAACTTACTTGGTATCTCGTTTGATTTTTGTTTGGTTTTTTTTAAGACATTCGTAGGTTTTGTTTATTTACCTTTGTCAACCAGGAAATCTCTGCAGTCAATATCGGTTTTAAGTAATGCGCATAGAAGTTCTGTACCTCTTGTAAGTGCTGATTTGTACTTAGGAGTTTTAAACTCTTGACACTGGATAAAAAAAATCTCTGTTTAGCATGAGGAATATAACAGAAAATCTTGTTTATACCAAGAAGTTGCTGCTCAGAGCTGGCTGTGTTTTGAGACCTGGCTTTTTTTGTCATTATTAAATGGCTTGGTCCCATCCAGCCCTCATTGAATTCACTGGGAAAATTGCCAGTAGCATCAGTTGAGGTTGAACTATGCCCTTAGAGAGGATGTAAACCTCAGCAATGCTGATGAACTTTGTGCTGGTTTGGTTAAATTATTTTGTCATACTTTATGCTGTGTTTATAAATGAGGAATAAACTTTATATGTTTGCTGAAGGCATGAACGGTATTTATTATAGATTATCTTCCTCACTAGAAGCCAAGGATGATGATAATCCATTGACCTGCTGACTCTGAATATGGTTAGGAAAAATAAGCACAAAATATTATTATTCTCTTCTAAGCTGTGTCTAACAGGCACCTTCTTTCTGTAAGGCTTTTTAAGGTCTGGTGGAAGAAGGCTGAAAATTCAGAGTTTGAAATGTTCTAGCTTCTTTCCATCCTGATGAGCACTAGGTATTATGAAGCTACAAGATCATTCCATCTCCTGCAGCTTGGTAGTGCCCAAGATGAGCAATATATTTATTTCACAACAGCATTGAAAAGGGGATGCAGGTGAATTTAAATTGAGCGGACCTTGCATTTATTTGATCATCTCTCTCCTTTCCTCTGATCCTACCAAAACATGAAGGCAATTATATAGGATTTCAATTGAGAGAAGAATAATTTATGTAAATGATAATTTCTGTAGCCAGACAGTGTCCTAAATAACAAGCAATTAAATTATATTAGGCTTACAGTACTATTTTTTGTGCACTGGAGTCTGAAGCAGCCTGTATGTGTGCACTGCACTCCAAGACCTGCGTGAACTTCTCCCTCAGTCTCAAAGTGATGAATGAAATAGTCATCCTACTGAATTCTTAATTTTCCTGTGGTGTATTCTTCAGCACATGTTAAGTTTAAGAACATGTGGTTAAAGAGCTGCACAGCATGTGAAAATGCTCAAGGGAGCAGAGGTGCCTTTTAGTAAATGAATGCATTTATTAGAGCTGTAGGAGCACACAGAAGCATTTCTGCAATAAAATACCCTAGCAGTTGATTCTGCTGATTCATCTGTACCCAAAAGTTGTGTTAATCAGTGATTGCTTTGTGACTCTTTTAAAAGACAAGATTTATTTCTGTCTATTCTATCTCTTGCAGATCATTGCCAAAGTTTCAAGCTAATACAAACATGTGGACTCCATTTTTGAGGAAGCATCCTATAGGTCCCCAAAGTTTTGAGTGGCAGTATTAAAAAAAAAATTAAAATTATAATAATGAGAAAAGGTAAAAACAAAACTAGAGTTCCAAAATGGTTTTTAGCTTAGGTGTAAGAATTCAATTGGTACACATTAAGTGATAAATTAAAGATTTTGAATTTCTATAGTTTAAAATGCATTTTAATCTTTGAAAATGGTACATGTACAAAAATAAATGGACATTTCCAAGAAATCTGAAGTGTTCAGGTGAAGGAAAAACAGATTGTAACAAGCACTGTCAGAAGGAATTTATTGATTCAAATCAGTGTTATGTCTTGGGAGTAATATATGTAAAATATACTCTTTGTAGCAGTACTGTGCCACATTTGATATTAATGTATATGAAGAACAATGCACAGCATGCAACTAAACCCAACTATATTCACCCTTAGTACATTAATACACAGAGTACTGGTGCTGATGGGCTTGTGAGGTGTGATGGCAGTGGGGAAGTGGTTAAGAGGTGTCTCTGAAACACAGTACATGCTTTGGCAAAGGCTCCATGGCTTTGTTGCCTTCAGTGAGTTTTGTAGAAACGTCAAATCCCAGGACATATCAAATTAAAACAAACAAACAAACAAAAAATCCCCACCACAACCCCAACAACAAAACCCCAAACCAAAAAACATTTAGAAATATGTTATATTCTGTTAAACTCAGGCAATGAAATTGAGAGTTAAGGTTGAACCTCCTTTTCTGTTCAACCCCTTTGTAGTAATCAGTCCCCTTAGAGTCACAGCACATTACCCATCTAATAAAGCTTCCTAATCGAGCTCTAGTGTCCTGGATGTAATCGATTTGATGCTAAAAATGCTCTTTAATTTCACGTTTATGCAAGTTTGTTAGAGTTTATCAGTGGTTTATTGCAAGTCATAACTAGAATACTGGATTCCAGGTGTTTTTGGGAGGTTGGTATCAACACCTTAATGTGCATTCATTTATTTAAAGAAAAAAAATTACAACAAAAATAACCCCATAATGCTATCTTAGCTAGCTCTTTTCCTTATGAATCAGATGTTTACTCTTAGAAATACCACATGTTGGAAAACTGTTTTATGTGACTTATGTTCTAATGACTGTTTGTCTTTTATATCCTTCTGAAAAGTGGGATATAAAAGTGTGTTCATGTGGTTATAGCCATTTTTGTTTTTAGGCTCCTTTTCCCCACCTCTTTCTTTCAGTTTTACTTTTGTTTCTCATACTGCAAATTTGAACTGACAAGAAGACTGTAATAGGACTCCAAAACATACCTTGAACACACTTTGTTAAGCAAATTACAATTGCTGATGTCATTTACACATGTTGCCTTTCAAAGGATGAACATGTTCATTTAATTTGCTTTTTAAATATCCGTAACAGTGTCCCCAAGCATTTTAATAAAACAGAAACAGTTAATTATTGCCGAATAAGGGTACCCAAATATAGTGATCTGCAGCTTCCATTTAAATGTCTCTGACAGCACTTCTCCTTTGAAGAGAAAATTGTGTAAATTGCCAGTTATTATATTTTTTAATAAATAAGTCTTGACTCCATTTCTCTTTTCTTCCCCACCCCTCTGCAATACTGTTCAACAACCATACTTTCAGTGGGACCATTTCTATTACAGAGTGATTGAGCTCTGATTTACACATCAATTACCCAACTTCATGGAGATTTTCATGCTCCCCTAGCTGACATCAATGAAGCATAACTGCGTAAGCGCTTTATTTCATCCCAGTTTTTGATAACTCAGACTGATAACTAATCATATTGAAAGACAATGTGCTATGATACAGGAAACAATAAATGCTCCCCTTTGAAACCTCATCTCTTCTTTATATGCTTACTATCCTGGAGCTTATCTCTGCCATCCATTCCCCCAGAATTGTTCCTTCCAAATTCAGGTTCAGGAAAGGTTTGGGGCTGCGTAGCACTAAAAGCAGGAGAAAACTGAGGTAAAAATAACATTCTATAGGTGCTTGGTATGTGTGGGAATAACTAAAAAGAATGAGGAATATGGCAAATACTAGCCAAACCCTTAGCTTACATTTCCACAATTCACCCAGGGGTCTCTTGGGCATTATTTTCTTTGGAGGCTTTAATCTTCTGTATTCTGTATTAAATCTGCTACAGGAATGGCATTGTTTTTAATGCAAATTGTGAAGAGATTTAGCTCATGTGGATAGATAACCAGTGACCATCTCAAGTGTTTCTCTGCAGAACTGTTGAACATCAAAGACAGAATATTCTATATTTTAAAATAAATCATTTATCTTGAAGTGCACTGATAGATATGTTCTGTGCTAGATACTCTCAGTAACTATTCATGCTATGAAAAGGAAGACAACATTAAAGTAAACATTAAATATGAAAGATACTAAGAACTTGTAAAGCTATTTTTGCTATGTCTTTCTTTGTCTCTGTCAAGTAGGAAAATTACCAGGACATAGATGTAAGCTCAATGGTGATAAACAGAGGAAGAAGAATTTTTCTATTTTAAGTGTGGTAGTGCTTATATTGTTTATCATTAGTGAAACAAAGACTTCAGATCAGCAGGGAAGATACGTTAAGTTGGCCATATTTCTGCCTAAATATCAGATTTTGAAATTCCCCTCATTTACGTAATACATTTTATGACCTACAATGAAATTTAAGACCTGAGGCTGCTTTTTCTTTTTTTTCTTTCTTTTTTTCATTTGGAATAAATGAATTAAAATACCACTGTTTATACTGGGAGAATCTGCATAGATGAAGGGAGGCAGTTCTTCTTCCTTTGTACAGAGCTGTGGTACTCTGCTTTTACATGAAATCAGTGGAGTTACTGTGAGATAAAACGGGAGTTATGTAGAGGTGAATTCCAATTGTAATGTATTTGTTAGGAGTAGTCTTTCACCTAGTTTGATTGCCAGGTGAAATGCTTTTTGCCTTACACTTTTAAGTCATGTTGAAGAAGAATTGCACAGGTGTGGAAAAGCAAGTATGTATTTGAAGCATGGGGGATATGCTTATGGACCTGAGTTGGATGTCTCCTGAAAGTTAAATATACTCATGAGTGGGTTTTGATTTGAGATGTTTAATACCTTGTGCAGGCGTGTGAGTTAGTTTTTGAGGAAGTCCAGTTTCCAAGTTTACTTCTCCAACTTCCTGAGTACTTGTGGGCAAAGTAAAAACTGTGAAGCAACAACCTTGGGAAAGGACTTTCAGTTCTCAAATTCATATCATTTTATATCCACTGTGTCTTAGTTTAGAAGCTTGTGTTTATTTTTTGCTTCCACAAATTACAAACATTTAATTTTGAGAACGTCTTTCATCATTTAGGCATATCTGATATTTTTAAGGGGGGTGGAACTTGTACAGGGAAATGTTTGATTTGATGTAGTGTGCATTTTTGTGAATTGAGACATGTTATTGAGAACAGCAACTACTTCTTCCTTAAATTGTGGATAAATGCTGGCTTTTTTGAGTGTCATTCATTTATCCTCATGGATGTATTCTGTCACTGCTATAAAGGCCTCTGCTCCTGCTTTTTTATTGATTCTTTCCCTATTGGGCTCTTGTTGTTTTGACTGAATCAACAGAGACATCCTCTGTTCTCATTCATGATTCGTCTGCAACATGAGGTGTTTGATCATTTTTCTCTCTTCTACTTTTTCTTAATATCACAGAGACTACTCCTACAGACTTGTCTGGTCTGACTTCTTTCTTCTGCTCCTTCTCCAGTCTTTCAGGCTGTTTCCTAGTCTTCCACACTTTGGGAGGCTTCTGTGGCTTTAGTTAGTACAACTTTGAAAATAAACCCCAAATGCTAGGGCTCAGCCTTTAGCTGTTGGTCTCATTTCATCAGCTTTCCTTTAACTCTTCCCTATAACCTCTTACTTTGTTGCAGTCTGTCCTAAAAGGTTTTTTCTTTTTCCTCCAGATCTTTTGCACCACATCCTCTCACTTTCACCACAGATGACTGCACTGTACTTTCCAGTGCCCCAAATTTTATTCTCCTTCTAATTCTCCTTTTTGTATCCAGCGCTCATCTGACTTTCATCTCTTATCACCAGATCCACATTTTTAGCTTCCAGTCCAAAACCTATGTGCACCTCTGTTATCTTTTGCCTTGATATAACCTTCTTCTGCCTCAGCCACCTCCTCCTCTTCTCTGTTCTCCAGGGATTGGGCTGGCTTGTCCCTACAGGGGGTGAGGGTGCAGCTCTGCCATCCTTGCTGGCACCCTGCAGACTCACACAGGCTGAGCACCTGGCCTGTCACAGGGCATCAGCTCACCACTGTCCCTACACTGTGCCTGGAGCTGAGAAGAATGGCAAATGGATGTGTGCTGCTCTGACTGCAAAGCTTTAAATATCAAATGCATTTGCAGCCTGCCCCAATGTTAGCATACCAAAGCAACGTTGCAGTTGTAGTTGCTATTCTTTCTGCCATATCCCGTACACTGGTAATTTGTAAGTTGGTGGTCTCATGTGCTCTTGTACTATTCTTACTGCTAACCATTCCTGATTTTCTCAGATTTATATACAGGCTTCCCCATTCAAATTCAATTATTAATCTAATAACTGGTAACAAAACAATAGAGCTCACATATTTAAACTGCGTTGTCATGTAGTAGCTGTGTCTAGGGAACTGCCCTCTTGGATATAGTGAATATTGTGGCCTACAGCTGTTTTCTTCTATATCTCTTTTTATAAAATGTCCATGAAAGCCTAAATTGTGGTATCCTGCTCTCCTGGCTTTAGAGGAGTCATGAAGTATTTCTCATACTTGTGAGACAGACTGAACTCTGATGTTCCTCACAGTATCTGACTATAGTTTTCACTGACACCTTCACCACTAATCACATAACTGTATTTCACAGAACATTAGTTAAGCTAAAAATTAAACATAAGTCCCAGAGATTGCATTGTGGCTGCATTAAGAATTTCTGGAGAGCATCCCATTAGGTTCTCAGTGCACTGCAGCCTTAAGATCTAATCAGCATCCCTCTTTGAATTACACAGAACCCAAATAAGTTGTTATCCTAATCTATGTATGATCTTACAATATTTGACTTCCTGTAGCCACAAGCAGTGCCATGTCAAGCATTCTCATAGCAAAAGTACATTTGCAGAGAAATAAACCAAGTAATGGACTTGACAGGATGAACAACCACTTCCTTTTGCATAGATACTTTGTACACTTACGGCTGCGGTGTGACTCTGCCAGCAGAAAGTTCAAAATGCAGCTCTAATTTTATTCTTTTTTTTTGTTCTCACAAGAGAATAAATGAGAGTGAGATTTGGATTGAAGCAGAGGTAACAATTTACTTAAGGTTTTGCTTGTGTTGTAACATGGATTCTCACAGTTTTGTAGTCTATAAACATTGTTGGGGTCTAGGGTTTGAGGTGTGCCTTTGTACTCACCTCTTGGGTAGCTGAAATAGAAATCTTTCATAAACACAGTAAAAGAGAAATACTTCACTGTGTTGTGTTGGAAAACACTGTATTTTCAAACTTTTAATGTTAACATTCTAAATTCTGTGTTAGCTTAAGTTAATGTCTTTTAAAGTTATTATGCCACTTTGAATTATGCCAGTGCTATTTTCATAGTTTCTGAATTTGTGGTTTTGTAATGTGTCATAAAGCATATCTCAGTAGTTTTAGAGTCTTTGCTGCTTTTTCTCAGACAGGATATGGCATGATGCCTCACTTGGTTTCCTAAATACTTTGCATGCTTGTGACCTGAGCTGGCTTTTAGATAACAAAATGCTGTAACCTCACATGAAGGGTGAGATGTGTTGTGTGCTGTACTCTGTGATCTCTGTGTTCACTGGCCAGATTGTTTGATTTGAATGTGCCCAGGATTCCACCCTGAAACCCCAGGCCGAGGAAGCTGTTGGGAAGCTGTAAAATGCAGCTCTAAGTTTCATGAATAATTCTTTCTGAAGTGAATGCTGGCAGTCTTGGGAGGAGAGTGCTTCCATAGCAAACATTGCTTATGCAGGATATAAAATCTTGCGTAGACTAGATCTGTGAGACTGGGCTTATAACTTCACCATGACCTGATCTTGCTGAAGAGTCTTACAGTCTATGGGTCAAACTGCCAGAGAAATCTCTGGAAAGATCCCCCATAAGAGGGATAAATATAGTGTGTTCATACTGCTCCTGGGCTGGATTATTTCTGGGTTAACCTCACCCTCTACAACAGCAAAGCTGTGGGGAGAGGTGGAATCAGCCTTGGCCTCATCTTTGGGTACCAGTTTGGGAAACACCTTGCATCCACTTACTCCCATATTTGTGGAGTATAATCTTGATTTAGGATTTGAAAGGAAGGGATACTCATTCCCCCCTTCACCTTTTAGTGAACATGTTGCTTGTGATTTACAGTGTTACATTAGCAACGTGGTCATGTGTAGAAAAGCAAAGTGACTGTCCTTACAACAATTTCCCTTCTGTCTCCCTCAGGAAACCAGCAAACAGTACTTTACCTTCTGCAAAAATACAGCCTTGATTATAACAGTGTTCTGGAGCTTGCTCTTGGGGTGTTAGTGATGTTGGTACATCAGGAGGTGTTATAAACAAATAAAATAAAACAAAACATGGCATATTTTCAGCCTTCTGATTTGTAGAAGGAAAATGTGGATGGAAATCATTCAGCTCAGCCTATGTAGGTGGCTTTGCATTCAGTTTACAAGCCATAATCAAGCCTTATTCAATCCAAGTCTGAGTGGTCTTGAATTGCTTAAACCAATTATTAATTCATATTTTTTATTTAGAAATCTCATTGTGGCATGTCTTTCTTTTTTTCTTTCCTTGCCTGTACAAAAACAAGTGTATAAGTAAGGCTACATGGAGTCATCAGGCAACAGACATATGCTTTCCTGTGCTCTCCACGGGGCTTGCAGGTTCAAACACAACCTGCCTGAATCATAAGAACTTTAATTGAGTAGATAAAGAGGTCCTCATAATTATAAACTGCAGTAGGTATAACAAGAGGCTAAATACATAGCTGTGGTTTTAATTAGCTGGTGCTTCAAATTAGTAATTGTGGTTTCACTCAGAAATCAGTGACTTTATACACTGTTAAAGCCTCATCACTGTGCAGTTCATTCCTCATTATATCTCTCGGTGTGAAGCTTTCAATACAATATCATGCTGAGCTAAAAAGGCAAAAGTTGTAGATATTTGGTTATCTTCCAAGTGCAGTGGAGCTCTACGGAGATTTAATTCATTCTCGCCAGAGACAGGAGAATTAACTGTTCTTTGTTACAGCTGGAATAAGTGTGTTTGTATGTAAGCATCTGCACATGCAGGCTGTGTGTGGATGTGTGCATGTATGGCCAGGATCTATCAGGGAGATTGTGCTTACTGCAGATAACATCAGGGCATGCACCGAATCTGCTATTCAAATTGTCATCTGGAATTTGGGAGCTAATTAACTGACACAAAGCAGAGCCAAAAGCCTCATAACAAATCAAATGCGGGTTGAAAGCACAGAAGTGTCCCCTAATGCTTGTCACATGAGAGGTTGTCAGTGCAAGTTGAAGTATCCATCTTTTCCTTTCCTCTTTCCTTTGCTATTTTTCCCTCTCCTTCAGGGTTTTAATTATATCTCTTCCCTCAGAGGAGCAGGAGGTAGTTTGCAGAGCCAAGAGACCAAAGTACTTCAGTGTTATTCAGGAGAGAAGTGAATGTGGTCTCTCAGGCTGTCATCTAGGTCTGGCAGGTGCACAAAGCACGCTGACACACAGATAAGTGCCACTCACCATTGCTACACTGAGGTGCTAGATCCTTTTCTGTGTTTGTGTGTAGAATTATCTGATACTGGAATCAACTATCCTAAAATCTTTCCCAGCAGCCTGCTTCTACAAAACACTTCTTAACCCTTCCTTGACATCTACAATGTAGCCATACATAAATTTTAACAAGAAGTGGGACAGCATTAGGTGGTCTAAATCACTGGAGCCTTGGGATGGATGTTTAGCGTAATGGATTTGTAGAGGTTGCTGTGCTTCCTTGCCTTCACATTTCCTCTCCCTGCACAGACCCCTGCTTTGTGGGCACACGTGTGTGCATTTGTGTGCAGGTGCACGTGGTTTACAGGCTGCTAGTACAAGGATGTCAAAATGTGTTTTATTCTTCTGCATAATGCTCTGATAATTTGTAAACAATATTTCCATTGTTTCATTGAATCACTTTCCATTTTAGAAGTATACTGACTGCCCTACTGCCCAATTTTGCGTAGTTTTATGATTCCAGATTTAAATTTGGGAAAATTTTTCAGTGGCTGTTTCTTTCAGAATTGTCCTCAGGAGTTGCATTGTTTCTGATGTTTTGTTGCTATTATTGATAGTAATAAACATGTAAGAAAATTATGGGGAAAATAATGTGTTGTCATTTTTATCTTTCTCCAGTCACTATGAGCAAGACCGGAGTGCACTTAAACGGAAGGAGTGGGAGAGAAGAAACCAGGAAGTCCAGCAAGATGAAGATCTCTTTGCTTCGGGTTTTAACCTCTTTGGGGAACCCTACAAGGTAAATTACATGGTTATGTTTTGCATTTTCACAATGTCTTACACAAATACAAATAAAGCTTCTCATCACCTCTAAGAAATGGAAGTGTTGCATCTGCCTTGGTACTTACACTCTTGAATACTCTGATTATCCAAATCAGCATATTGCAGCAGAGAAAACTGAATGTGCTGCCCAAGTTGTATTGGCAGAATCAGGAGTTTTGGTTATAGTCCAGTTCAAGATTTCTTCCTCTTAACACACAGCAAAGTCCTGCAGTAGAAGTATGTGCAGCTGGTATTTCCATAAGTGGTTTGTATCTACAAAGCTTACACTAAGTTCTTTCATTTTTAGGAAGAAAATATATCTGAGTTTTTAAAACCAATGTCCTCTCTATAAATAATGAGTCCATAATCTTTCTTGTGCCATCATAACCATCCAAAGAAGTCTTTTGGGAGACTGAATCTTTGGGGAGCATAACAAGGGTATGAAAGGGACTTTTGTTACAAGTCTTATTCTCTCTAAGGAGCTTTGCTGCCTGAGATTTTCATCACCAAGGGATGTCCCCCTTTATGATTTCTGCTACTTTGATTTTCAGTAAGACATTCCCGAAAGAATTCATCAGAATGTAAATTTCCATATCTCTTTCTCCTCCCAATCAGTGACATCCATTGAAAGGCCACCACTTCATCTTTCCATTTTACATTGTTAGCAGCTGTAAGGGAGGATGAGAGCTCTTTGAAAATCACCCAAAAAGGAGGAGAAAAGACTGCCATTATTATCACATGGTGTCTAATAATTATAGACCACGGAAGTGTGATGGATGCACTCGACTCCTGGCTGTACTTTGGTTCAGGCTGGCTGAGGAGCAACAGGCCTTTCTTTCTTGGCCTGAACTTGCCAGCTGGAAAGCCCCTGGCTCACGTTCAAGAGAGTGAAGCTGTCTTGACAAATATTTCAAAAGGTGGTTTTGAAACCCCAAAGTGGAAGATAACCAAAAAGCAAGATATCAGAGCTAAAGTGAAGATGTCTGTCTTGTCTATTCTATTGATTAGCAGCCAACTACTTTACCCAGTGAATATCACACCAGGATGAGCCCAGTTTGATCTCTCCCTGAAGTGCAGCTGCACTGCACACCAGGTGACCCTCTCTTGAGCAGGGATGCCTCTCAGGGGTAAAGATTCCTTCACCAAGGCTGAGATCCCTTACCCATGACACATACTTGGTAAGTGACTGATACCAGGCTGAATTAATCCTATGGAACGTTACTAGTCCAGGTTGCTACTCAATATTATTGTAAATATTGTGTGGATAATTCCATTAGACTAACATAAGTGGTTATTTGGATTTCAGGAGGTAGACCAGTATGCAAAACACTGCAAAATTTTGTGGCAAGAACTAAAATCATGCTCCACCAGTATTTATTATATAAGAATGACAGTATCTGATTTTAGATCTATTTAGTGTGTGTGTATTTGCAACAAGTGTACACAGAACATGTGGTTTCTTTTCAAAAACTGAATGACTAAAAAGCCAAAAATTATCTTGATGGTTTTTCTGGGCAAATATTTTTAGTTGCTTTTCACTAAACAAATTTTTTTTAGTTGCTTTTCACTTTTAACTTTTAGTTACTTGGCATAGAAGTTTGTAAACTTTATCTGGTTAAGCAACATATAATACAATACCACCCTAAAAAAGCATTATAATTATAAATTGTAAAGATAAAAGTTGAGAGGAAATTGCATGCAAAAGTAGTTAAATATTCAGTAGTTAAATCATTCTTAAATTTGAAAAAAAAGTTAGAAGCAAAACTAAATAGGTAAGCTAAGTCTTGTCTTCACTTTACACTAGGAAAAAAAAAGGGATAAAGTGATAGAGCACTGTTTCCTTTTTAAGTTCTGCATTGCTAAGTCCCAGCCACAGTAGTGTTTCCTAGGCACTGATAAAAGCTGAATCTAACTCTTGGTGGATATGTAGTGATTTTTATTCTTAAGTAAGTGCAAAATTTAATTCAGGAGTTTGTTTGCATTTATTCTAAAACAAAATGAAGAGACCCTGATGTGAGAACAAATATCCTGCACGTGCAGTTTGAATTTCTTCTCTATTTTGAGATGACCAGATTTTCTGTGTTCATGAGACTCAAGGCCTTGTGCACACAAGAAGCTGCACTTGTCTCTTCTGGTCACACTCAGGGGGAGCAGAGTGAGATAAAACACTGCCCAGCAAAGTGTTGTGGCCTGTGATGGGCACAAGGTCCACATCCTCACTGGGCTGGCTGCTGATGAGCATCAGCTCATGGTACAGCTGGTACATTTCTGAAAGGTCTGAGGGTGGGAGCTGACATGGAGACTACAGTGACAAAGAGAAGGTTGTGAATAGCAGGTTTCAGGAAATAGGAAACATCTATTTTTCTTTCTTCTGTTCCCAGACCTAGTGTCCTTACTAGTTTATCATTCCTCCCTCATCTGCTTCATCAGTATCCAGAGGAGGGACTGTCAGGGTAGGGCAAACCACCACTGCTGTTTCTGAAGTCTTAAAGACTGGCAGCTGTTTTAAGACTGCACTAAGAAATTGATATTAAAAGTTGCATTAAATGAGAAAGGAGCTCAGATTTTCTCATGGAATCTACTGCCATTGTGTATCATGAGATGTGTGGAGTATCTGCCTTCATCTAGCATCTCTCTGCTCTAGCTCTTACAGCCTCTTTCTTTCCCTCTGTCAAATAAAACATAGGTGTTCATTATAGTTTTGGACAAATACGTGTTTCTACATTGATTCTTCGTAGTTTATGCAAAGAATAAACTTTGCATAAACTTACATGAAAAGAGATGCTTGTTTCTGTGCGTGTACAAAATACATTTTTCCATGCTTGTTAAAAGATAAATGTCTCCTTTTGACACTCCACTGTCTCACGTGGGAAAACAACACCTTTGACAATGTGATGACATCCAGCATTATTTTGGGAAGGTCAGGCAGTAAGGGTTGTGTTGCTCTTTAATGCAAGTGGGTTGCAGGTCCTGTCTCCGAGCCCTGGTGCATCCTGTTCATGCTGGATTTTGCAGAAGGGATCAGAGAAGGGCCTGCAGTGTAACAGCAACAGACATTTGAAAAAGCAGTGTCAGAGCTTTCCTGAGAGAAGCTGTAATTTTACTACTGAATTGTTGATACCTTTTAATGTTTTGAATTACTCACAGATGAGTATTTTAAAAGAAAACAGTAGGAGTATTTTTGTTACTTTTCAAAGGAATTGCCTCAGAAGAGTTCAGCTTGAGAAAGAGAACCCAATGGGCAGCATTTCCATTGCAGTGCCTTTGGTGAATATTAAATCATTTAGCTTTGTCAGGTAAAGCCCCTCCATGCTTTTCAAGCTTAGCATAAAAAAAGATCTCACCTTCTAATCCGTGGAGGTTAGTTTAACTATGAGGCACAAGGAAGTGAATGAATTATGAAACCTCAAGTTTCACACAAATTTTCAAAAAACACTTGTAAATGGGGCCTGTAAGTTTGAGTGCATTAGTTCTTTTCTTTGTAAAACTATAATGTAATAGCTAGCTAGCAAATTAGTCTTCCAGTAGGATTCTATTACAGATAGCTTTTGAAAGAAATAGAAGCAAATGCAGGAAGATGTGCATTTCCTAAATTAACAGAAGCTTAGAATGAGGGGGAATGCTACTAGCCATGAGTCATAAACCATAATTTATGCCTTGGAATACTCAAAATGCTGCATTTCCTTGATAGCAACAAAATTGTGATTCAGCATGCTGTTCAAAAAATAAGATGTACAGAGGTTTTCTTTAAGAAATCAGCCAATTATCCAGCATATGAAGGTGGAAATTGTCCCCAGTCTGGAAGTAACAAAGAGCAAGCAGAAATTACGACTGGATTTTGTGCTTCTCATGCTGGATCTGGGCTTGTCAAGAATCCTGTGCTTCTTGTGAGAGCCCTGAATTTACTGTGGAAATAAAGTAAAAACATTAGTGTTATGCCTTATGTCTTAAATGCAGATGGAACAGTGCACTACATTTCTGAGCTTGTTCAGATTGTGATGTGATACCTAAGTCTGATCTTAGTTGTGGGTGCTCTAATTTTATTTAAATGTAAGCCAAATGACCATTAATAATGGTTTTTTTGCTTTGCAGTCTGGGCCAAAGGCCACTGAAGAGAGTAATTATCCTTCCATTGACTTCAGTAGCCATTGGATATGAGCTTTAGTGTACTTAAAATACACTAAGGATGTTTAAAATAATTTAAACTCCATGGTTTTCAGTAAATATATTTTTATTAATATTCCCTGTAAAAGACTATGAATAAATAATAATACCTAACATTTATACAATGTCTTTTATCCCCAGGAAGTGAACAATAGGCATAAAATACAGTTAATATCAAGCAAAGTTATATTTATCATCATGTGACATGTAAAAGAAAATACATTGAGAGAATTACGTGCCTCCAACATAAAATTATTGAAAATATCTACTTTCAAGTTAAAACATTTTCTCTGTGAGGATCTAGACAGAGCCACTTAGTGTGCTGGGATGTCAAAGTGTTACAGTTATGATATGTTGTCAGTACCTTTTTTTTTTAACTTGTGCTTTCTGGAAAGTAAGCTAAATGCTCCCTGGAAGTGCAGCTGAACCACAGAGGTAAAGGCTGGTGGTCAGGCTTTTTTTGACACTGTTATTTCCCATATTCTATCCCATAAGGAGTTAAAGTGTTTGGGCAAGGAGGAAACAGAACAAGTATGTAAGTGTTTAGACTTCGAATCATAATTCCTGCTGGGCCCTTAAGCACAATGGAATCTCCTTGTTTTAAATTTGGGGGTTGAACAGAGAAAGCCTGGTTTTGGCTGCTGCCCAAGCAGCTCATTGTGCAACTCACTTGAAGGAGACTGCTCATATACAAAGAGCTTATTCTTGGCTTAGCTAGAATATAATTTTTGCCACTAAAATGACCAACCTAGGGACTTAGTGAATTAAAGTGATTCGTGGTTCTCCACAACTGGAATTATTAACTGTGTCAGTTAGAAGCACTGGCAAAATGTATAGAGACAGGAACAACATTGAACAGTTAATTTTTAAATCACTGCCTCAGTGCAGTGCTAATATATGTTACAATCCGTGAGAATGTGCAAAAGGAAATTTGCATTTATTATCTTCTTTTTTTAACATTTTTTATGGCATGTTCAGTACTCTTCTCATCCCCTGACTAGTTCAGCAGTGGCTAATATAAGTAGATACTTCAGGAGAAACACATGCATGAATTTTTTTCATCACTCAAACGTCTCTTTAATACTTGAGGAAAATGGGATTGGGGCATAGTAGGATCCCTCACCAAAGAACTGTGGCACACTCTAACCAAGCACAAGCTCCTAATGCTGATTTTCCTCATCTTTATGGCCTGGTGTTAAGGTGCCACTGGACTGTGGCCCTACTTGTTTTATTGAGTGAAAAAACCCCTCCAAACAGAAGCAGAGTTGGCTGTATCGTGACATAACTTTGTCATTTAATTCCAGACTGTAGAAGTGAACCATCTGCTTGAACAGGAACTGTAGTTCAGCTTTGTTTTTATCCTTTGAGTCTTGTAAAGCCATGAGCACGGGGAGTAATATGTTTTAGTTCTCTGCTGGTCACTTCAATGGAAAGGTCAGTTGGAAGGGTGCTGCTTTGCATCTCGGTGGGGTGAGTTAAAACAGGAAGAGAGAGGAAATCAGCTGTGTATTAATTATAGCTTCCAGCTTATTTGTCCAGCTTTTTACAAGTGAAAGGGAAAAGGAAAAAGAAACTTAATGCTTCAAAAGGAAAAGTATAATAGCAGTGAAACAAAGATGAGTCAGTATTTATTTAATAATTACTGGAAATCAAAGAAAGGCAGGATTAAGAAATACAACCAGCCTGCAGACAGCAGAAAAATCCTGATACTTAAGAATGTGGCAATCATATCTGTTTGTATTCTATGACAAAATGTTTTTGAATGATCTTTTAGTTGAACCTACCATAGCATGTGGTAGAAGCTTTTTCTTCTCTGGATTCAGATTAGATACTTCAGGTCAAACTCTACTTTCTATGGAAAAGTAATTGAAGTTAAACTGGAGTGAAGAGTTTGGTGCTATTACAGACTACCCAGCTTCTATTTATGGCAGGACTGTGGGTCAAGGGGCTGATAGAGCAATAGCATACTTATATCAACTGTGTGATTACAATTCAAATGCTCAGTAGCCAGTAATTGTACATTCGTGTTTTGCATGATATGAAATGTACAAGCCCAATGTCTCTGACATAAACCCAGCTTATTTTGCGCCTAACATCCATAACTGATGCAATTTAAACACTTCTCTGAGAGCATATTTAAGAAAATGGGAAGCAGTAGACAAGTGTTACTGATGCAAGCCCATTTCAAGAGATCCTTTGAACACAGTTATTGATAGGTTTTTCTTACATAACATATGCAAAATGTAATTGAAATTTAATTAAATGTCAGCATGACACCATTAAACAGCTAACATTTGCCATCTTCTAAGACAACTATTCTGAGCAGTAACTTGTAAATCAGGAATTTACTCACGCTTTTCTTGTCTTTTATGTCTTTTTTTTATATTTTAGACAAATAAAGGCGACGCCCTTGCAAACCGTGTCCAGAACACATTGGGAAATTATGATGAGATGAAGGATCTGTTAACCAACCACTCCAACCAGAGCCACCTTGTAGGAATCCCAAAGAATTCTGTCCCACAGACACCCATTGACAAAAATGAACAGAACTTTTTCCCAGAACCGAGGAACAGGATGATCCCGTCTCATCAGATCAGCAGCAACTCATCAACATCAATGCCTCCGCCTTCGTCATTGTCATCTAATTCTACTTTGCTACACAGCCACCAGAGCAGCAGGAAGTCGAGGACAGACTGGTCACGTGCTGGTCACAACTCCAGTGGGGCCCAGCCAAGCCAATCCAGTGGTCAGCAGAGTCGGACAAAGCACAGCTCTTCACATGACCAGTCACAGGGCAGGTATGAAGATCTCTATAACTGCCAGAGTGAGCAGCATAAAAGTGGGGGAACTGAGGAAGCAAATGCTTTGGCAACATCTTCACATTCGAGGAGGCACACTCATGCAAAGTCAGCACCTGGAGAACACACTTACAAAGAAAACAGTCATTCGAAGTCACCCACAGAGCTCGAGTTTGTAGGCCATGGTCCTGGATCTCCGCTTCCTTCCACTTCTTTATTAACTGCAAACAATGGTCTTTCGACTCAGAATTTCCCACCAGGACTTCACTGTAAAAACAGCATGGTCCAGCAAAAGCCTACAGCCTATGTCAGGCCTATGGATGGTCAGGACCAGGTACCCAATGACTCACCTGAACTGAAACCCCCAATAGAAATTGAGAGTGGATATGGAAATCAGTCCTTTGGAGCACTGCTGGAAGGAAAAGTGAACACACCTAGTTCGAAGAACAAAGTACCAAAGCTCAACATTCCTCCTGTTAGTGAAGTAAGTGGTTTAAAATATCTTCTCTCTAGTACTGCTTGAGTATTACATTCACTAAATATTTTTCTCTGGAAATATGCAGTTGCATTTACTGAAATTAGAGTGTAAACAGTACAGTGTATTGCTTTTTCTAGAATGTGCATGACTTCTTTCGGCGGTTTGTTGTGATAGTCCCAGTAGCAATATTTAATGTAGTTTTTAAAGCACAGTTTGGAATACTAACGTTTCTTGTTTATGATTAATATTAAAAGGCTAGATCTCTGTTGGGTGTAATATATGTATACCAGCTATACTGGTTCTGGACAGCGAAGTCTATTATCTCAGTTCATCTGCAATTTTCACTCTTGAATTCTCAGTTAGTAGGTAGTTTGATAGACAGATTGCTATTTTAAACTCTAAGGAAAAATGGCAGTGTTCAAATTTCAGTGGTACTAAACAGTCCTGCCAGTAAGGAGTTTATTTGCAGAGTTTGCTAAATTCCTTTTTTTCTTTTTATTGGAATTAATATGACTTAAGTTGTGAATAATGCTTATGAAAATGTGTCCCATTGAAGCTTTTATGCATTTTGAAGAGCTCTTAATACTGGGATTCAGTCCCAATCTCTGCGACCAACAGTTTAAGCTGTTGAATTTTGTGTTGCTGGTCAGAACAGTAGTCCTGCGAGGAACCTTTTAGTTGGTTCATATTCATGTCCATTCCAAGCACAAATGTATAATAAGGATATGGATTGAACTATTTATACTCTGTGTATTTTTTCTCTTAGTCTGAGTTTCTCTAAGCCAGTAACCTTTGGAAGGTAGGTGTACAGTGTACATATGAGCAGAATTGCAAGATAGGTTTTTCATAGCTTTCTGTTTTCCCAAAAATATTTCCCTGCTTGGTAATATTTTTATCCTAGTAATGAGGAGCGATGCATTCTTAAACTACTTTATTGCAAAAGGTCAGCTTTTTCTATTGGAATAATTGTTTCAAGCCAATAATTTGTTTGACTATTTAAAAACTTGATGTTATTTATTAACATTCCAGGCAGCAACAAAGACTGATGTGTTTTGCAGTAGAGCTTGGAATAATTTTCTGGGAACTGCATCTGAAAACAGTAAAAGGCCTATTTATATCAAGTGGAAGCTGAGGGTTGCTTGCAGATGGTGTTTTATTAGAAAATGTATTTGTTAATAAACGTAGCTTTCTGCAAGATTACTTTACAGATGTTTCTGTTTATTTTTACCTTGGGTTAAAAATCTGCTGGTGTAGATGACTTCAGAGTCTGCTGCAATTTGTTGCTAGCATTGTTTGGCAAGTAAATAATTGCATGCAAAGGAAATAATGATGTTGCAAAAGCAAATACTTTTTTTCGCTCTTGCCATCTATTAACACTGTGAGTCAATAGAAGCACTTTAAAATGCAGCATTAATGCAAAGCAGTTTTGGAAATAAAATGTACCTTTTGCAATTTGTATCAACTATTAAGAATGCATTTTTAATTTCTTTACTTTTTGAGTGAAACCCTGGCACTATGAAATCGATTGAGTTGTTAACAATGTTTTTTGGGTGCAGAATTTCACCCACATTCTTCTTGCATAGCTCTAGGAACCTCTGATGTGAACTGTTGTTTTTGGAAGGATTCCTAGTTGCAAAGATTAAAAATTGCATTATGAATTTGTTGCTACTAAAGTTTATGTCCTGTGTAGTGAAAAGTATAGGTGTACAATTAATTTCATGTTTAGATAAAGGGTAAACTCTAGGCAATTTAGAAATGAAAGTAGATAATAATCTCAAAGCAGTCTGCATTTTAAGAGTGAATAGTAAGTTGAAGAGGGAAAGAAAACGCAAAGCTATGACAAAATAACTTTCCTTTCTGAGACAGAGCACAGGACAATAGCCAGACTGATGGATCTTTTACAGGCAAATCTCCTCCTGAGCCTGGAGAGTTGGATTTTTTCGCCTGTGTCAGGACTCTGAACTTTGGCCCTCTGTGTTTTTCCACAGATGTGTATCCTGAATTTGATTTACCTTGTGTTCAGCTATAAAACTCCTTCCAATCCAACATTATAGATAACTGGTTTAGTTTAAGCTTAATCAGAACTGACAGTGCACACCTGTGAAACCCATAACCTTTTCAGAATGACTGCAGTGAGTGGCTCTGTTGTAATTTTTATACAATTGATGTGGAGGCTTATGATCCTTTGGTGGTGCTTATCAATTTATGAACCTTCCCAAGCCACCTCAAGCCATAGTGATCTGCTTGAAACAATTTTGTTCCTACTCCATAGGTTTCCATGTTGGTGCTGGTGGTGATCTTCTTCAAGCTAGCAATAGGAGGGTTACTGTTTTGGGGTGTTTCTCCATCATTTGTTCTGTGCTTTTCCTGTATATCTGAGTCCATTTTTTCAAGTTCCTAAGTGTATGCAGATAGAATGCAAAGGGCTTTTAGTGATTCTCTCAAAGTTTTGCTTGTTCTTAAGATGAGGAATTCTGTAAAGAAATGAAATTCCTAGGTGATGGTCCTGCAATAATGGCATCCATTAGGATGTGCAGTGTTGGGAAAGAAAAAGACTGTTATTGCTATCTTATAGGGAGAGAGGGGAATAAGTAACCAAATATTTGAACAAGCAGATTTAAAAGAAGTGCTCAGACTGATGTTGAAATATGGTGTCATTTATCATGGCTTAATGGAATAAGATGTTGAGTGCCCTGGAAACGTTCTGCCATGTGTAAGGAAGTGATCAATTTTATAACATAATTTGTGTCACTTGAGGTGTTGCTCTAAGAATCTTTGCTCATTTGCTGGGCCCAATTCTGCCATCAGAGATGCCCATCCATCTTCCAGCCCCTCTGGAGCAGACAGCATTGTTAATGCCTTGCTGCTGGCATGTCTGTGCTGGGCAGGGGATCGTGGGTTAGTGATTTCCGAGGTCCTAGAGATTCACAGTGAGTTCACACAGACTCACCAGGTTGGGTCAGGAGGTAGTTAGCAGCTCTTATACACCTGTGGACTAATCCTTGCCTCTGAGTAGGTGCTGCTGTGTGATTCCCAGACCTTGGCTCACCCACACAGAGCTAGTTCAGACCTGACTGCACCGTGAGGGGCCATTTCTGGTAGAGAAACAGAAGTAGCAGAGCCTCTGTAAACTTTCAGTTATGTCCTAGAAGGGTTTCCTTGTGGTTTTGTGATCCTTCTTGCTTTGTTTTTCATATCAGTATTGTTTTCTAAGGGTGAAGGTAAAACATTTCATGGTTTGGTGCCTTGAGCAAAACCCCATGTAACCAGTAGTGCCCAGGCCTAGCAGCCCCTGAGGTTCAGAAGTTGTGGAGCAGATCTTCATGAGCTGAAGCCATCATGTGGGATCCTGGGCTCATGCAGAAATCCACCAGATCTCACGGCATAGAGTTAATATCAATGGCCATGGAGCTAAAACTGGGAGAGAAAATGATAGAAAGCCTCAAACTGTAAACATTATTTCCTGTTCCTTTCCTATTAGCTTCAGTTTCTTTAGTATGTATTTACATGCATACTTATATTGCAATATGTATATATTAATTTTGAGCTTGCATTTAACATCTGATAAATTGTGGCAAGCCAGGAATATTGCAAAGAGCTTTTGTGTTATGCAGAATTCCACCTACTTAAATCCTATGATGGCAGATGATTGTTACTTACCACTTGAAGAGAGCTGCATAGTTAAATCCTATGCATTTCTTCAAAAAAGTAGATGTTAGAGACCACAATAACAGCTGATCCTCTCTCTGCTGCTTTAAAATCCAGAATCTTGATACATGTATGTATATTTAAACCTCTAGGAATCAGATGCTTATAAATTATTTCAAATTGACTAACGCAGCAGGTTACAGCTGAAAGAAAACCTACTTTTCAGATTGGGCTGAAGCATAAATTACTGAGAGCACTGAGTAAAGCAGGGGGTTTTAAGGTCTGTGGGAACATCAGAAGCTGCATTCCTGGAAAACCTTATGCCCAGTTCCTCAGAACAATGCATGGATTTCCAATAATGGTTTAGAGATGGGGAATCAAGGGCAATGGAGATAATTTTTGATTCTCAAGGCAGAGTTTTTAAATCTCACTACAGAATTGGCTTCATCTTCCTGCAAAGTAGCAAATGCTCATGTACCAAATTTTCCTGAAAATACAAAGCTAGGAACAAATCCAAAAGGCCTACAACATCTATGTCACTTTCCACTTAAGGAATAAAAAATGGAGAACTTCTATTTTCACTTTACTTCTAGGAAAATATTTTGACGGGTTCAGTATACTGCAAAGTGATAAGCTTCTGTTACGTGTTTCAAATCATTCTGTTATCGCTGCATGTATTGATTTGCTTAGTGCTTTCTGAGCTAGCTATAAAAAAGGCTGTTCTCCTTCTGCATTAAAGAGCAAGAAAAATTGACAGGTAGATAACCATATTGATTGAACCTAAATAGTAAATGCAAGAGGCTTATATATGACTTATAAAACTCCCTATAGGAACCAAAGCCAGCATAATACCTTTTTTTTTTTAATTTAATAGACAGTAGATGGCTTTAACCAGCCCCACCCCTTTTTGATATGCATGCTACTCTAGTTGCCAACTGTAGTACATTACCATAGTTCTGGGCAAATCACTTTTTTCAAGTGCCAGCTTTAGCTGTCCCCCTGACTTTGAGCTTGGAAGAAGAATGGACTGAATCACGCATTAAGATGAAATCCCTTTGCTTGGTTCACATTTCAAAAGTCTGAGGCAAAAAACAAACCCAAAGAACAGTATTTCTTGCAGTATTAGAGGTTACAGCCATGTGTTTTTAATTTGTAAATACTGTGAGAAGTAATGTTCTTATGATACTTCTAAATGAAGACCATATGACACCACTCGACTGAAGACCTCTTATTGTGGCCTTTTGAAGGCTACTGTCCGATGGCCTGGACAATGGCTAGCAAAGCTGTTTTGTAGGGGTAGCAAGAGGACAGCTTGTCTATTTTAAATCAAACATAAATAAGCATATTTAGGGCCTGATTTTGAACCACTGTGACCAGTGGGAAGTCTGCATTTCAGAACAGGGTACTTAAAGTCGCTTGAATAAGTGAGGCTGAAAGAGCTGACCGTGTCTGTTTGGTTTGGGAAAAGAAGGGTTAGGTTTCTTCTTTCCCATTGTTCCTTTGTTAGTGAGTTTTTGTTTTGTAAGCTATTGCTAATTTTGACTTGCTTTGAGGAAGAAAAAAAAGCCTGAGTGAAGTTAGAGTTAACTCTGGGAAGAGTCAGACCTGTGGTGTCTTGAAGAGTGATTTAGATTTTTTTTAAACCTTTTTGAAATTCCCAGTGCCAGAGTAATTGCTTGTCTCATTTGGTGTCTTATGAAATGTCACAAACTAAAGTGACCTCAAAGGCTTTGGGGAGAGCAGTAGAAGAATTTGTTTGGCTTGAGCAAAGATCTGAAGGCATTATTCAAAGGCTGCTGGGGGACTGTAGGGTGTATTCATAACTATGACAATAAATTTGGTGTATGACTATGGAACAATCACTTTTTTAAGGAAAATATCACAAGCTGTGTAAAACCAGCATTAAGTGTTATGTTATCTCAACGTTAATGTACCTTTGGAATAATAACCAGGAGTTGGTAGAGCTAATTTTTCAGCACCTTGTATCTGTCTATCTGGCATGCAAATGCATAAGGAAGGATGTTTTTCGATCTTAGTATTAGTAGTCTGCTTAGTTGTCAGCTAACAAGGGCATTCTTTTAGGACCAGCCTAGCAGGTGGAACAAAGTTGAAGCCTTTGCACTATTTTTTAATACTCTTCTGGAACATAATCTGCTTTAATAAAAGCATTCTCTCTGAACAGTGAAATAAATTATGTTTGTGTAAGAAAAAATGGGAAAACTCCATTTTCATGTATTTGAATGTTTCATGATGTATGTTTTCACTCTGGGCTGTGATCAGTCCCCAAGTGAACATGCATGCTTCTTTCTGAGACCAGGATGGGCAGATATTCTGGTATCAGCATTTGGCCTTCTGTACTATAATGAATGGCCATTTTTAAACTTTACTGTCAACTATGTTAAATTTTATTTTAGCTGATGCAACCTCTAAAGTAACACACAGATAGTTTGAAAAAACCTACCTACATATTCACAGCTCATTCCTGTCATAACTTTCAGTTATTTTTTTCCACAACCCTTATTCTTTGTAGAGAAACTAAGGTTTTAAATAGTCTGAGAACACAGAAGTCACATGTTTTTTCAAATGCAGATAGGAGAGTGTGCACACATTTCTGCATGGGCAGTGACAGCTTTTGTGAATCATCACTGGGACTGAACCTGGGGCTACTCTGGACAGCCTCTGCTTCTTGAACAACAGCAGGGACTCTCCCTAGAAGCTATAATTTACTTTCTCCCAGTGCCACTCATTTAGTGAATATGATGAAAACATTGCATCCCACACACCTGTTAAATATTTAAAAAGAAGCATAAAGAAAATCAGGGGGTATAAATGCAGATTTGGAGAAGGAAGTTTTAATCCTGATGAAAATGGTAGTCAAGTAGAAAATTAGACTGTTGTATCTGGTAGGCATAGATCAGTAAGGGACAACTGGAATGCTCCTTGCAAATGCCAGGAATCCAGACAGCTGAATGGTGCAGAATGTGACTGGGTATTAGAGACAGAGTAGGAAATCAAACATAAAACACTTCAGATGTTACATGAGCAGTTGAGACAGAAATACAGCTAGCGAAAGGTAAAGGAGGAGGGACAGCACCATATATTAGAAGCTGGATGAAGATTTACAGAGGATATTGCAACAGGTAGAATAAAATCTAGGGAAAGAATCAGAAGAGAAGGTTACTCAGACAGCAGAGGTGAGGAGGACATGAAGGAGATGCAGGGAAAGAATCAGAAGAGAAGGTTACTCAGCAGAGGTGAGGAGGACATGAAGGAGATGCAGGGAAAGAATCAGAAGAGAAGGTTACTCAGCAGAGGTGAGGAGGACATGAAGGAGATGCAGGGAAAGAATCAGAAGAGAAGGTTACTCAGCAGAGGTGAGGAGGACATGAAGGAGATGCAGGGAAAGAATCAGAAGAGAAGGTTACTCAGCAGAGGTGAGGAGCACATGAAGGAGATGCAGGGAAAGAATCAGAAGAGAAGGTTACTCAGCAGAGGTGAGGAGCACATGAAGGAGATGCAGGTGTGATGGGAATGCACAGTGCACTCTGCTTTGGCTCCCAGTGGGAAAATGCTGACCATAGGGCACGGATGGACAGTGGGTGTAAGCACAGCGAAACTGGACTCACCACGTGGGAAAGAGGAGCTGCAGCACTCAGGTGTGGTCACCTTTCTAATGGAGGTCACAAAAACAGAAGTGCTTAACTGCTCTTAAGCTGATCAGACTCCATCTCGAGAAAAGCTGGATTGATGCTCAGGTCATGGACCCCTGGTCCCAGCCTCTCCTGCTCTGCCTCCTGCATTCTCACAGCTGTGAGATCCTCACTCACATGCACACCTCAGGGTGTTTTCTGTCCTTTAGTTTGTTGACGTGCAGAATTACACTCAGATTTTAAACCATTGCAGCAGCACAACATGAATCATATGTATAACATACCTTCAAAATGTGAAAATCAGAGGAGGTCTTATATGAGCATTTCTGGTGTTATGGCCAGAGCCACCCCACTATAAGCTGTAGTCTCTGCTTCAAGTATGGAAAAGCATTTAGGAGCTGCAAGTGAAAACATCATATGGGAATACTTTAATAAAAAAAACCACAGTGAAAGAAAGTTGAACATATAACTTGGCAGTGCTCCATGAACTGCAGATATAGGTTAAAGTTATTTAGTTGGCAGGCAATTGCTGGTGTATTAGCAGTGTTGGGGAAAAAAAATCTAATTTCTGTATTTTGGCTTGTGCAGTAAAGAAATTCCTCCCACATAAATATGTTCATTTCACCTTCTGGGAAGTAAAGAAAGGAAACTGTAGCTGCAGTCTGTTATTTAATCTTCCTGAAATTAGCATTTGGTGCTCAGGAAGATTGAAAGATTTAATGCCAACGCCTTCCTCAAAAGAAAGAAATGACACACCACATATGCTTTAGCAGTGGTTAGACTGTTAAATGGAATTAATCAAAATCCATGTTAAAATATTTCCATGTGTTAATTAGCAACAGTTTGGAACATTAAAATACATATTGGCTTGGGAATAAATTAGTGAAGAAATATCAGATTGAGTTTGTGGGTTTTTAACGGCAACATAATATACTGTGTTTTAGAAAGGTAAATGTAAATACACTCCTCTGAAATGCTGTGGCACTGTGCATTTAAAAATTGGGCAATAAACCAATCTAAAACAGGCTTTTGTTATGGCAGAGTGATACCATTTCCCATTTTAAAAGAAACATTGGATTGTTTCCTCATATAATAAAGCGAGAGAAAAACAGTTTAAAAATTCTAAGAGTTTCATCCCAGGCCAAAGCAAGTTTTTAAATCTCTCCTTTGAAAATCAGTGTGATGTAGCAACTACCAACACCAGGTCTGCTGTTGTGAATAGAGGAATTCACTTCTGCCTTTCTCTTCCTGCTGGGTCATTGCAAAGTTTGTTTTCCATTCTCTTATACTGAATCTTAAGAGCAGCAGAATAGTATAAATTTAGGTAAGCATGTAAATGGAACAAACAGTATCCATGCTATTAAATTAATACACACAAGGCAGGTAGAGATACCTGTGGTAGCATTTTAGATACCAAACTCCTAACTGAGGGTAAGAGGCCATGCTTGGCCCACAGAGTATCCATTTCTCTTCCTAGTGAGGGAATGACTGTTCTTTTTCACAACGAAAGAGCACATAGAAACCACCTCCAAGAGGTTTCTTGGAGTTGCATTTTAGGTTTGATCTCCCACAATCACATTAGTGGGGATAATTTTATGTATGTTCAGTTCAGGAAAGTTAAAAAAGGTAGGTGGTGACTTTCATTTTTTTCTGTGGTGCTTCTCAACTAGCTATTTGTCCTGTAACATTGAGCTTAAAGAAAAGGTTTGGGGAGCTGAGGGAGGATGAGGCAAGATAAGTACAGATTCAGTCACTTTCCAGGCTGATGAGCCTGGAAATTTTGCTTGGATTCACGAAGATCCCTGAGAAAAGTCAGTGATCATAGGTCTAAACCTCAATCCCCATTAATACTGCCAGTCTAATCATATTTCGGTTGATACATGCTACTTTCCCTTTGCACATGTCCTCAGAATAATTTCCCATTGTTATGTCCCCCAGATGTGTAAATTTGTTGTTACATCTCACTGAACTGCAAGCTGTGATGCTTAAATCCACAAGACAAGCTGGCAATTACTTCTGATGTTTGTAAATACCCATTTACATTTGCCAGTATTTTAAATATAGACATTGAGATATTTCTTTCTTAAATATGTTAAAACACTAGTATGTACTTTGTAAACTTAGAAAATCATAAGAATCCTCAGGTGGCTTGGGGAAGTCAGGATTTGGATTTTATCACTTAGAGTTCATCCTCAAGGCTTCCTTCACATCCTGGTCAGTAACCTTAATTCAGCTTAATCCTTTTTGATGTCAAGAAACCCTAACTTTCATGTCATCAGAAAACCTGAAACTTCCCCCAGAAATATAATTGGTACTAGCATATGCTACTTAGACTTGAACATGGTTAATTTTGAACCTCTCTTTGCATCCAGGAGTAGCTTTCTTAAGTGGCTTCCTTGTGAAGGAAAACTTCACAGTTTATTTTGCATTGGAATAGAGAGAGATTGTAACATCTTTTCTTCCCGCCAACACAGGCAGTTACACATTGACATGAAATATGGCACAAGTTTAGCTAGGGAAATACTAAAAAGGGTACTTTTTATTCCAAACAATTATCCTAGCAACCACATCACTCGTTCCACAATCCTGTGTTCACAAAGGTCACCATTTAACACGGGTTTATGGCGAGCACCACGCACTGTGGTGTCATGGACCACAAATGGTTTGCAGATCCAAAGTTTGGAAATCAAGGATTTCGAGCTTTGCCAGTATTTCTGAGAGTAAAACTTGACCATTAAAGTTTCCTGAGGTCTGTGGAGTGACAAAAAGCCATTAAGGGGATAAGCATTGCCTGTGCCAATGGTTGATATTTTTTCATTGTCATAAATTATTTCTTCCACTACCAGATAGAAAATGACTGGGCAGAGTGGAATGGAGGCATTCACCAAGTTTCTGCATACTGAATACAAAGAAGTACATTTAAATCTCACTAAATTTTACATACAAGTGCTATTGCTTTTTCCAGTAGTGTAGTGATAAACTGGTTCTTGCCAGTCCTTGACACATAAAATACCCAATTCACTGTGCTAAAGCTAAACAGAATAAACCAGACTGAGAAGCAGACACTTCTGTGGGGTGTCGAGGTGATGGTAAAACACAGCCAGGCTAGACCTGTGCTGCCCTTTTGTGATAATATTGCTGTGGGTAATCCCAATAATTCCATAGGAGGACTAAGGCTTTCCGATTTTGATTAGAAGAAGCAAAATTGGGCCATAAATGATCAGTCTGAATTAAACTTATTTAGGACTGAAATCAAGAGTAGGATATAGAGAATTATTGCTCTTCAGAGGAGAAGAAAAATTAAAATTTGCAAATGCTCTTTCTGTAAACACGTTTTATTAAGATGTAACTGCACCTGCATTTCATCAAGAAAATTGTTTGCTACAGTTTTTAATATACTTTGATATATTGAATATATTTGATTTATTTTGATAATAATGGGGTTTTTTCTGCTTTTATTAGAATTCTACATGCTATAAGTTCCTAGTCCCAAGTATCAGATTTTGTGAGAGATGGCCAATTTACTTATAATTTTCTTCCCCCTTTTTCTGAGCCAGTGTTTTAGCTGTAATGAAGACTTCAGATAAGCAGCCAGATTTCAGATGCTAAATGATTTAACTAAATCAGGAATATCATATTACTATTGACTTTGCTTGGTTGCAAGATACAGGTGCTAGAAAGAAAAATAGTGCCTTTCTGTTAGCATTTTGTTTTTTCTGAGGAGCACACTTTGGAAAGAAATCTGAGTTTCCCCAGTTGCTGTTTTTTGGTTGATTGAAGTATGGTCTCTGAATATATGAAGTAAAGTTTTTTAGGTTGAAAGGAAAACAAGAGAAGCTCTGCAAGGATGCCAATAACATGCTCCAGATGCTCTCTGGTGCTCAGGAGAAGTCACACTAGTGCCACACAGCCCTTCTCTCTCCTCCTTTCCCCCAAGACACCCCGTGTTCTCTCTCTGCAGGTTGACTTCTGCTGTGCTGCACTTCTTACTAGTGGAGATGCAGCTTCATTCTCTGGCCCTGGGACAGGTAGTGAGTGACCTGGGATAAATTACCTGTCCCAGCAGTAGAGAAAGGGCACCTGACTTCTGTAGCTTGTCTGTAAGAACTGTGAACACCTGTATCAGCAGGTGACAGGAATGGAGAGGCCCTGCCTGCTCCTCACCTTGGGCTGCAGTCTCCAGCTCTTTGAGAAGGGAAAACTTCTCTAAGTGCTAGAGGCAGCTTTCATAACTAAGCACCTTAAAAGGGAACTGATCTTTACAGCCGAGCATGGAAGATTTTCCATAACAAATCTTGGGTGGGGTTTCAGAAATGGGTGCTCAGAACAATTCTCCATGTTCTTGGCTGCTCCAGTCATTTTAGTTTCTAGGGCAAGGCAGATGGCAGATCACTGAAGGACAGAAGGGAACAGAGGCATGAACAGAGAGAGGGATTTCCCCTTTCATTAACTACAAAAAATATGTTTGTTCAAGAACAAATAGCTAAAATAAGACAAGCAGCTCTGATGCTGAAGAAAAGGCTGTGTGAAATACATAGGAAATACTGCTCCCAGAAGAGCCACTCTAAGGATTGTCCTTTAATGAAGGCAAGTTTAGTAGGGATCCTGGCTGTGGGAAGGCCTTGTATTTAATTTGTTTTCCTATAAGCTAACATGAGGCAGTGCATGGTGAGGAGGGATGTGATTGTGGGCACCTGTTTCTTCAAAGTACTGGAGGTAAAATTGACTTCTGCACTGTATTAACTTGAGCTTTGGTGGACTTCATAGATGATTCTTTTTCTGGCAGTGATTTCACCATTTGTGTTCTCTGTGTTTGTGCATATGTACAAATCCAAAAGTTATAGATAAGCAGTACCTAGGTGAGCACTTAGATCTACATCTACACTTAGAGAGGCTGGAAAGGCTTTTCCTGGTACACTGCTGTGGTTTCACAATAGATCACACATTATAAAAGTGGGAAGTAATTACAGATTTTGTTGCCTTGTCTCTTGTGACATGGAGCTATGTGGAGATTCTCACTGCATCTGATTTCTGGTTTTGGCCATGAATAGAAGAGTATCACAGGTCCTAACAATTGTCATTTCTGGTCCTTCCACCAAAAATTAGACCCAAGGGAATCAGTTTTCAGCTGACTGTTTTCTGTTCTGTTCAATGCTTAAATTTACTGGCATTGCTTGTCTGTCTCTTACTGAGTGGGATCATACAATAATTTCTTAAATTCTTCTTTGTTCCCACAACTACTTTCCTACTTAGTCCCTTTCCAAACAAAGCAAGATCCACTTTGTCCACAATGTTGATGTCCCATGACTCTTGGGACTTACTGTTTCCCCTGTTTCCCTCTTATATACCATCAGATGCAGATTGCAAATAGCTGTGGTGGTGTGACAGCAGCACAACATGTACTCTGTTGTCATAGAAAAGTCTGAACATTTGAAGTTGAGTGCTCTGTACCTGAGAAGCAAGCAATCCAATATCTTCTGTTAGGGAGCTGTGAGTGAACAAGCTGCTCTTAAACCCTGAGGTGATTATAATACATGTGTATGAGGTGTTGAGCCAAAGCTTCTGTATTTATGTACATAAGAGAAGATATTCAGATGTGTTCTCCCACCACTTTTTGTGTATTTTTACAGTGGTGAAGGCTGGACTTTGCATATGGATTATTGTAATCCTACATCCTTGTAGCAAAGTCTCACCTTGGATTGAGTGTCACTTTGGGCAAAGAACACAGCAGATATTTTCAAACATTTTCCCTTCATGAATGATTGCCTTCTCTCTGCTCTAAGGAAGGGGGGGAAGCCACAGGACTGCATTTACCACAGCTTTGTGTTTGAGCTAATAAACTCTGCTGAGAGCCTCAGCTCAGGCTTACACTTTATTTTTCCAGCCTGAAACACAGACTGAGATAACTCAGGTCTGCCCACAATAGACAGCACAAATATTCCTTGAAAGGGTTCCAAAAGTTTCGAGGCCTGTATAGCTGTGGCAAGTTTGTGTATATAAAAATATGTGCTGTATATGTTGTGTATAAAGGCACTTGAAAATTAAGCAAAATGTGCACACAGCTCTATCACGATTTTGGGGAAAAAATGTTAAATTGCAGAATTCATTTGAAAAGACAAAAACCCAACCTACAACAACAACCAGAAAAAGAAAACAACCCACATGCAGAAACAATGAAAAGCCACCAGTGTCATTCTGCATGTGGCTGTTATGCAAGGCTCCGGAGGGATTACCTTTGACACTGGGCTCTGCAACTTGCAGCATCTTGCATAACGCACTTGCACAACAAGCAGCACTCCACAGAGGCAGGTTTGGAGCCAGGGCAGTGCTCACTGCCACTGACATTGGCTGCAGTGTTTTGTGAGACTGCTCTGAGCCATTCCGAAACTAAGTGTAGAAAATGGAGTAAAGGAGACTGTTGGTGAAAAAGGAGAAAAATACCCCACTACACATCAGTCTCGCACAAGTAAAAGAGATATACGTAATTTTTTTTTTAAAATCTGGCATCTAGGCTTATTAGTTTTACCAAAAAGGAATAATCAATGCAGTTTCTGCAGGAGGATCCACTTTTTTTCCTGCCAAAGTCAGTGTAATTTTTATTTTTGGCTTCATGGAAGCAATTTTTGGAAACAATTTTTAGTCCTTTAGAATTAAGCTTAATAGATCAAATGTGTTCTGCATTTTCTTCCCTCTCATACCTAAGGTTAATAGATCAAAAGTGTTCTCCATTTCTCTCCTCTCATACAGCTATACCTTCTCCATATTATGCCAAACAGTGAGACCCAGAAATGAACCTACCCTTCTGCAGAGATATTATTTATAAGGACTGAATTCCATACCCACAGTTGCTTATAGAAAACTTGTCATTGAGTTCAGTAGTGTTTGAATCAAGACCTGTAAAAATAAAGTCAGAAAGGACCATTCTAAAATTAGCAGATACCAGTGATGACTGCATTACAGAGTGGACTGGACTATTTGTGCTATCCTTTTATGTAGCACTTCAAAACACAATTTCCCCTGAAACAAGCTCTTGGTAAAATAAATGGAGAAGATTCCAAATACTATCGCTGTTTCACTATTCATACATAATAAACCCAGCTTCTGTAAATAACTCATTTTATCTGTCAAACATTGTAGGCACATATGCCACATTTACTGTCACTGGGGTCGTAAATAAACAATGTATCTGTCTACACATTACTTATGTCTGGAGGAAATGAACAAGTACACATGAAGAACAGTGTGGAACATATTTTAATTGTGTAATAAATAGTTGGTGTTGCTATTGTTAATTATTTTAATTACATCTGAGCTTAAAAATACAGTTCATAATTCAATGCAAGATGCAAAAGGGTAATACTCAAACAAAATTAAGTATGTATTTCTTAAATGCATTCCTACACCCACTCACTCAAGTACAACTTTGGGCTTGGGACATTTTATTTCTTTATTCTGAACAGGAGAACAGAAAACAGCTCCCTCAAACTGCAGAAGCAGCACTTGGATTTGGGTAGTAACTGATTCTCCAGTGATGCTTGACTTTGTAATCGGAATCTTCTTGAAAGGACATTTGCAGGTTTTCAATCCCATCATAATCAGTGGTGTTTTCTGTGTATACCCATACAGAATTTACATTTGGGTTTGGAGTGTAGGCCCTGACTCTATGTGTCCATGAGCCAGACTTGTCACAATGGACTCTCCTTTCTGACAGTCTGTTTGCATCATTTCTGGTAAAGTTTGCACTGTGCTGCTTGTTTGTGGTCACATTTAGGCACCAGAGGTAGCAGAAGACTTCTAATGAGATGCCAAAATATCAGGAGTCTGCCTTTGCCCACTGGACCATCTTGGTGGTTAAGATATGTTCTGCATACTTTTGTTTTCTGTAGGCAGCATTGCCACTTAAAAGACCAATTTTTGAGCCTCTTTTAGGGTAATTTGTTTCTTGATATATGCTGGAAAACAGGCAAATCCAAACCCAAAACCCAGATTCCCTCAGCCCCTTCTAAATGCATTGTACTTTTGTTGGGGAAAAAAATAATCATCAACCAATTAGGTATGGGATAGGGTTAACAGACTTTATTTATGATAGAGTAAAAGTAAGTTAAGCTCTTTCTGAGCTAAAGTGATATTAGAGCTTGTATTTATATTGTTAGATCATGTTTTCATTATTAATTATAGAATTATTATGATCTAATGTCTGTACTAACCACCAGTACTGCAAGAGAGACAATGTTATAAAACAATGTTATAAAACAATGTTATAAAACAAAACAAAAGCCTTTATAAATTCCGTTGATTGGCTAAAATACACCTTTTATATTAATAGTCTTTTACCTAAGCTAATGAGCCAGAGTATTGAGATTTAAGATATTAGTGCTATTAATGTAACAGCTAATGATGATAAAATTCAGCCCTTAGGTATTTCTATGGATCTCTTAGTAGCTTATGAATGAGCAGAGCTTGACCCTACCTGCTTTGCTGAAACACCAAAACACCACAATAAAGGACTAAGGTAGCTTTAACTCTGGGATGATTAAGTCACAAGGTAGCTGCGTGTTTGAAAAGAAACTTATTTATTTCTGTTTGCCACTTATATAGCAAGAATCTATTGAGTGCATCTGTGTTATTTTCCTTTGACATTGTTAAATATCTGATAGGTTGTTTTCTGACATGCCTAACATTGCAAGTGGAGTGCTAGAAAGCACACACATATGATATAAGGATCTGGATTATAACAGCACTACAATGAGAAGAATTCCAGTGCAGGCACCTCTTGCTAACAGCCCTTCCATAAGTGCTTAAGTTCAAATTAACTGTTCTGAAACCCAAATTAGAGTCAAATCTGATGTGAGCCAATTTACTCTGCACAACAATCATGGGCAATGAAAAATGTTCTGCTAGATTGCTGTTTAAATCGGATCGCTATAGCTCCCTCGGTGGGAAAGGAGTGCAGAATAACAATGGCCAGCAGCTAAATGTAATTTAATTATTGGGTTTACATATTGGTTAGTTCTTGCATTGTTTAAAAAGAAACATTTTCCAGCCAGGTGTACAATGTCTGGCCAGTGCTAGAAATCATTATAAAAAGCTGGAGGAATAATAGACTGATGATCTAACACATTTAAATTAAGCAAGGTCTGTGTGTTGAATGTTGAAGGGTGGGGAGTTCATTTCCATCGAGGGCTGACATTTTGTCCTTTTTGTGTATTGCATCGTTAGTGGTATAATACATGCAGAAATATGATGATGAAAGGCCTGAAGACTCCAAGTTTGAAAATACAGCTTCGTTAGGGCTGATATCTGTTGTTTCACACAGTTTTTCTGGTTGAAATCACATGGTGAATTTGAGACCCTCCATTTAATATTTACAAGCCAAACAAAATTCTAATAAGATGTCTATCCAACTTTATCTTTCAGCTGTCCTAGGCTATCTCATAACTGAAAGGCACTACAGGTTGCCAAGTGTAAGGTGGAGAAGGGTGTCATTGTTCTAATACTGCACGTTTTTCTTCAAGTTCATTCTTTTGCATCATAACAGCAAAATTCCATATCACATCCTTGTTTGATATGAAATTGCTTGATAGGGTGCGATGACACATTCGTATTATGTTAGCAGCAAAATTTAACTGCTCCATTTTTTTTAAACCATTTGCAAAAGTGCCTGAAATGTGTGCCTTATAAAATAGGGTCATTACAGCTATGGTTGAATTGGCATTTCAGTAATAAACCCTTTGTGGAGGGCTGGATGTTAATGCAGAACTTCTGTCATTATAAATATGAACCCGTCAGCAACATGGAGTGACTTGAGTACGTGGACATGGGAAATCCTGTTTTTCTGAAAGATGGCACTGTGGCTCTCAGACCCTGACACCTTGCCACCAAAATGTTTGCTAGGGTGATACAAGAGGAGAACATGGTTGGTTGGTTGGTTGGCTGAGGGAGGAATGCTGCTCATGGATCACGCAGCACCCCAGGCTGGGACTGGCTGGCACTGCTGTGTTTGGAGGGCAGGAGGCTGAATGCATTGCTGTCCTCCAAACATAGCCCCAGTCTGTGCCTGGATCTCACACAGGCACCAAAGCTCGTCTCAGTTTGTGCCTGTGGCATCGGGGATCCAGCCCTCTGTCTTTACTCAAGTAAAGCCTACTGCAATAAAAACAAGTGTTTCCCTGTAAAACTGATACAGCCCTTTGTGCTCTCTTTCAGGAGAATGTTTTTCATACTGTGCTGAGAATAGCAGTCTCTGGATTGCATGTAGAGAAGTGAACAAAAAGATTTGTATGCCAGAGCTTCTTGTCGTATTCTTTTCCTGCCCTTTTTTTTTTTACAAGAAGTCACTTCAGCTGTGCTTCTCTGAGGGATAAAAGGCATCCCCATGGTAAACTGAGAGCATCTGCTGTTGCACAGAAAGGCTAAATGCTGATCTGAGATTTGGATTTGAAATATGTTAGTGGACACATGATGAATCCTTCAAGTGTAGCTCTCTGAGAGCAGAACCTCATGTATAGGCCCATATACATTTCCCTCCTCTTTTTCCTGAGATAAGGGATGGAAGGAGCAGTTGCCTCAGCTTCAGCACCAAAGCTTAAGTCCTTAAGGAATTTAAATCTTGCACTGACTTAGCTTTTGTCAGAATTTAGGCTTTTGGAGGTCCGTCTTTGGAGATGTCACAAGTGCAGGAGGGATGCCAGCGTGGCTGGAGATACGAACACAAGCTCACAAAAGATGTGTCTGTGCAGGGAGAGTGGGGAGAGGGTGTGGCTGTGGATCCTGCCTATAGCAGGGCATGAATGGCATCAGGGACAGAGGTGGTACAAATGCTGCCTCTGTTAGTTAGTACCACAGATATCCACCTGCCAGTAATCACATAGTTTAGGTTGTCCTTAGGAGATGGAATTCCCTTTCTGCACCTCCACTAATTCTGTTTTAGTCTGTCCATGACACCAGTTAGTAAACTCAAAAAAAAATGTTTCTACTGCTGAACTTTTTCTGTCTACTTCTTTGTCATTTAGTAGTACCTTTTGTAACCTGTGCCATATTTTTCTGTGTTCTGTAGCATGATCCCATAGGATTGGTCATGTAATTTCTTTGGTAGAGGCCTTCTCAGTTTGTAGGCTTGATGATTTTCTGCGTCTTTGTCAGGCAATGGCATTACTTTCACTTTAAAAACCACCACCATGAATTTCTGCTGTGTGATGGATTTTATGTCATTTAATATGTTGGATAAAAGAGGGTGTTTATGAATGTTCATAAGGAAGGTCTATTCTCTACTTTAAGTCCATTACAAAATGAAGTGGTAGAATCTGGTCTGTTTGCACGATTCTCTAGATTTCTACGATTCACTCTACAATTTCTAGAAATTTTAGCTTTAAAATATCTGTATTTTGTTATTAGCAAGGCTCTTGTGGTAGAAGCACAAACTGGGCACCAGGTGAAAAAGCAAATGACATTTCTCAATTTCAGTTCATTTTGTTTAAATTTAGAACAATTTTGGATGGCTTTTTTGATGTTTGTTCACACAATAGGCGTGTAAGTCACATCTGCCTGCATGGTCTATTTACTTTTTAGGTCAGATTTGACACGTATATGTGTTATTTCAGGAGTGTAATCACTCAACTTGTTGCTGGTTTAAGGGAATTCTTTTACACTCAGATCCTTGTGAATTGTGCTAAATGGCTAAAAGATTAATTTATTGTGGACAATAAACAGATTGGTGAATATAATGCCTCTAATTAAACAGGTTGAAACAGGGAGATGATTCTTTGTTATGTTTTTGACTGAAAGTCCGGGTGTTCCACGTGTTTGAGCCAGCCAGTTCTTATCTTAAATTTTAAGAAGCTGAAATTAGTAGGGTCCTTCTAATGCTGCTGAAGATCTGCCTGACCTCTGAGGTATTAGCAGTTTGTGAGTCAGTATTATTGAAACCTATACTTTAAGTGAAGTAATTTTCCATGTTGAAAAAGGAACAGAGCATTTCCAAAATTACAATACTGTAGTACGTATATGCAAAATCTATAGGTGTTCTTGATGAATAACAATGCACTCTGACAGCAAAGAATCAACACAGAAAAATTAGGTCACAGCAGCTTGCTTGCTCTTTACACTGTCATGGTTGATTGGTTATTCTCATCACCCTTTGTTTAAAATCATTTCAGAATTAATTGGCGTTCATTAACGCAAGTCTTTGTAGCAGAATTGCAGAAACAGTCATTAATGTAGCTAATAAACATAAAAAAGAAAAAAGGATCCTATTACCAGGTCCCTACAGGCTGTTAACTAACATTTTGAATAAGAATACATAAACATAAATTAAACATTTTTACAAACTGCTAAGGATGTGGGAATTTAGCATGGTGGTCTGTAGCAATCCTTTGAACCAATTTGTTATATTATGTCGATTTTTTAAGGTTTTTGCTGTAAACATAGTGGTGCTGATGAGCTTAGATTTTCAGTGTAGTCATGCAGGTTTCTTAAGAGGTCTCTCTGTCTCCACCAGCTACTACAGATGAGGCTCTCATCCTTCTCCCCGGGGTTCAGTGAGTGTTTTTCTTGTGGAATGTAGATGTTCAGGTTTCTTTTGTGATGTTTTGAGGAGAAACAGAGCAAACTTAGAAGCCAGGAGTTTTGGTTGAGGGCCCAAGTGCAGATACTGACTGGTGCAGTCACCAGCTTCATTTGTGTGGCCAAAGGTTGATTGCTGACTTAATGGGGGTGCTCTGTCATGTAATTTCCATGTTAGTGTGAACTAGACTCAGTAAAATGTGCTCTAAATTTAATTGTGTGTTAATTACAGGATTTCCCTCGTTTGTGCTGTTGCCCTGATTTGATGGAGGATGCCATTTAGAATCTCTTAAACAACCACCCCCCAGACTTTTTTTCTAATGGATCTCCCAAGGTTAGGAGTCAGTAATGGTTGAGAGCAGGTGACGTAGGAGAAGTCACCCGTGCCCTGGCACAGGTGGAGGAGCAGGGCTGTGATGGCGTGTGCACAGCTCTCGCTCAGGCAAGGGCTCCTGCCTGAACCCCTGTCTGTGTCTGGGGATGCAGCGGTGCTCGGGCTGTTTGGGGAAACATCCCTGTTCATCCCTGTGCTCACAGGCACTTGTTACCCATAACAGAGCAGGAGGATGCTTACACTGCCTACTTTACGTGGAAGGGAGCTGTGTTTCTTCCGAGGGTGATGAAGGCAGCCGTGGTGCTGAGCAGCAGAGCTCCCAGCCCAAGCCCTGGCTGGCTCTTTGGGATCTCCTTCCAGTGGCACAGGAGCTGCTCACGCTGCCCGTGGCTTGGCTGGAGCACAGGCAGCAGAGCTGGGAGAGGGGCCAGGCTGGCCACGGCCACCTGGGCTGGCACAGCTGCCCTGTGGGCACCCTTCTGTCCCCTGAGAGTCTGTGAGACACCTGAGTCCCTGATTTGCAGGTGTGAAGAGGTACCTGAGCAGCCAAGTGAGCGTGGCCTGGGAACAAGTGAATAGAAATGGCAAATTATTTATCCTGAAGTGCTGTAGACATTGAAATGGAGCCCTAGTGAGGGGCAATTGGAAAATGTGTCCCCCTACTATTTAATTTTGTAATATCTTTGCTGCAGCTTACTGAATATAAAGAGGGCAATTTGTAGATGAAGCACCGAAGGTAGTTAGTTGGTATATATTGAGGGCACTATAATGGCTGAGCAGCATTGACTGATGTACTTTTAACTTTGTGTAAATGCAGTCTCCATGCAAATGCAGCCCTGGCATATACAGTAAGTTACAAAAACATTCCAACTACAAAATCAACTAGACAAATATATTGCTTTGTATGTCTGACTTTTGATACATGGTGTCTATATACATTCTGACATATGCAGAGAAACATGAAGGCTTGCCAGTGATCCATATACATTGGTTTTTATAGCATACAATTTAAAAGAATTCAAGCCTTAAGTAGGATACAATTGGTAAGGGGAAAAATATATATTTACCCCTGCAATTAAAATATAATAACAGAAAGACTAAAAATTGTTTTAGTCTAACTTTTGTTTATTGACTAGAACATATAAATGGCTTTAGGCACTACTAAACAATAAAAAAAATGTGGCTCACTATTGGGCCTTTTATCCATTTTAATTTATTTTGATGCTGCATGCAGTTTCTGAATATATTTTGTGGGTTGTAATAAAATAGCCGCAGTGCAATTTTGCATGTATGTCAAGCGGTGCGTGACCTGATATGCAAATTTAATACCAAGGTGCCAAAACTGAATTCATAATGTTTCACATCTACAGAGCTGTTTAAGGCAGTTTAGAAATCAATGAATATGTAATATGAAGGTGATAAGACCTAAATAAAAACCTTATTTATCTACTATGAAAAGTATTTATACACAGAATATTTAGCACAAGCAGAAAATGGACAGAGTTTCCAATTATATGGTTTGCATAAACAAATGTTGAACCAATGTGCTTAGAATAGATAATAGCACAGCTAGTTCCTTTGCATTATACTTTAGAAATGTTTACAGATGTCTCTCTCTTAGTGTATATATAAAATGAAACACTAAACTGAAGCAGCTTTTGAAGAAAACCTCTTTGAGGTCTCTTATTTATTTTTAATTTACAGTATATGGGGTGCTTCATTATAGGTTTCTGTTACCGGTTTTCAGGTTATTAAAGATCAGTGAAATAAGATACACTTTTGTGAAGTCTTGTAGTTTATGGTGAAATGAGGGACATAAATTTAACTGGTAATAAATAAGAATCAAATGTTTTCCATCTGCTTACCTTTAAAAGCAAAGAAGATCCAATTTTGGAAGCATTTAGACTGTTGAGCTCTTTTCCTGCACTGATGAACTGATTATTATTTTGTCTAAAATGTTAATCTAATACAGTTTCAGGAGTTTACCAAAGTATACTGAGTTAGATTGGCCTTTCACTCAGCATGTGTATGCTGTGGAGATGGACTGGGAATCCAAGCCTTGATTGATGGCAATCAGTCCCAGCTATACCACTGAAAATATATACTGTCACCCCAAGGAGGAAGAGAGAGTGTGTGTTTGATTGGCTGGCAGCATTGTTTTACAGCACCCTGCCAGTCAGCGCAGACAGACATTTATATCTCTTGGCTTGAAATAAGTTGCTACAGTAATGACTACCAATGTGTTGAGCAATCAAGAAAAATGTAGGGGTGCAGTAGGCTTTGAAAAATGTCCATCATGCCATATTGTCTACTGCTGGTATTTGGAAGCGGTTTTTGTATTCACCTTGGTAGAGGCCAACATCCATTGTAGGAAAAATTGGAGCATTAGACTGACAGATGAAATAATAATTTTAGTTAGATAGTAATTAATCCTTGTTCTTGTGTAAAAAACTAGAGAAAACTCAGCCCCATGAAAGTATGATTTTTTTTTCCCCGCTCCCGACCATAAACCATCTCAGGTATAGCTTTCCACTCTTGGTCAAGAGCCTGTTGGCTTAAAGTCTTGAACCTCAGCAGGGGTTTAAAGTTCTAAATAAATTTGAACATTTTTGGTGTCTCATCAGATACAGATGAGCAGAACTAGGAGGTGGATAATAATGAAGAAGATCTTAGTTTTTGTCCCTTGTGTGGCTACTACCCCGTGAAATTGCTGCCTCCCTCTGAGAAATGAGTGATGGGGTAATTTTTTATTTCTGCATGAGGGATTGTCTACGTTTCATCAGGAAGTGCTAGAACCATTCATTTTTATGAAGTTTTCTTTGGCTTTTGCCACTATTTATTCTATTAAAAAAGAACTTGTATAAAAAACTAGTAGCCAGCATACTGTGTTTTGCACTTTTCTGGGCAAGAGCCTCCAGGTTAATTCTCTCTATGAAAGATGCTGCACTCACATTCCTCATCTGAGAGCATCGTGCCACATTCCTGAGAAGGGAGGACATCCAAGTTTCCCTTGCTCAGAGATGCCCCATAAGAGGATTATTTTAAAAGGATTGATATGGATCCTTCTATATGGAAATAGATCCCCGAAGCTCCCCTCACAAAATTCTCTTTGCATTGTCTTCATGATCCTGGGGAGTGCTCAGCTCTCGTGGGAGACCATGTCCTTTCTGGTGCTGAAAGAAGCCTGCAGCATGGGGCCACATTCAGATGAACCCTGGAGTGGTGCAGTGGAGAGATCTGCCTGCTCCTTGGTGTGCTTGTAGCAACTGGGCAGCTGTGTTCCTCTTTGCTTGTCAGACAGAGCTGCTGGAGGGGCTGAAAGGCCAAAATTTAAGAACTGATAGAGTAAATAACTGAAACAGAATGCATGTGGTTGAGTAAACCACTGAAATAGAATATATTGGTTTTTTTCCAAATTGAAGTAAAACACATTTCATTCTCAAATAGAAATATTTCTAGTTCTAAAATCTATTTCTGAAACATAGTATCATAGTATTTGTGAATTTATGTATAATATTAATGGACATTATAATGGTTTCCTGAGAATTTTTATTTGGATCTTGGAAAACTCAGTTTTCCACTGAGTGCAAATTCTAGTTCCTAACCAAGTCACAGAGAATAGTATGATGACATAATAAGCAGTTTGGGTTATTTTTTGTTATTTTTCTCCACAATTGTCATTTCCCTTTGCAGTCTCTTTCACAGAGTGTCGAGAACAGCAGGAAGAGTTGGGGGTGCAGAAGGACCAGGACGGGGCAGGAGACCAGCATTTGGCTTTGTGCAAAGTCTGGCTTCCCACCAGAGCCTCTGGGCTGTAATAGAGACTTGAGCTTTAACTTTTATTTCCTGGGTTCATCTTTGAGGTTAGATGAAAACTCCATTCTCATACCTAAACAGAGGGGTTTTGCACTAAAGCAGAAGTGCTAGCTTGGCTTTGAATTTTTCATTCATTTTGGGCAACCAGTTGGATGTGGACCTCAGTGCAGTGACTGATGAGTCAATGCTTCTAAAAATAAACAAGAAGCCTTAGTCCATGAGGGAGAGCTGGGACCTTATCTGATACTTAGGATGTGACACTTGACTTCCCTTGGGGTTTTTCTTGTGCAGAGAGATATAATGCACCCTTTATACTGATGTTGGCATAAAGGCTCGAGCCGCCAGCTCAGGGAAGGCTGTGCTCGGAAAATATATTTCTGTGAAGTTTATTGTGTCATCCTGGATTCTTGTCCACTTCATTATTCAGCAATATCTAAACTAAGAATTAGGAAGACTGAACAGTTCCTAAAACTGGGAGTATTTTTGGGTTACAGATTTGTTTAGTGACAGTTTTGCAGCTTTGGAGAATATCCATTCAGGATGACTGTATTAATAAAGAAATAATTCAGTACTTAAAAACATCATTTTCTTGGCAGCTTAAATGTCTTTATTTGTGATTTTCCTGTCTGTCTTTTAATCAGTGTCATGCTGTGAAATCTGCTATTTTTGCCATGACCAACCCATGAAATTTGTCGTTGCTGTTTCTGTGATTTACATGAGACTTGCTTTATGATTAGCAAGCAAAATTCACAAGTGTGTGTTTTATTTGCTAGGATCTCATATCTCAAAAAAATGCATGGCCTCTTAGTCTGGCCCCCAAACTAGACTGTAGACACAAGGCTTAATGTTTCTAATATTAAGAGAAAGTTATTTCAGGTGATCTCTGAAAGTAGTTATTAGGTTAGGCAATGAGGTGCTGTCAGTGGAGCTTACCTGAAATGCTTGAGTTCATCACCTTTGTTTTGCAGCTTGTGTTTACTCAGGTATGGAGGGAAGCAGCACAAGAAGCTCTCTGCAGAGCAGGGTTCAGACACTTAAGTGTGTTTCACACAGCAAAGTAGATTTACTGTAACAGGCTTGGCTGAGGGTTGAATCCCCAATTTGGAGAGCAAAAGAAGAAAGCGAGGTTCTTACTATTTGATATGTAGTGATTGTACAGTGAGTTATAGTGATATATATAGTGTGTATGTGTATATATGTGTATATATCTCTACTGGTATTTTGCTCTGAAGCACTGTCTTGTGAGTCTTTTGGCCTGGCAAAAGATAAGCTTAGTTTAACAGTTAAATGATACTTTGACATTTATTAAAAAACCCAACAAGTTTGGCTTCATTTTAAGTGTGTGATCAGAATGAATTCATTTGCTCTTACTGGAAGAACACTTATCATAATGGATTCATGTGGTATCCATGTGCTCATCACGTGTTCTTTTTTATACACATCCCTCTAGTTCCATTCCAATGCCACTTTAATTTAGGATTAGTTAATGGACTCCACATAAAGGTTGCTCATTTTTTATCTGGATTCTCCAACTAAATTTCTGGTTTTTAAAACTGCTAATCTGGTGAGGAGAGCACTAAATATTAATAGCAGCACTTTGAAAAATTAACAGAATTATCTTCCTTTTTGTCTGTTGATTCCCTTTTACTACTTTAAAAGTTAATAGACAAAACAATAAGGAATGGAGATTAGTCATGGTGAATAAAATGTGTTGTTGGAAGAGAGTGTGCAGATACCTACACACACCAGTGATGAGTGACTCCTGGGCAGGGATGGGAAGATGTGCAGATCACCAGGGATGGGCATGGTGCAACTAGAGTGAACAGTCACCAGTTAAACAGATCAGAGGTGCTTATATTGGGAACTTACCTCTCCATGCTTTCTGTAACTGACAGAAGTCAGCACTTGCTGAGGTTGAATTAGGAGCCTTTCTGCCCAAATTGTATTGAGGTCATTTCTGGAGACACCAGTTTACTCTGGACACCCACCTAACGCTAAAGTGAGTGGTAGGAATGTCTCCACAGAGATCCATGGGAGTTATGCAGTTTAATTTAGATTAATCTAGGTTTCACTCAGGCTGAGGACCTGAAATTCTTGAGAGGTTTTTCCTTTGACTTCACTAGGATTTAGCACAGGTTGGATGGGCCCACGGTGTGGTGTGAGACACCGTGGTAGAAAGCCAAGGTAGAAAAGTTCCATTATGATAGTCGGTCAGGAAAAGAAAATACTTCAGTGAGTAAATTGGCTCCAGTTTTTTATTATCTATTATTTATTATCTCACAAAAAGGCTTTATCCAATAAGACTGTAGCTGAATTTTCATAGGGCGTTTGAAACAAAAGTGGCTTCATGTCAAATTTATGCTGGAAAGGTCAACATTAGTTTACATCAAAGGTTTGGGTTGTTGAGAAACAATAACATAAGGTCATAATTTCAGCTTGTTTGAAGAGCTGCAATGAGCTGTTTGCCAGAGATTTGATCTCTGGTAAACAGGCCCCTCTAGGCTCACTTGGAAAAGCTTTCAAATGCACGGACACTCTTTGCCCGTTCGGTTCAGGATGAAAAGCAAGCCTGAAAGCTGCCATTGTTTATATACAGAATTTGGTTCTTGTTTCTTTTCTTTTTCTTTCTTTCGTTTTTTCTTTTCTTTTATTTTTTTTTTTATTTCATCTTTAGTGAAATCACTTAGAGACAAACAAAAAGATGATGGAAGGTGGAGAGGAGGGAGAGGAAAGGGTCTTGACATTTAGACCCCAGCTTAATCTGGCTTTACAAGAGCATGGTGCAGCTGAAAGTTGCAATAAAAGTTGTTGATCCTACAGGGCTTTTTTTAAATATATGTTATAAAATACAGGCTGGAGCCCCTTTACATCAGGTTGAGAATGGGTCAGAATTGAAAGTTTCCCACCATAGGGGAGGAGGAAGCCCTTGCTTAGCTGAGGGAGGGTTTCTCTGGCACCACCAGGCTGGCACCACTTCCCAGAGCTGGGAAAAGCCATCTTGGTCTTTTCTGGAGGCTGCCCCAGACTGCCTGGTGTGGGCTGGTGTACCCTGGGCAGTGGTCATTCTTTTTTGGGAGGGGGGAGTGCACCTGCTTTGCAGCATGTTTGCCCCTCTGCCATTGCTCACAGGCTGGGGGAATGGGTGGCCTGAGTGCTCAGGTAGGAGCAGGTGAAGGCACCACCCTTTCTTTACATGCTCAGGGTCTCTCACCATCCACTGAAGAGTAATACTTCCCTCCCCACCTTTCAATTGCTTGGAGACCACTGAAATGTTTCAAGAATCTTAGCACAAATACTGCAGCTGTTTGTCGGGCTTTAGGAATCCATGTGGCCTTGCACATTTGGTTATTGGAGTGATGCAATTTCCATGCTTTCACACACATGGAAGCTATAATATCTCATTACAGATGGAGGAGTCCAGTGATTGACATACAAAAAAAGATTGTCTAATTCCATGCTGTTTAAGAACCACCTTTAAAAAAAGAAACAAGAACAATAGACTCGCAATGCTGTCTTTAACTCTGAGTGAACTTTGTGAGCCTCATTTATTGGGGTAGAATATTGGGCCTCTGGGGCTTGTTGAAGCCTTAGAGTCCCTTAGGATCAAGTGACAGACCTTATATTGGGAGTATCCAGTAATTACCCAAATCCTCTGAGTACTGTTACTCACAGTTCTGATTTTTTACTCTAACATTGCTAGTGGTACTAATTTTTAAGTTTCTTCACAGACTTCTATTCATTACCCCTCAGTGATGTGCTAATTAGAGCAGCCAAATGCTACAAATGAGTCTGTGTTTGCGATTTTTCAAGGACTGGAGTCTAATAATTTTCTCCACCACTATAAAGATGTCATGAGGTAATGTGTAAAGTTATGCTGTGGGAAACCAAACAGAGAGAGAGGGAGATAAAGCATTCAAGGGTGTCTGATTTACCTCCTTTGAATACAGTCATGCTCATGCACTCTTAGGTTGGAATGGCTGGTGTGCACAGAGTGCTCTGCAGCCTTGCACTTTCCGTTGCATCAGTGGTTTTTCCCTCCTAAGAAAGAGACATACTTTAATACTCATAAACATCTATTTAATCATTTGAGTGTGAAAAGGGGCACCTCCAGAAAAGTTCCACATAAATGTCTGTTTTTTCAGAATAGGCAATAAACAAAGTCTGCTGTGAGTCTGCCAAAACCCAACTATCCACCTAACTAGACAAAAATCTATGAATAGGGAAATGCCCAAAAAAAATACATGGATTCTGTCTCTCTTCCCCTAAAATACCTTCCACAATAAAGCAAAAATAATCTATTTTCTTTCACAAACAAGCATTCCAAAGCAGGGACACCTCTCTTGCCAGCCTGGCACAGGTGTTTGGAAGCAACTGAGTGCAGTATAGCAGCTCTGTGACACGTGGCAATTCCATCAGCCTTTGGAAAGTATAGGATAAGGAAATTCTGCTTTCTGAAGTTAGATTTAAATTCTGGCAAGATCCTTCATCCCAGCAGATTTTTAGTCACTTAAAATATTGAACATTTTATCCAGGGTTAGGTTGTCTCTGAGTGAGAAGTGTAGGTGAAAGATCTCACCTGCATTGTCAGTGTAGCTTGAGACTACATTTCAGTGTACACTGACCTGGTACTTTACCTTCCAATAAGGGTTTAACATTTTAGATGAGTTTATTCAAAGGAAGTAGCAGCATCTTCCAACAATGCAGATACCTGTTCTGCATGAAGAAGGTTGGTGGGATCTGATCCCTAAAAAGCTAAGCACTGACACTTTGTTAGTGGGTTTATCAGTGCTTGACCGAATGGCTCAGAGCAGCTCTGTATATGTATTAAGTTTAGATTTTTTTATTGGAGAAGTGAGCCTATGCCTCAGCACAGCATGCAGACTTTTCATTTAATGCCATGGGAGACTTGCCCTCAGTGGACTTACCCCATCCTTGAGCATCACACACACATATAGCACACACAAAAGTGAAACTATTTGCTCGTCCACTCAAGGACTCAGCAAAACCCTTTTGAAAAAAAGTCATCCTGCTTATCTGGAATGTATTGGTAAAAATTGCTCTGTTCAGCAGTTCAGGATTGAAAACTTGCCTCTCCATTGCCGTTTTCTATGTGTTTCTTGATGCTTTATAAAAGGGTTCCAAATCTGTTCTTTAACACTATTTGACTAGATCTATGATGATGTATGCCAGAACATGTCAAAATAATTGTGTGGTGACTATTCTGGGTTAAGAAGAATCATATTTAATGTTACTAATTTTCACATTATTTCACCCATAAAAATCTTTCTAGCAGCAAAAGTTTTATTGCACTGTAATTCAGAATCTCTAATTTATTCATGGGATAAATGTTTCATGTAATGAATTTTCTAGTAAATGTATTCTGAAATTCATGCAGAAGCAGGACCACTGTAAAACTGCACACATTTATGCTAAAAGAGATGGATTTCCCCCACTGGAAAGTTTGGAGGGCAAATCCTGTAGTATTCTACCCTTAATTCATCTTTTCTGCCCTAGTTTTGCCTTTTATTAAGGTTTTGTTGAACTCTTAGAAGCTTGATTGTAAGAATGTTACTGCCATATAATCTGCAAGTTAGATTTTTGTCAGATGTATCTGCAGCTTTTGTCAGATTTTGAGTTGGTTTATATGTGCAGTCCTTTGCACTAACAGAATACTTTTAAGCCTAATGTTTGTCTTGATGTGAGGCTTAGTCATATTTTTAGTGTTTATTCTGAATTGTCTTTGTTCCTGTTTCACATCTTGGCACTCACAGGTAGGGAGCAAGAGGTCTTGAAAGCTCATATTGGTGTTGCTGGAGTAAGGCCCTCTGTTAGAGATATGCTGAGTGTTTAGAGAGGAGGCAGGGAAGAGCTCTGTGCAGACTGATTTTACAGTCTTTTGCTGATGTCCTGGTTTTTTATGTTAAAAATGGCACCTCTGTGGAGTAACAGGTACAGAGGAGCAAAGGACAGATTTTAGGACATAACCACAAATAAAGTGTTAGTGACCTTAGGTTTTTCCCTGAGCCATATGAAATCACTTGGCTAAACTCTCTTGGTGTGTAGACCAGGTAAACCCAGTGTTTCCAGGAATCTAAAAACTTCACACTTTTACAGCAGAGAAGTAAGTAACAGATGTTTCTCAAATGTCTCACCTGTTGGCACCAGACAGAATTCCTTACCTGAGAGATTGAGCCTCTCAGGTATTACTAAAAAGGCAGCTGTAACCATGTTGTGCTGGATAGGTGAAAAAAGTTGTGAGTAAACCTGCTCCTTGAATAATAAAATTATGTCACAGGGGCACTTATTCTCAAACTTAGTAAGTTTCAGGGACAAATCCACTGCCAATAAAAGTGCCTGTTAACAATTTGCAGCACAGGAGATCTACACTACTGCCATGTCATATAAAATACACACGGTGATCATAACTGACACAGTCATTAACTATAGTTACCTCTCTAGACAGAAGTAACACCCATGTATTTTTGACTCTAGGTATGACAAGATACTGAAGTGGCACTATTTTTCAAATGTTCTCTATTTAATAGGGTTAAAACTAATAAAGAATCTAGATCATAAACTGGAGTCAATCAGTGTCAATGATACCAGTTGAGTTTATCAAAAAGTCTACAGTCCACTGTTCCCAATTAGATACAGTGCTGCACCATAATCTACAAAATGGTCAAGGCAAACATTAGGAGTAATCAGAAAAAAGAAGTATTACCAGCCTCTGTGGTGAATGGAAGGGACATCTGTAATCTGAATGGATATAGTCTCCTGATGTCTTTTCTTTAAGGCTGCTTCTTAAATAAATGGGGTAACCTTAGCCCATTCCAGGGCTCTGCTGTAATACTCTTTTTAGGATATGGAAATCTTAGATGTGAATCTCTGAGTGATCAGATGCATAGGAGCAGGTATGAAACTGCTGCAGTCTAATTGATATATGCTGCCATCAGTTCTGACCCAGGTAATAGCACAGCTAAAACAATTTTGAGTGGGTCGAAACATCCCTGGAGTACTTACTGCAGTGATATAAAAATCTTGAAGCAATGTGTCTTAAGTCCTGTAAATCATGTTAGACTTAATGAAAACCCTGCAAGAGTATTCTGTATCCATAATGCATTCAGCTGCAGTCTGTTGACATTTTGTGTCCGATTTTAAGAATTATGTAAACTCTTGATGATGTGCTATAGCTGATAGGATTGGAAAATAGGGATTGCTTTTTAATGGTTCATTTTTGTGCATATCCTAGTAGTTGCAAAGGAAATTCCTGAGATCCAATGTATTTCATCCCAATGTTTTGATTTCTTTTGCCCAGAGGAATTTTTCCTTATGAAAACTTTGAAACCAGAGATGTGTCTGTTGTGTACACAATATCTGTTTCAGCTGGTTTGATACAATTGAGTCAGACCAACTTCACACTCATGTTGCTTCAGTACATAAAATTTATCTGCCTTATATTTACCAGTGAGCTATAAATGTTGTCCGTTGAAAGGGAAGTTGCTAGATAATGGCAAGAGAAAGATAACAGGTGAGACTGCAAACACATAGGCATACATTCTTGCTTCCATGTGCACACCTAAATCCTTTTGACATTAATGAAGACAACACTGATGTAGAGTGAAAAGCAGGCAGGACTCCCTAATAAAAGTTATGCAATGTAATGCACGTAAAACACCACATCAGACTTCCTGATTTCACAGATTTTCTTACCATTATTACTGTGCTTAAAATATAGAAAAGTCTCCATATCTTATAAATTAGGGTTGTGCTATAGATTTTCCTAATTTGTCCTTCCACAGTTTTTATCAGTAGAATATTGCTGCTGGAAGAGAAGCAAATTCTGCTGTGTTATTGCAGAATAGTCTGAGATAGTTGATTTCACCAATTCCAGGCAACTTTTTTTTTTTTTTTTCACAGAGATTCAGAGCTGTGTGATTGAGAACTGTACTCCACTCTAATGCACACTTCTGTCTCATGTATTTGGGTACACTGGGCAATTTCAAATGCTTATTTTGGGAGGCAGTGGAACAATCTAAGGGATTATAAAAAGAGCTTTGGTTTTACAGAAAACATTCAGTAATTTTGAAATTAAAATTGGACTTCCTCTAATTAAGCCACACAGACCAATAATAATTTTGGAAAATGTGGTTTGCAATGCCAATCATCCTATGCTGGTTTTGCAACCAACCATTTATCAAACTGGGTGTTGTCGTTGACACACAGTTGGAAAAAAAGGGGAAAAAAAAAGAAAAGGAAAAGAAAAAAACCCAAGACAAAGGTTCTTTTTTAAACAACCATGAGACTGGCATCGTTATCATGACATTTTAAAATGTAATAAGTTCTTATGTGCTCCTATTTGCTTTCTGGTTTCCAAACGAATAAGAATAACATTCTGAAGCTTTTCTTTGGAACTGTGTAAGCTAGAAAGCTCTTAAATAAATTGAAACTGTGTTCTTCATGTGAATAAATGATGTAGTAGCTTAGGCTTTAGGTGAAGCACCAAATGTCTCAGAACTCTGTGTAAATCTGGTGGGCTAGTACTGTTTCTTCAAAGTTGGTAGATTTATTCTAATTCTTTTTAGGTAAAGGCAAATACCTTTAAAAAATCATGTCATTGCTGTCTTAAAAATAAAGTTCCTTACTCCTGCAGTCGAACTGATAGCAAACAGATTCTGCTTGATTCCATAAATAAGGTGGTTTTTTTAATAAAGGGTCTCAGAATGCATCTTTCGATCTGTAATTACCTAAATCTTAATGAAAGTAGTCATTTTGCTGTGTAACTCAAAAGCTGTTGTACACTGAGCTGTTCTGGGGTGGACATCCACATACATCTCTCTAAGGTGTGGAAAGAATCTGCTAGTTAATGGAAACATTAACTAGCAGATTTTGGGTATAAAGCTTTCCAGTGCTATAAATATTAAGGTTCATAAAAACAGAGTCCATACGTAGTTCCTCAGTTAGTGTCTCACTGAGCTGTCGTTTTAGAACCATTATGCCAGTACTCCACATAACTCTGACTTCTTGTCAGGAGCAGTTTTGCTCTTGAGCTCTGCTCATGCACTGTAAAGACGTGGCCCTGCCCTTGCCTCATTGCACCTGGGAAGGTCAGAAGAGGAGAGCAGCAGTGGCAGAGCCCTCGGTGTTGTAATGCAGGAGGAGGCACACCACAGATACCTACTGACCCTGTGTGGGAAAGGCTGACAGCTCCCACCGCTCCATGCTGTCTGGAATTTCTTGTCTCTGTAGGCTTTATTGTCCTACTGCCTTCATTATTGCTCGTTGAGTTGGTACAAAGTCTTGAGCTGCCAGTAGTGTGCCAGCTCCATCAGAGAGAGCACAGGTCACTGTGGCTCTCCTGGCTCAGTGGCGAGCTGAGCTCTGCTGGCTTCTCGCTCTTGCACTGCTGGGGCCAGAGAGCCTGGCTTGGGCTCTGCTGCTTCTCCATGGGCAGGACCACGGCTGGCCTTCAGCTGCTGGCTCTCCTTAGGTGACACCCTGCACTGCCCTGGCTCAGGCAATGAGTTCTGCATGGAATTGTCATTAGGGGGGACTTAGGGCACTGGGTCTTCTCCTTGAGTGTGTGTCCAGCTCAGCAGACAGCCATTATTTGAAAACAAAAGTACAGTTTGTTTTAATAGCATGTGAAAGTGCTTAGGGAAGGGTGTAGAACAATCCACATGCATTTCCATCTAACCATGGGGCTTATTATCCCCTTGCAGCAATCCAGGCTGGCCTAATTCCTTTAGTCACCTTCTGTGTATGTAAAAGTCAATACAGAAATCTGATTCCCCTGAGCAGTTACTGCTCTGAAGGGAAATCCTCCTTCTAATCAGCAATGGTTTCGTGTTCCTGGCTGGTCTGGGAGAAACCTGTCAAGTGTGCTTACTAGAGATAGAGCTGTGGGATCTCAGCACATCAGTGCTGTGTGGCCATGGCTGACCTTGAGCACTTTCCTTTCTTCTCCTGTGTGTTGACATCACCTTACACAACCTGACTTGGCATGTTCATACTGTAAAATTGCAAGTGAACAATCTGGCCAACTTATAAAATCCTTTGTGTTTCCCTCAGGTTTAGGTACTCAGTAGCTGTTCTTGGGTGATCAGGCCTTCTTTGAAAATCTGCCCAGACATTGCCAGTGAAATGTGCTGATGCTGAATGTGTTTGAAAATCTGACCCTGATGAGAAGGCCCTGCAGTAGAAGGATTCTGTGATAGGGTGTTGAGGTAGTGATGTCCAGACCCAGGTCCCACTGTGAGCACAGCTGTAACTGAATTCTGTAGTACTGTCCTACAGAGCACCTGGATCAACACTGAGTTTATAGTTTCTGGTTCAAGCTAATTGAAGATCCATCCCAAATACAGTTAGATGTAAGAGATCTCAACAGCTATGGTGGAATACATTTGAAAGCAATGAGACTTTCTGCATAAATGCCACCATTTTAGATCTTTTGTTAGTCAACACTGTTGATAGCTAATGTTGCTGTCCAGATATTTCTTGCCAAAGGCAGCTGGACGCATTGCTTAATAGCAGGGATTTATAAATCCTTCAGTCATTCCCTTCTCAGCAGTTCTCTTAGCCACAGAACATCCCTTCTGCCTTTTCTGCCCTGAGTCCCTGCCAGGCTTGTAGTGGGGTGACCTGGTGGGAACTGATCAAAATGGGTGGAGGCAACCAAAATCTCCCTCCCTATAGATGCAGAAAAATGGTTTGAATGTTGGAGCTAAGGGTAGCAACTCTCTCAAAGCAGACTAATGCTGTACTCTCTTCCCTCACTTGGGAAATCCTGTGGAATATAATCACCATCCAAAAGAGTAAATCCTCCCTAAAGCCCATTCCAAAGGAAGTCAGTCACACTCAGACACTGTAAACACTAACCTCCTTATCCCGACCCTCTCTGTGTACCCCCTCCACATCCCCATCCTCTTCTCTGCTCATGATATCCATTTTTATCTTTCCTGTTACATCACTCCTGCCACACTGTATTAATCATCTGGCCACTATCACATTACACTTAATAAATGAACAAGATCTAATACAAAAATCCCTCCAAACCAGATGACTTAATACTCTTTTATGCTTAACTCTTTTTTTTTTATTCCACAGATGTGTTGCAAACACTCATGAGTGTTCTGTAGTAGATGAAATGTTTTTAGCAAAGATAGTTGAAAATAGATGTAATTTATATAAGCTATTTAAGTTCATTTCTGTTTGATGAAGTATTGTACATCCTGTCTTCATTGAAAAAAGAGAGAAAATTGCTATTTTTGTGTGCAGAAAAGGACAAACCCCACTAAGTTATGAGCCTAATTTAAAGTGTTTCTCTATGGTTAGGAGATGTTCTCAGGGCAGTCCCTGTCAGAGCTGGGACAGGCACCACTAATCATAGCCACAATATTCCCTTTTATCTAAAATACCCTGTTTTCAGGGGCAAAATGAATCACCCTCAGGAGTACAAGTTCAGTTCTGTGGGAGCTATAGGCTCCTGACTGAGCCTCTGTTTTGTTCTGCCTTCACGTTCCCTGACGCCGTGCTGCCTTCTCATGTGTGTGTTTTGTACCTCATGCAAAGTTGAAATTGCTTTTCGTAGTTCTTGGCCCTGCAGAGCTCCCGTGCCCAGATGGGATTGCCACCTCTAAAGCCAAACTTTGGGCTTTGGTAGATGGATCTGCTGTTCCATTCACCCTGCAGGATCTTGCAGCTGGACTCTGCAGCAACTTCTGACCTGTTTTCTTTCATCACAGAATCATAGAATACGCTGAGTTGGAAGAGACCCATCAGGGTCATCAGAGTCCAACTCCTGGCCCTACACAGGACACCCAAACAATGCTACCATGTACCTGAAAGTGTTTTCCAAACACTTTTTGAGCTCTGTCAGGCTTGGTGCTGTGACCACTTTCCTGGGGAGCCTATTCCACTGCCCAGCCACCCTCTGGGTGAAAAACCATTTCCTTATATCCAACCTAACCCTTTCCTGACTCATCTTCATGCCATTCCTTTGAGTCCTGTCACTGGTTGTGAGAGTGAAGAGATCTGTACCTGCCCTCCTGCTTCCTCTCATGAGGATGCTGAAAACCTCAGTGAGGTCTCCCCTCAGTCTCCTCCTCTCCAGGCTGAGCAGACCAAGTGCCCTCAGCTGCTCCTCACACAGCGTCTCCTCCAGACCCTGCAGCATCCTTGTGTCCTCCTGGACACTCTCCAACAGCTTGATGTGAGTAGCTCATGCACCCTCACAGTGCTTTCTCTCTGTGAACACTCTGCTTTTTAACTTCTCTTTCCATGGGTGCCCCCAGGTGAGCAGGACACCCTCGAGGCACATCTGTGCAGCCCACTGCAGTGTCAGCCAGCTGTGCCCGATGCAGAGCAGGGCTGGGGGAGGTGCTGGGTGCTGTGCAGGGGTATGAGCCAGGTGCCTGGCCTGGGCTGATGTGCCCCCTGCTCCAAGTGAGCTGATTCAGACAGGTGGCATTAGCAGGTATCTCTCTATCCTCTTTTACTGTGCTCTGTAGACAGACAACATCAACAGCTCAGGTGTTTCTCAGTGGTAATTCCAACTTGTCGACCCTTACAGTTTCATCCCATAATGGGTGTAAAATGGAGCATGACATGATGGAGCTTTTGGTCTGGAATAGATACACAGAGAAGGCCCCAAAACACTAAAACTACCAACAAGCCATATGTGGACATATGTGGACTGTGACGTATCACCTGTGCTATGGGAAATAAGTCATTAATGAGGAAATGCCTAGGAGAGAGCAGTAATAAGGATTTCTGAGCAGGATTTTGATGGAGCTATAATAGGAGATTTAAAAGCCCCAAATAATCCCCTTTATTTACTCACAAAACCATAATTGCTTTCATTTTTAAACAAGAGGATTGTCATTTATGTGAAACTCACAAATTTCTCTGTCTTAGGTTTGCCTGGGAGGTCTTGTCTGTCATTTGCTAAAATAGACATGAATTTTCAACTTTCAAATTGCAATTTGTTCACCCAAAAACATTCTACAGAATATGTTAGGTTTCTAAATTGAAATAGTAATGACCCTTGTATGACTGTGAAAGATTAAGCTCTGGGCTTTGAACACATCAGAAGCTTAAAAACAGTGGTAAGTAGCTATAGCATTAGGTGATTAAGAGAGAGAGGTTGAACTTTGCATCTGGTGTAGCTGCCATAAAGCTTTCCTGGAAAATGCAAACTAAATTACCCGAGTACTGGAAAATTGCATTTGAAAATAATAACGGTTTCATTTAGTTTTATCATCAAGACTGACAGCTGGAGAAGACTCGGTCTGTTGCTGAACCCCCAAATCAACAAGTTTTTTCTCATGACACACACAGGGGTGGGAGAAACTGCTCATTTAAGACCAGTAAACAGCCACTGCTGTGAATTTCTAATCCTTTCATTAAGTCACGCTCCCTGATTGCTGGCTACGTTCACTTTCTTTTAATTCACTATCTCTTAAATTATAATAATTGAAAACACATTAGGACCAAGTAAGGGAATGGAAAAAGCTAAGTAGACAATCACCTTGTAAACATCTTGTGATGGTGATGGCTATTTAACAGGAATGCTCAGTACCAACTGAGGCACAGGCGAGCTTATCCAAGCAAATCAATGCAAGTTAATCTTTCAGTGTCAGCTGGCTGAGTTTTGGACTAGTGATGAATGCCTTGACTGGAAAGATGAAATGCTGGAATGCCAGGCACTGCTCTGACAGCTACAGATGGTGCCAATTACTGCCAGTAGAGCCTGTCCTGCTGTGAGCCCAAGATGTCTGATTTGTGGTCACAGAAAAATGAAAAAGAGGTTTCCCAGCTGGGCCTGTCACCTGTCCTATATTGCTCTGTAGCAAAAACAGTATTTGTGTTCTAAAATCAAATTTCTTTGTATATTTATGCTAATGATCCCACCATGCTAATTACCAGACATATGCCTTGGAAAGATGCAGGCACTATCAGAAAGCAGAATTTTTATTTATCTGGTTTAAAATAAAGTTCAGAAATTATAGAAAGGTTAGAATAAAATGCAGTGTCAAAATAAAGGGGAAGGAGGTGAAAGGAGGAGGAATAAGCTATTCAATAGAGCAGGCAGACATTCTGTGCTTAATTTTTCTTCATGCAGTTGAAAGGGATTTACAGGCTGTAAATCAGAACAGGATCTAGCCCATGGTCTCCAGTCTTGCCATACTGAGTTTGAATGTTAATATAAGCCTTTATTTTTCCTTTGTACGTTTGAGCCTTTCTGTGTTTGTTTTTCATGTGCTGTCTTATTCCATCCCTACCCAAACTATACAAATTGTCATTTATTGCACTTTCACATTATTTCCTGCCTCTGTGATATTTAAAAGGATTAGTGGAGACATCTGTGATCTGTAATTGGCTTTTTCCATGAAAGGGGATCAGCTGTAAGAACTTAAGCAACCCAGACTTATTTTACTTGTGATACTTGAAAGCCTTCTGGACAGAGCACCTTTGCTGCAATGATTTAACACCAGGTTTGCTCAGTGTGCAAATGCAGCTTCAGTCAGTCCTTTGCCATTGAATCCACTGTGATTTTATCCACCTGAAAATAGCCCATGTGTTTTAATTAAAATATATATTGAAATAACTGGTTCCAGGTTTGGCTTTCCTTAGCATTGTGCTGTGAAAAGGGACCCTATAGAATACTCTAACTCTGAAATATATTTCCATTCTGCTTTTATTTATATATTAAATTAACAATAGCATGGTAATTATCCTTATTGGAGCACGAAATACAAAGCTGCCTCTTTTTCCCCTGTCCTTGGAACTCATCTACCACAGTTTGCCTAATTGTTAAGAGCTGGTAGGTGGGGAGCAGACGGCCTATTTCCATTTTATTAGACTCAACCTTTGCTAACAAAGCTATTTTTCCCTTAACTTCAAACAAAAATGTTTAAGCAAATTTTAGAATTCATTTAGCAATAGTAGTAAATCAGTAGATAAACTGTACTGTAAAAATAACTCTTACAGTAGCTGTGGGATGGAGTGGACCAAAGTACCTTTTGGTACTTTTTTTAGGTCCTGGCTTAAATCAGGGTGTATTTGGTGCTCTCAGATAAGCACTCAATTGCCAGTTGTAATTCTACCATATAACTTGGAAGAACTGGCCCTGTGAGTTTCCAGTAGCTGTGAATAATAAATAATAAGCTTTCAAGTGATCAGTTATTTAAGTATTTGTGAATGAAACGGTGGTGATAAAATTAGAGGTGGGAAGACACCACACTTCCCTTAATTTTTGTCTTTTTACATTTTGTCAAGCGATGAGGAAGGTGAAAACACCTGGCAATTCTGGGAAGACTTTCAGTATGTCCATAAATTGCTGTAGCTTTCATGTGCCTGTTTGTCTGAGAGTAATCATTTGTTACTGGGTTTGCTTTACCCTACCCAGGATTATTTAACTGTTAAAACCAAATATATAGGTTCTTCTGCCAAAAGTCTCACCTTCTTACAAAACCTCTTGTTTTAGCACATACCAGTGAAGTCAGTTACTTTTCATGTTTGCCTTATTCTGTGTAGGTTGCCTTAATTTAAAGACATTATCATAAGTATAAATGCAGAGGGAGTTTGCTGGAAGAACCACATAAAAACCCATTATCTGAGTGGGTAATATCCATAGACTCATTCTCAGGTACAGCTGTTGGGATTATAGATTTGATAACATAAAATAAAAAGTCTCCCAAGTTCCTTTGTACTCAGCAAAGGGAAGGTGGTGAAGCAGAGGTGGTCTGCCTTTGGGGCTCTCTCCTGCAGCCCCTCGGTGCCAAAGCTGTGCCATGGCCCTGGCAGTGGCCGTGGTTGTGTGGCACAGGTGAGCTCGGGGCAGGGCTCACCTGGCTGCTGCCAACCTCCCCTTGTTACCATGTTTGCTCTGCCCTACTCCAAATTATCTAACAGTTAAGCCCAGATATATAGGGTTTGCTGCCAAGGGCCTCAGCTCCTTGTAGAGAATATTTTGTTTGTTTCCTGAACTGCTTTTTTATTTCCTGACTGCTGGGAGAAGAAGGCCATAATGAGTGAAAGCCACAGCGGTGCCCTCCCCCCTGGAGTACAGCATTTTTTGGGGGGCAGATACACTGTTTTGTGTAACATTCAACCTGGGGAGATACTTAACCACTTTGCCTCAGTTCAGCATGTCTAATACTTGGCACAAATCAGTGTATTCGTGTTTCATTCAGCTTGGATAACAGCCAACATAGAGACTCTATTTTCATTTTTGAATTTCACTTGGCAGATCCTTAAAAGTCACTGGAGAACTTTGCCTGGGTAATAAAAAGCAACTTTTTTTTATTGAAAACTAATTATTTTTTCAGCTCCATGTGCCAGCTGTTTAAAAACGTTGTGGTCACGTTAGCTCATACTTTAATTACAGAGTTCTAGAAAAATGCAGATCCTATTGTGAAATGTTCCTCACAGCAGCTAATAAGCCACTTATTTTCAGCCCCATCCAAGCTGTTAAAATGCACAGATAGCTTTTGTGACTATAATTAAGTATCATTTAACACTAAATGCAGAAATACCAGGATAAAGCATCTATCTGTTTTGGGTGGGAACTGGTGAGTTTAAGGCCAGAAGACCAAGCTTGTGCATGTATGGAAGATGTGGTTAATGCTGAGTGAGGTTTTCAGAAGCGCTCAGGACTTTCCGAGTCACTGGGAACACCAGACTCAAGGTGTGGTTGAAATTTCTTTTATCCCTATGCATCCTTAGGTACCTGAATGGTTTTGCAAACCAGGCGTGGAAGGACTCCTGGGATGCTGTAATGGGCTCTGCTGGCTCAGGACACAGCGCTTGGCTCGGGAGGAGCCGGTCAGGAGTGCAGGGACACAGACCTCAGTGCCAGAGACTGTCTCCTTGGCAGCTGTGTCCCTGGCTTTGTTCCGCTCCCTGAAAGAATAGGGTGGGAACAAGAGGATCAGCAGGGAGGACAAGCACTACATGAATGCAGTCAGGAGGTCTGTTCTCCTTTGAAGTGAGCACCACAGGGATGGTGGGAGCTGTGTCCCCCCGTGCAGCTGCAAATCCCAGCTTTCCTGCGTTCACCCTTCCTGTGTGACCTGGCTTCCTCCGTGAAGGAAGTGTTTCTTCCAACATTCTGTGTCCTATGAAACTTCATCTTTCATAGTGCCAGCGTTTGCAGAGCATTTGGCCTGCCAGATGCTGCTTCAAATTAAGGATGGTTTTGAGCCAAAATCTTGGGTTCAAACACCTTCAGACTTTGGGAAAGTTTGTATCCCAATTTTATGGCTTTGCTCTATCCCTGCTTCATTTCAGTCTTACCTAGTTACAGTTTTTATATTCTCCTGCAATCAGAAGCTGCAAAGAAATGTAACAGGAACAGAGTGGGTGGATGTTTCATGGGAGAATAATAAAACTTTGCCTGGCTGGAGGCATGCTTAGTTTCCTTGGTCAATTTATTGGACATATAAAAAGGATTATTCAATGGCCAAGAACAGCCCTATATCCCTACCTTTCTTACACTGTATTTCTAGTCATACCTTTCATATAAAAATTAAGCACCTTTTGCTATTATATTTGATCCATTCCTGTAAAAACCTAATCTGTTGCATATATATAAGCAGAATTTTTATAAAAGTATATAAACACCAAGGGTAAGTGGCAGAACAGATGGCAAGGAATAAAGCCATTTAAAGGTATTTGCTGGACATGCAATACCAGACATGTATGTTTCTCCTCCGTAGCTTTTTAAATTTTTCTTTGAGCTTGTTTAGATTCCATTGGACATAATTTTTCCTCTCACTGTTTTGAAATAGATTGAAGATGTATTTCCACTATATTCCCACATTTTAAGTGTAAGCATGCAATAATAGAGTATGTTATCACAGCAAACTGTAGATACAATATTTGCTTATATTAATTTATATCTAATTTGTGTCATTAGAGACAAATGTAGCTGTTATAAGTAGCCTATTCTAGGAATAAACAAAATAAAATGGAAGTGTCAAATCTTTCTAAACATGTGAATTTCAAAACCATTTCTTTAACCACAAAATGTGTCAGCATAGTGCATCTAAGCGTGTCTTAAAAACCCAAAAAACCAAACTACAATGGCTGTTTTGATACTGTGCAATTTGACATTTTCTCCCACAAAGTGGTAAAAACCAAGGAGATGAACCAGTTTAAGGTAAAGCAGGAAGAAACAAGAAGTACATTTTAATAAGACGTTTACAAATTGTTCAGTACAGAGAGAGGCACATTACGCTATCACTTTGTCACTGTAAGTATTGCAGATGTCATTCGTCTGAGTTTGTCCTGGAGCATTATTAGAGCAAAATATACAAACATACAGAACATACAGCCAAATCCTTTTGTGTTGATATTAATGCTTTTGACTCAATCAGGCTTGAGCAGGGAACCCAGATCTGCCCTACAATCAAATAGTCATTAGAGGCCAAGACTAATTGCTGCAGTGATTAATCCTGCGCCGACACCAGCGCTGCTGTGCTAGGTACTGCTTGGCTGGTGGGTTTTGCCTGCAACACCCAAATTGAGTGGAGCTGCAGCCCATGGTGGGTGCTGGCTGTGGATTCCCTGTGTGCCTTACCTGCCCCAGGGTGCTGGCAGCAGGAGGGAAGCTGGCTGGTACCCTGGGACAGCTGGGCACCCACCAGCCACCCTGTCACCTGCACAGCGCCGGCACCTCGCACACCCTGACACTGCCTGCTCCTGTCCAAAGGGAAGTTCTGTTCTACTGCTTGTCAAATGTCCCAGGCCTGTCACCTTGGGCAGATAGACCCATGTCCATGACTATTCATTTATTTCACCATCCTTCATGCTTTATTACCAGATATTTTAGTTAAACAGCAGGGGCCTAACAGATTTCATTGTTGTTCCTGTCTCTGTCAGGCCCCTTTGCGTATTTCTTTCATGGCTGTACTGGTTCAGCTGGATTTGAGGAATGTTGGAAAATGTACAGGCATAAGCAGGGAACCAGGAGTGAGGATGGAGGATCTGGTGGTCGCTTGCCTGGCTGCATTTGGCATGACTGAGTGCTCTGTAATATGGCACAGGGAGTTGTCCTTGCTTTGGGGTGAGCTTCCTCCTGAGGTTTCTCATGAAGTCCTGCAGCAAATGTCCTGCAGGCAGCATCACCAGCTTCCCCAGGGTAGATGGCAGAGCTCCAGCTGAGTTTCACAGGGGTGAGGGAGGTCATTCAGAGAAAAACAGTGTCTTTGTTGGGTTCCTTCTTATCAGACACCCATGGTTTCATGACAGCTATCAAAACCAGCTACTCCTGGATGTTTCAAAAGTCCCATTTCCCTCTGCAGATTTTGCCAGGGGTTTTTTATTCATGCTGCATTTTAAAAATGCATTTAAGCAAAAAGTTCTTATTTTCTTAAAACTCTGAATCATTCTTTATAAATTACAAATGTTTAATTTTTTTTGGGCTGCTAGGCGTTTTTGGAGAGCTGACAACTTCTTAATGTATCAATGTGTATGCATGCACTCGCTAGCACCAGTGAGTGTAATTAATGTTTGAAAATTGTGGCTTTCTGTCTTGCAAACATAAAGAAATATTTTAATTTGACAATATGGCAAACAAAATACTAATTTGTTTTGGGACAGACCCTCACCTACTTGCAATGGGGACAAGTGCAAAGAGGAAAAGAAAGCCTTTTCAGAGTTTACAGCATGAGTAAATATCAGTTTGGAACCTGTATTAGCAAAAAAAAATCCACATCCATTTTGGTTTGCATTTGTAACATTAGCAATTTCCAGTAGTAAAATTTGCTAAAACACAGTACAATTAACTATTAGGGAAAAAAAGTAAAATTAAGAACAGCCTTTGGGAAACATTTGCTTCTTTTATCTAAGGCATATTGGTGGCTGCATGAAAAATAAATGTATATTCCATTTGTAGTACAATGAACCAAAGCTATGTAAGTGCAAACAGAGAAAAATACAAATTTTGTGAGTAAGATATGATGGAGTGTTTTCAGGAGTCAAGGTAATTGTAAAAGATCTATCTGGGCTAATGTGACTGCTTTATATTTTTGTCATGCCTTTGTAACACTGAAGATCATTAGGAACTGTCTCCAGGGAAAGGGACCTGTGTCTAAAATCAGTTTGGGCCCATTATCTTCAGTAAGAGACTGTCTATACCCCAGGCATCCTGAATCCTCTATTTACTGGGGGAGGAAGCACATTATGGAATGGGTATTAATACAGTGGGACCCCACATTTCTGGAGCTCATTAATTTGAATGGCTCAGAGAGCTGAACGTCAGTCTGTTGGTACCTCCGCTGTGCCTGCTGCTCCTGCTGCTCTGTGGGGCTTTTGTGTTTCCTGCCCTTGCTTCAGTTATTGTTTCTTCTGTTTTGTCTTCTCCTGGAACACTCATTGGCCATGAAAAATCTTCAGTACTCAACTTAAAGGCTGTGTCCTGGCACACACAGGAGCCACGGGATGAACTTTGGCAACAGCATCCCCAGGTTGTGCTGTTAATGAGGTTCCTCTGCTGTTGGATGCAGAGCACGAGGAGCCCAGAGAGGCACATCCCTTCCTGATACCAGCAGCCAACAACCTGCTTTAGGTGTTGACTTTGAGGTTACCAACAGCCTAATTTGTTATGTGTTCACAGGGCCAAGCTTCTTCCTTTGCAGTAAGCTATCCTTAAACACATTATTTTTGAGATATTCCCCTAAAAACAGTTGTAATGTTAAAATAATGTAATCCGCAGATGTGCTCTACTGTATTCTGAAGTAAAATATTGCTATGAAATGCTAGCAGAAATGTAAAATCCACATTTTTGAGGTGTTATTTTAAAAATTCATATAGCATCTGAGGCTTTTTACCTCCCTCAAAAAAGAACTTAGATATGAAAACAAAACAAGAGCTAGAGCTGACTGTTAAAGATATGACTTTTCAACTCTCTGTTAGGAATTTTGTGGTTTGCAAACAGCTAAGAACGTCTTCTACTCTTTTTTCAGGGTGTAAACAGTATGAATTAGCAAGTAAAAACTTAGTGGTCTCCTGTTCAGTAATCCAGATCTGTAAGAATTGGCACAGTGTTATAGAATAAACATTTAAAAAACATAAACTTTGGAAGATTTCTTTTTAACAATCTAACTATATTGTTTTATGTGCCTCTAAACAGTTTTAATAGCTGTAGAAACAGACTTTTCAGTGTCACAGTGTCTTTAAATACTGCAGGTTACATCATCTGGCACATTACGTGAAGGTGTAGATAACATTAAACACACGAGCTTTATAATGACCGTACAAATATGTACAAATGATACAACTTGAGATCACACAGAAATTGTATGTATAAGCATTAGCAAGATGTTATCTCTAGTCCAAAAATTGCCCTAAATCTGGTCAAATAGTTATTCACCAGAAGTACAATAAATAACTACTGGGTTTATCTGTTACAAAGATCTCTTCTGAGGTCATCTGTGCAGATGTCTGTGCTTTTTCTTGTAATTTGATGACTGCATCTCCATAGGCAGGTCCTGGGAAGTCTTCAGTGCCCTTCTGACAGGTGCTGAGGAACTGCAGGAATAGTGGAGCTTCAGTAAATTGAAATGTTGGTGATTTTGCTAAATTCACTTGTCCCCTAAGCAAAAAGAAATTACAAAGCTAAAAAGTGTGCCTCTAGATCAGTTTAATGCTGGATTATTCTTTCACATAATCTTATTTCTTCAATTCTTCATCCAAATGTTGCTGATTAGAATAAATAGATCTAGGTGTCCACATGCTAGGCAGGCATATCCTCATGTGATTTTTATAATTTTAATTAAATTGCTAAAAGAGATTTGTGTGTTTGACCAGATCGTGGAGTGAAGTCCAGCAAGTATCTGATTTCTGGTTTGTCGGCACCCAAGGTTCTATGTTAAGTGCCACCCAGTTTTTGGATTATTGAGCTATTTTGCTCTTAAAAAAGCGGTCTGAAAGACAGCAGCCCAAAAGGACATTTTGATTTCAGTAGCAGCCTTTCTATCAGAAATGTGAAGTCTGATCTTTACAGTTCAGTGCTCCGAGCTGATTTCTTTTTGCGCTCAAAGAAACTGAGGCTCAGTAACTTCCATTTCTCTCCTTTAGCTTTCAGTTCAAGTCTAAATAAAACCCAAAACTGATCTCTTTGGACTTATTCCATGCTACTGACCTCATGTCCATCTGTTCACGTACCCTCTCTCAGCATGGTCACCTCCCTGTGACAGTTTTCCCTCTTGTGTTTGAGCTGGTGCAGTGAAGAGAGGTCATTTTTCCTCTTGAGTTACCCTACAAGAGGGGGACATGGTCTGTCCTCCCCCTTCAACTACAGAACAAGGTCTTGTCTTCAAACACCATCTTAGTTTTTTTGTTTGCAGCTATTTCTACTTTCCCCCATTCCTTTCTCTGGTGTGTCTGTGAGATTGTGTCTTCTAAATACAATATAAACCAAAATGTGTTGCAATGTTGTAAAGAGAGCTGCTGCTTGAATGAGGTGCTTCCCAAGGAGTAACAATATTTGTTGAGCAGATGTTATTTCATTCTAAATAATGGAAACCATTTGGTGTCCTTCAAAATCATCATGAGGGCAGTAGATGGGAATAAAGAAAAATTCAGCAGAGACATAACAGCTGGAGAATTTCTTCCTCTCTCACTCCATCCCCTGAATAGTAGCTATTGCAGATGTTTCAGAATGGCTGAGGTGCTGTTCAGGAGAAAATCTCCACAGCTTTCTGCACCATGTGAAGCCATGCAACTGGCTCCTGCACCCTGCTGAGCTATTCAGTAGAAAGCTCAGCTGGGTCATGGAGTTCCTGCCAAGGGGCCAGAGGGCAATTCCTGTAGAGAGCATCAAAATCAGGGCAGGAAACTCTACTCCCTGCACTCCTCTGAGCCTAATGCTAAATGTCCCACAATGGGCAGTTTTGTTTTTGCTAGACAGAAATGTTTCTCTGTGCCAGGAGATCATCAGTTAGGTAATTCAGCAGGTATGGTTACACTTAGTTTACCAAGCTTATTAAAAACTAAAAGAAAAAGGTTTTTTTTCTCTGCCTTGGATGAGAGGAAATGCAATATGCATTATTTTTACTTTAAAGTTTTCAAAATATTTAACACTGCAGAGCTGATTGGCAGCTTTCTGCCAGCCAGATACTTGCATGCTTTCCTGCACAGGTATTTGTGAAATCTGGAGCTGTTGTACTGTTTTCCTAAGACATCCTCCAAGGCTGTGTGGTTGTGTCTAGCTCTATCTGATGGAGAGGGATCAGAAAGTTCTGTAAAATAAACAGCCTGGTAGCTGGAGTGATTTATGTCAGGAGTCCCATTAAGATAGGTTGGATCTGGTTACCCTCAGACTCCATACACCAGCTGAATTTGCAGAGATTTACTTGGTTGCCTGCATTATACTTTTATTTATATTTACAAACCAACTTCACACCTAGTATCTTCCATTCAGGAGTCTGACATACGTGAATGTAAAGAAGTCATAATACAAATTTGTGAAACCAGCTTTGTATGGGGACCTTTTGGTTCTCCTGCAACTCAGTAGTCTGAAGAATCTCCAGGCTATAATGAAGTGCATTAATTTTATCAGTGTCTTTTATGTTACAGGGCAGTACTGAAGTAACACATATTTTCATGTCCCTAACTACAGGATCACAAAATATCTCTTCAATTAAGAAGTGGTAGCACAGCTATAATGTAAGAAATATCAATCTTTAGGAGATAGTGTCAGAAGAAATGGCTGCTTTATTAGCAAAAGTTTGATGATACTACAGCCACTCAAGTAGAATATTCATGTACTTTAGATCTATTCTTAATTAATTCTTGAATACTTGACAGGCTTTTTCATTTAAAATTCTGTTTTCCCTCTTTGAATATCAGTCCTTGTTTGTGCATTGGTACTTAATTTTCTTACAGCTCAGCCTAACCTTTCTTTTTGAGACTTTCTTTTTTTGAATGAATACTTTATATCATCAAACTCTCACACAGAAGATCCAATGTGGTTTGAAAGTAAAATAAGAAACTGATGTTGCTTTACAGCAGAGAGCAGCACTTCTGACACAGTGAGTTTCATTGCATCAGCCAAACTAGAGTCCAGGTTATTTTCATATTAGGAAGAAACCTTTAAGCCTGGACAAGTGAGATTATTCTACAAAGTTAGTCTTATGATCGTCTAAGAAGCCTGTTTCCAAGTGATGGTGGAAGAACCAGTTTAGCTAAGATCCAGAATGGATCTAACACTACCATTTTTCAATGGCTGAAGAAATTAAAGTTCTTTTTGGTTAATTTCCTAAGGTTAATATTCCTAAGGGATAGCTGAGGTACCATCAGACCCTCTGGAAAGCCTCACGGGCTGGAGCAGTTGTGTGATGACTTTTTTAGTGCATGTTTAGTGTTAGCCAGGGGCACTGCATGGGCCCAGCATCAGTGTGGGGGGCTGGGCTGTTCTACTCTGCAAGGACTGTGGGCCACAGACCCAGCCCTTGGCATTTCCACAGCTTGTGGAACAACTTGTTCTGGTTGGGGAAAAAAAGATATTTTCACCAAAGAAAGGACCTCCATTCCAAAATAATGGAAAACCTGGGCTGGATGTTCTTCCTAAAGACAGTTTCTGATCTGCCTTGTGTCTCTGTTCAGGTGTGCATACATGGGTTCCCTGTATTCCCTGGGCAAGGTGTCCTGCACTGTAGATTCAGGGATCCCAGCACCGAGTGGGGGCAGCTGGGGATGGGGCATTTGCGTTGCTGAGCCCTACCCCCTGATTTAGGGGCTAAATTAGGTTGAGTCTCCTTTGCTCCCATAGATCAGTATGAACAGTGATGGGCATCTCTCAGTGTGAACTGGAGCAGCTAATTCAACTCCTTATCCAAATTCTTCCCTGGAGGGGCTCTCTATTCCTACCACTCTCTAGGGAATGTGGGGAGCCTCAGTCACATCCCAACTTCGTGCCTAAACCAGCAAACCTTTGGTGACATGGCCCCAGGTTAAGCTCTCCATGATCATTTAGAACACAAGTGGTTGACTTGGAACCCTAAAAGGTGACTATTTGATTTCCTGTTCTGGTATTGCAAAGACAGGGAAATTTCCCTAATACTTCTTACTGAGTCTCCCAGCTTGTTGTTTATGGCTTTTGCTGTCATTTTCATTAACAGCAAATTGTTCAATATAATGCTAAACTGAGCTATATCAGATCAGCTAGAAATCTTTGTAGGCTCTCAAAGCATGGGCATTACATATTCAAAACAGGACCTAATGTTTCAGAGATTCATATTCTACTATAATTATATGGTTCAATGCAAGTGATTATATCTCTTCTTCAGTATCGGACTGAAAAGTTTTGGTTTGCTGGCTTCCTCATAATTTACTGCCGAGGCATAATAGGCCAGTCTTGCGGAAAAAAAGATGATAAATGACGCTGGCAAGGATTCATAGATTTATTAAATTTCTATCAAACAGTGCAACAAAAAAAATCTGCTTAAGTTAGAAATGGGCTCAAATTTTTTAATCAAAATTCATGAGTCCTGATGCTTGGTTCAGTAGGTCCAAGGAAGGCTTGAATTGAGGACTGATTAAAGAAAATAAAAGGCTTATTTGAAGTAATTTTTCAATGACGGCTTTTAATTGGATGTTAAATCAAATTCTTATCTGCTTTTCTGCAGATAGCACATTATATAAAATACAGTTAGTGGCACTACCACTGTAACTGATACACTGAATAACAATTGACTTCTTACTTTACACCAAGAGGATAGAAGGACTGCAGTTGTCAACCTGTCAGAAATTAACTACGTAAATTAATGCTTAAGTATATGAATATGAATATGATTTACAAGAGCCTCTGAGTGCTGTCAGTAAAAGTACTGATTTCTTTCCCCTCCAAGGTTAACAATTACTCTCTGACCTTTACAAATTTGGGCTATATTTTTTCTTTTATAACTGATACGGTGTTCCAGAGATCTCAATAATGCCAAAATAATCTGAAGTAATCTGTCATGTACCAAAAGAAGTATCATACTAATACCTATTATATTTCAGGTGTATAAGGCAATACATTGCTGAAGATAATAGACTTATTATTTAGTTTGATGGTTACAGTAACTGTGAAATTTGTTGCTTGCTTTCTTTGCAGAGTGGTAGGGTAGCACTCTTTATTATGGGGATATATTCCTAATAGACTGTCAATTAATTCTGTAATGTTTTACTGCTGAGAGTAGCATATCTGATTTCTTGGGCTTAGGAAAAAAATTCCTGTATCTCACCTAGACTAACCAGGACCCATAAAGAGAAGCAGAATATGCTGTAGAATTTATCCAGTCCAGAGTGTGGGAGAAAGAGGAAAACCATCAAGGATTAAGTCTCAATGTTACACTTAGTTTTTCTTCAGTAGGAGAAATGCATATGTGTGGGTTTTCTCTGCTGGAGTTTGCATTGTGCTCAGTATAATCACTGTGCTGAACATTATGATTATTTGTACCACTGGAATTCACATCTTGTTCTTATGTATTCCCCTGCCTCTTCCTCTACAGAAGTGTTCCCACAGGAAATAAAACTCCATATTAGGAGATCCTCCATGAAATTTTATTTTAAATTCGGAGAAACTGTCCTGCAAACCCAGATCCAGAGCTTCTCTGAACAATTAAACTTTACCATATATAACAGCATTTTTCCACAAAGAGGCAGTATCGAACACAAGGCAAGTGTATCTGAACTACAGATTCCCAGACCCAGCATGGAAAACTAGACTCTCCTCATGGTTTCCATGTGGTTTCTCATGTTCCCCTCATCTCAGATATCCAACACATTGGGATCCCAAACCTCTGGGCTTGGAACAAGAGCACTTAGAAAGGAAACCATGCTGTAAAATTGCTGCATGCTAAAATGAGGTTAAGCAATTGCAACTTCTCCCAGTGCCTCATAAAACGGAGCCCCTGAGTGGAGACAAACCATCTTCAAAAGATTCTGAAATTTGGTTCAGATAATCATCAAAAAATTCAGCTTTTTCAAAGCTTTGAAGTCCCTTCTTAGTCATGCCCCAGAGCACACGGAGCTTCCATGGCTCGTGGGCTCCTGTAGGTGCTTCACAGATGGCAGCATGGAACTGATCTCCTGCCTGGCCTGGCAGTGGTGGGAGAGCCACTGTGCCCTGGGCAGTCCATGTGGCTCTGCCAGGGCTGGCTGTGAGAGAAGAATCCAGCTCGTTTCCATCAGGATGACCACGGATGCTCCCTGTCAGCACCAGCCCCTCTCGTGCTGTCCCCAAGGGACTGCTCAGAGGAGCAGGTGGAAAGGTCCCCCCTGACAGCAGCGGGGACACGGCTCACGTTTGGGAGTCCCTGACTTCATTACTGCCACAGCCACCTGGTTCACTCCTCAGTGCTGTGCTGAATCTGGCTTCACTGTTGTCCAAAGAGAAAGGTTTGTCATGAAAGTAGCTTGCATTTGGTTTTAAATGTTTTCCTCATATGTCTTCCATGGTATCATGGAAATACCATTTAATGTTTGTGCTCACTAACTGGGAAGTGTGAACTTTAATTTTGAGACAAGTTCTTACCATTTTACTACTTCCAGGGTGTCTGCATCATAATGCATGATAGGGATGCCCTATTTTGTTATGTGTAGATGAAATTTGGGCTCCCTGTAACACTTCTGGCACGTTTCCCATGTTCTACTTTAAATTCTGGGCTGTTTCTCAACTGGTGCAAATTAAGCTGTGCTGGCTTAAATTGCGCAGAACTCTGACACCTTAGTGGGAGCAGGCCTGAGTTTGCATAATTGGAAAGGGACCTTGGTCATTGTCCCTGTAAAATAACATAAACATATGGGTTTGTGAGTCCAGTTACTTATGGGAGGTAAATGACTATCAGAGAAAAATCTTTCAAGGTACAGAGGTGGATGCAATTTTTCACTTAATCTTTATGGTAACAAAATTCATCTTCTGGCCAAATCTGTATTATTTAGTAAATACCCCAATAAACACTGGCAGCAGTTCATGGGGATTTTTTCTTCTAACAGCCTGGAAGACAAATAGTATGTTGCTCAACCAGATATGGTTCTAATTATAGCGTTTGCATTATACTGTTTTAATTGTCCTCATAAATGCAGTTTTTGACATCCTGCCAAGAACTTCTCAATGATTGCTTCATTGAATAGAGGACTTTTAGCCATCCACTACATTTCTTAAGGCCATAATTTTCAACAGCATTAAAATCCACTTTTTCTTCCTTGCCTTGTGCTGCAGTTAATATCACTCATCTCAAGAACAATTGTCCTGTCACACGTTTACCTGGGAAGCACAGTCTCCTTTTTTTCATTAATCCACAAAAGGTAGTTCAGGGAATGGCCATCTTGCTCTGGCTGACATTGGGGAGGTGGTGGAGAGTTAGCTTTTTGTTCCTGGGATAATAAGGATTTAATAAATAGGAATATGATGGGATTCATTTGTTTCCACAGTTTTCATACTGTGCATTTTTAATTTTATTTCTTTGTAGGCAGAAGTTATGGAAAATATTGTTTACTTCTGTTTTATTTTTAAAAAGTGTTTTAGGGTGACAGTATTTTAAATTCTTCAGGAGAAACTGAGTAGAAGCTATTTCACTAGTTGTTTTAGCTCTGTGGTTGCTTTGTAGTCCATGTTTTTTGCACAGAAAATTACACACTATGGGGTAGATTTTAAGTGTGGTTATAAATTGACAGAGGAGGCTGCTGCTGCAAATAATAAGAATGAATTTAAGAGGTAACTCAGTAGTTCAGAGCAGGGGGCAAGGCTGTAGCATTGGGAAGAGGCATTTAAGGTCATTCAGAAGCAGTCAACCTTCCTCAGTCCCAGATACTTTTGTTGTGTGTTTTTCTTTCCTCTCAAAATATGTTTAGGAAGTAGGGGCAGCATGTCAGTGTTCTTCCCATTACATCTGCATCAGTCCAGAGGTTCTCCCCTGAACAGAAGTGGCTGTGGAGCTCCACAGAACACTAGATTTTATCTTTTCATATAAATTGATTAGCGCATTTGCTAAAGTTTCAGTTATTATTTATCTGCTCATGTCCTCAAAGCCCAAACATTTGTAAGAAGAAAAAATGTGTGTTAGCCCCCTCTCCAATCAAACACTTGACATAAAAGCTTAGCTTGGAGTATTGAAGCTGTTGAATTGAAGTCAAGTGAACTAAGTTTTTGTTAAAAGTCTTCAAGTACTTGCCAAATCAAGGTCCTAATGTAGAATTCATATTTGTTGGAAAGAGCACTCAAGGCTGTGTTTAAATGCCTTCCAAAAACAAGACTTTGTTTCAAATAATGTATTTTCTAACAGATAAGCCCCAACAAATTCTAATGGCCATTCTGATCAGGGAAGAGCTCAGCTAATCAGGTCTGCAGCAGAAGGTAGCAAGTATTCTGAAGCTGGTCCCACTGCTCATTTTTTAATGATGTTTATAATGTTTCAGAGATATTTCAGTGTAAAAATGTACATTATAAAGTTATGGTAGACATTTTTACTAATGTGTTCGTTTTTATCACCACTTCAATCACTTTATTGCATGCTCTCCAGGAAAGCACATGCAGCCAGTATTCATCTGCAGATGGATGCAGTCCAGCCCATTTCAATAAAAGTCATTCATTTTATAGGAATATTTGGACTTTTAGGTAAAACTTTCTCTCTCCCCAGTATGCAGAATATTTTTCTGTTAGAAGTAAGTCTCTGACTGTTTTTAAAATACTAACTGGACCAAAACTAATAGGTAAATTTGGCTATTGCAAGCTGTTGCTGCAGTGCCTCTTACTGTCTGTTGTTGTTTGGTAACAGAAGTACTGCTGCGGTGATATTGTAAAGTGTTTGCACACACACACATCTCCAGCTGGATTGTTACAGCAATGAACAATTAATTGGAGTTTGATCACTGAAATTCATTAATTGTAGCCTAATTTGCCACTAGTGAAAGCTGACAGAGATCTGTGAGATCAGCATAGTTCTGCCAGTTTATGCCAACAATGGATTTGACCCATTATCTTTTCTTGTTAAATCTTGATTTCTTTTGAAGTAGTTGTATCCTTTGTCCGTAGTTAATTATGATATTAAATTGCAGGGGAATGTTTCCATTTTCTCCAACTGCCTAATCTGAGCCTTTGGTCTGACACATCAGATTAGTTGAGATTTAAACCAATGACCTCCTGGCTCTGGATAATGTCATGTTGGTTCCTATACAAAATAACAGGGCTGTCCCTGTTCAGGTTACACTAAATCACAAGCTGATGAGAGGTGACGGGTTCTGCAGCAACTCTGAATCACATGTTGTTTGATTTCTGCTTCTCTGGGCCAAATTCCTCCAGATAAAAGGTACAGAAGGTCACCCCCTGTCCAGGAACACTGTGCTGAGATCACAGCAATATTACAGTAGTATGTTTTTGTTTTGGCAAGTAAAGCAGCAACATTGTTATAAATTAAAACAATTGGAAAACAGCACCCAACAATACTTTCATGTGCATCCTTTCTTTCATTTATAAATGAAATAGTATGAAGTGGTGAGACATTTTATAAAAACACTTTTAGTCTTAGTTTTTCTCTATGCCATAGAATAGCTAGAAGATGCTGTAAATATATTCTGAAGACAGTAGCCCGTCAGAAGTACTTATGTGCCAATTTGCAGCTGTGGCATGCTCAGAAGTCAGCGTCTAAGACAGCAGTTGGCACAGATCAAGTGGGAAGTCTAAATGTCATTGAGTGGTAAGTGTCTAAGTCTCAATCTCTCAAGTTGTTAGATTGTTTATCTGAGTGGTTGCCCCTTGAAGTGGACAGAAATGTCAGGAGAAAACTGTTCAAAGAGATGTTGCACCACTGAGCTGTTGGATAATAGCATTGTGGAGTCTTGACTGTGGCTGTAAAATTGCCATAAGCATTTTTAATTACATTTTTTAGTATTTAGCTAAAAATATTTTATTTTTTAGCTTTCTAATGAATCCTACAAATGTTACATTTTTAAATATATGCGATCATCTGTTCTTGGTGAGTTTTACAGCAGAGAGGTGTGCACAGCTCTTCCTGTGGAGAGGGGAGAGAAACGAGGTCTGGGAGGAGACAGCAGCTTGGAGGATGAGCTACAAACAGACTCTGCATGGAAAGCCAAACTTCTGCAACTGCAGAACAGGAACTGCCACATGTGCATGCTTCAGTGAAGCCTTCGAAGTCTTCAAGTCTTATTAATAAAACTTCTTAGGAAAGGAGAGGTTCATGTAGGTGGTTGTGTTGTAGGTATCAAGGCTGTGATTCTGGGCCAGTATCACCCAAATGTCAGTGGAGCTGTTGAATACTGTTAAAGTTGCTCTAAGTTTTGTGAAAGCAGTGGGGTAGAACAATGTTTACCAGCCCTGCAAGTATTAGCACTGAAATTTGAACTCAGTTTATGTTAGACATCAGAAAGCTCTCTGAGCTGTGCCTAGAGACCTGACTGCAGCCAGATAGGCTTCACTTGTGATGGCTTTGGTGGAAACCCATGTCGTTCTAGGATGTGAATGCAGGCAAGGCTAGACACAGTGGGCTTTGGCAGTATTTGAATCACCTCCTTGCCAAAACATATTGTGTTGCTGCCTCCAGGAGAGCTTTGTCAGAAGACATGGCTGGTGGATCACATCCCATTTTCATCAAACCCAGGACTAATCTGTGGTCTTGAGTGTTCCATTAGTGCAGGCCCCACAAAACTCAGTATTTAAACAGTTCTAGGTGCTTGTAAGTGTGAGACTTCAAGACTGGACTAATACAGCAGAATTACCCATTCACTATTTTTGTTACCTTCTTACTGGGGTGTCCACACAGCATGGATGTGCTGAATGATAGAAATCTCTCTAGACTGTTCCTAAAACCTTGATTTCTAGACAAGAAAATATCAAGGAGATATGTTCCATGTCAGAGATAAAATTATTTTTCTGTCCTTGTTAAATCTCCTGTTCTGACTGCGAAGTACTATTCAGTATTTTTGGTGTGCTCAGGTTCAAAGCACCTAAAGGTCGTATTTCCTTAGGAGTACAGAGAGCAATTAGGGCAACAAGTTTTATTTCATTTGATAAAAGTTCACATACTTTAATAGTTAAGTAATTATTACAGTAATTCATGCATTAGTCATCTAAAATATTAATTCATTTGGCACAGTCCTAGCGTACACTGTCATAACAGTGCCTGACAGGACTAGATGAAATACTGTAGTTACCTTTTTAAATACCAAAGAATTTCTTCATTGTTGTGATAAAATACAGATGTGCCTTCAAATGAAACTTGCATGGTGAGCAGAAATAGAATATATAATTAGAACAAAGAGGGCTTAAATCAAATTAATCTTTATCTGACAGGAACATTTACATTTACATCACTGAGTGCAAAGTCATAGCCAAAATTGAAATTAGAAACAGATAATTATGATAAGAGAGGACACTTACACTGACTTTTCTCATGCATAATTGGAAAGCACACAAAATGCACTGCTTGTTATAATTAGAATTAGTGTTAAAAATACACCACTTTTGATGAATGCTGGTTTGTTGCAATAAAAAGTCGCTTAAATACTTGTCTGGTAAAAGCACAAGTTGATTCTGATTAGAAGACCATAAAGAAGGCAGATGGTTTTACTATCTTTTCAAAAACAATAGTAATAGAAACAGACTTGGCAACACTAATTCTAGTGTGTTGCAGATCTTTGAATGTGCAGATTTTTTGATGGAGGGCCTAAGTCCTGCTCCTTAAGTCCCAGGCAAGAAAATATGTTTTATGAGGTTGCTGCAAGAAAAAAAAAAAAAACAAAAAAAACCAAAAAACAAACTAGCTTGAAGTCATGGAGGGTGTCAGTATCAGAACAAAAATCAACACTGAAAATTGTAATTCACTGGTGTTCAACTATACTCTTGCTCTACAGATCACTCATCCTTTTACGAATGGCTGCAGATTGGAAGGCTGGGTTCTCAGGTGCTGTAAATCCAATATGACTCGCTTGACATTGTCAAATGTGACTAATTTAACAGGGAGCTGAGGATCAGAGCCTGTGTGTATATAATACTGTGGATAGACACACATTTATGGTGTTTGGAAACGGCACTGTAATTGCCCCCAGCTGTAAAAAAAATCCAGATGTTTAATTTATTTAGATTTCAAAAGAAGTATAGCTGGAGCTCTAACAATGTTTGTCTGCTTAACACCTCCCTGGCACAAGGGAAGCTGTTCCCATGGCATTAAGGATGGTGGGAAGAGCTGGGGTGTGAAGTTCAGCCTTCAGGTGGATTCTCACTGGCTGTGAGAGTTCCTCCTTCAGCTTTCACTTGCAACTTTTATTAATGAAACAGATCCAGAGGGTCTCTGGGAATTCACCACCACAATAGTTTAGCATGCTGTCAGAAAGTAGCTTGTCAGATGGCTCTATTGTACTGGGATGTGATTTTTAGTAACATGCAGGATTAGGGAAGCGATTCATGTATTGTGCACTGTTGAAAAGAAGGGTAATTTGAGGTAGCAGAAAGGATTTTCAATGCCAAAACAATAATGATAATTCATCCTGTGGTAAGGAATTGTTATGACACGTTTTCTATTATTAATTTGGTTAGAGGGTCTAGGTTAAATGACTGCAGTCGATTAAAAGATATATAGATAGAAAAGCTTTATGTATTTATTACCTGCTTAAAGAAAAGGGAATTTATCTGAGCAAATTAAAGCATGGAAGAGTGCACAACTGTGATTTAATGAGCTGCCTTTACATGAACATCTGGAATTACTATTATTATAATGATTATTATTTTACATAAAAACAAAATAGTGACAAATATGAATGAGAAGTGAGTTTTTTATGTTAGCTGTAACAAAAATAACCATTGTGGTTAAAACAAATGTAAACTGTAGCATTTCTATGGGCCCTGTGCTGCCATAACTGCTGTAAATTAGTGCTTTTTCTCCTGGGGAGTGTCCCACTTAAATCAGGGAGTGCAAAGACACTTGGTGCAGAGTTTGTACAATGTAGTCCCTAAATGATAAATATGAGCTGTGGTAATTTTTGAAGCACACTTTGCTAAAGGAAATAATCTAGCAACTAGGAATTTCATTCAGCTGATGCCATAGGATGGTTTGTTGGAGATCAGCTCAAAGTATACACAGTGGTATTAGCTCACTGAGTCTGGCTTTTGTCAGGCACAGTGAGGCATAGCCCGGGCACTGTTCTTCTGTGTACAACCAAAATTAACTCTTGCATACATATTATTTGTCCAAAGCCTAAGAATGACCATATGTATATTTGTACAGCTACATGAAAGAGGGTTGGTCTTTCAATTCTCATTTCCCTACACTTTCTCCCAAATACAGAACTTCACTGTAGCTATAAAACCTGACTTTTATAGCTACAGTGTCTATGCCTAGGTATGCTTGCTTGTATATCTATATGTATATCTATGCTTGAAACTAATCAGCTAATTTTCAATGTGTTTTATTGTTACACTGAACAGAGATTTAGAGTGATTGTCAAGTCTTTAGTGTATAACAGAACAGTAGAGACAACAGCATAATTCTGATGAAACAGTCATCTTGCAGTTTCCTAAAGTGTGAGCCTGGTTACAGACGAGACCCAAAGATGCAGACATCCTTATGCCAGCAAGAGTTCATTGATCAGAATAGTCTATTAAATGCCTTGGTTTCTTTAAAGCAACCCTTGTTTCTTGACCCTTGAAATTAACCTTGCCAGGAATGCATATTTTAAGGTATTCTATAAAGAGCTGAGGAGGATAAGACAAATTTAAATGACACACAACTAGAGTAAACATGAATGTTAAAGCATTCTTCTCTTTCTTTCTATATTCACTGGCTTTGCCCTGTATGGTAAACTATTGTGAACACATTTCTATTTAGTTGGAAAACAGGACAAACATCCACTAGGTTAATTTAATACCCAGTGAATATCCCTCAAGGATAAATTATATGAATCTTTGTTACAGTATTTCACAAATCAAATTAGCGACTCACCATTAATAGATTTTGATTGACACATCTGATATTAAACATTAGTGTCTCTATGGACATGAGCTCTTCCTCATTAAGTGAATTATAAAATTTCACTTCTTGGTCAGAAGAGTCTGTTTTGTCTTTTTTGAATGGAAGCAAGGGCAGATCTTTAGCTGACATAAATCAGCCCATCTCCATTGAAGCTGACTTGAGGCAAACTGGAGAACTTAACAGCAAATGCCTTTTTTCCCATGGAATTCATTTTGCAGGACAGGACTTCCTGATAGCACAGCTAAAATTCTTGGGATTAATGCTTATCATATACAGGTAAAATTGTGGCTAACAAGATTGTTACCTCTCAGCTTGCACACCTCTGGCTGGTTTGACCTTTCAGTTTCAGACTGGACACTCCAACAGCTGGTGCCACTTTGGTGTGAGGCAACAGAGTGACAGCAGCTCCTTTGAAGGAATTCATTGAACAGGAGGAAAGTACAGGGGATTGCCACTGTGACACGTGTCCCTGTTCGGGCAGGAGAGGGACTCCATTTTGGTAGAGGATGGTGAGGAACCATCCAGCAATTGCACTCTTGTGGTGTGGGTAGCAAAGCTCCAAATCGCTTGAATTCAATTTAGAGTCTTGAACCTCTTTGCTGAGCATCTTGGAACTGCTCTTCTCTGTGCAGGATAATTAAATGTCAGCTGGGACTGGAAATTTGAAATTAGTTGCCCAATTTGTAAGAGAGTGTTTTGGCATCAGGGCTGGTCTGGTGTGAATGTGAAGGAGAAACTCTCTTGGCTATGTTCTGTGAAACTTGAAAATGTTTCATTCTTAACTTCTCTAGAAAGGCACTTCAACAACACTTTGAGAAGAAAAGAAAAGCAGAAGAATTAATAGCAATCAGGGCTCCTTTCAGAAAAGTGAATCTTGTTTAGATGCTACCTACTGGTTTGTGGAGCTAAAGCCTGAAAGCCATGAATCTATTAAAGAGAGAAGATGGCATAGGTAGGGAGAGAATCAATACCTAATTTCTTCTCTGGAATTGCTTAAGAAAAAGAAGGAACACAGAGTGTTGCTATCATCGTAACTATATTAAGTGTGTTTTTCTTAAAAGACATGTATGCAGATACAGATATGCATAGGAAAACAAACAATAGATACTGGATTTGTTAAGCCTTTGTTTGTTGGACTTCTGAGTTACACAAATTATGTTTCCTTGAAGAAAATTATTTTTGTTTTGATTTAGTGTTTGCCCAACAATTTCACCTTTATGATGATTATGAAGGTGACTTACTCCCTTAGGAATAATGTCTTATATGACACCTGATGTGTCTTACAAATTAAGGTGGATAAAGTGGGCAATTTATCTCTGCTGATATCTCTGCAGAATCATTTCACTTTACTGACCAATACTTTAAACTTCTCCTGCACTGGGTGGGAGGCTTCTCAATTTCTTTTGCTGTGAGCAACATACCGGTTAACCCAAAACAAATTTATATGATAGATGAGACTAATTCTCCAAAAAGGAGCTCAGCCTCACACCTGCTGCAGACAGGTTTGTGGCCAACCTTCCTTGACAGAGCTGGTATGAATTCACATTCAGCAAAGAGACTGGAACATCTCTGTGCCTCCTTTAATGACTGTTATTTTTAGAACAGTTAAAAGCCTGCTATGCAGCGTGAAGGATATAAAGGAGTATGGAGTATGTTAGATAAGAATAAAAATATAATAACTTTTAAGGAGACAGAGGTGGGCTTTTGTCTGTTACCCATAAAGCTGCCTAGTCCAGAAAACATCTGGATGCTTTCCAGTATATAGATGTTTTTTCTCAAAATGTATGCTCTTTCTTTGATGGATACCTTAATCAAATAATATTTTTAATAATGTAAATACATTCAAAGATTAAATACTTTGGCCCTGGGTCTTTACCTAAATGTGTGGGTTTTACAACAGTAACTCTGGTGACTTAGTGTGGGTTCCTCATGATTTATTCCTGTGTTGCACAGACTGCAGTTTGTTTCTGTGCCCCCTTCAAGGGTGAGACCCTTCACAGTGGTCATCTGGCTCAGCTCTGTTGGAGTGACTGCAGTCAGAACCACTGCCACAGCAGCTCCATATATCAGAAATGCATCTGCTTCCCACGCTGGGACAGTCTTCAGCACTGAGGTGGAACTGTTTACAAGGCATCAGTGTTTCTGCCTCAGTCCTGTACACCTGTACAAAGGCAATACTTTTCTTTAAAATTTTGCAAGTTTAATTACAGACTCAGTTCTACTGGGATTGCCATGAAAGAGCTCTGGTGACTTCCATTTAATTACTTCTGGTTAGACCTCTGGTGCAAGTGGCAGCAGAATCAAGCCCAGTATAACCCAGAAGGTTATCCAGAGTGATCCCAAAGGAGCTGAAAAGGAGAGGCATTCTGAGAAATCTCTGTGATACCTGTATGTTTTAGCATGTGACAGAAAGTAGACTTTTTTCAACCCATTAATTGTAGTGAGTGCAAATGGGGCAAAATATAATCTAAACTGGTTCAATGAGGTCCTTCAAGTATTAGAGGTACTTACTGAAAATGAAGTGGTTTAAATCAATCAAGAAGAACATCACTCACAAGTTAGTCACAGACAACGAAAGTTGCATGCTGATTTTCTTTTTAATAACTTCAAGATAAGGTTAGAAAATTTCACAAAAAAAAAAACTTCAGAACATTTACAAGATTTGTATTTATCTTTATAGACAACTGGGTCAGATCTTGACCATCCAATGCAGATTTACATTACCAAGGATCAGGTACTTTATGTAAGATGACAGACTAATGGCATTATGAAAGACCCAGTAAAACAGCAGGGTATTGATGTTCTTTTTGGGTTTTCTTTTTTATTTTGTGTCATATTTGCTATTTTACTGCTCATATATGGAATGGTCTTCTGCACAATTTTGAGAAGACATTTGTGTGTGTCCTTTGCATATGTGTGTCGAGTAAAGTGTGCGTGGAAGGTAAGAAGACAGTTACCATGGCAGGAATGAAAAGGAGAGATGTCATGTTTATTTGAAAAGGACACCTGCAGAATTCATGCTAGATTGGCCATTGCCATGAGCCTGTTGGCCCTACAAATGTGTTTTTTGACCCATAATAGGTTACAGCTTGATTTAATAGGTCACATTTCACTGCCTTTATGGACACCTTTACATCTTCTTTTCAGGGTAATTATCTTTACACACATCTGATGTGGCAACGTAATTGACTCCTGCTTTTGTACGGCTATAGGTTAATGAACCAAACGGATAATTTCTTTAAAGAGAATAAATCATTTGTGTATTGTTTTTCAAGTGATAGTGAAGCTGCATGTTTAGAGGGCTGCTTTTGATTTAGCAAGAACACTTTGCAGAGGGGCAGCCACCATCTGGGACTCTCTGCTGCACAGTGCACAATGCACAGAAGTGTCCTGGAATGGTATTCCTGTCTCCAGTGGGCTAGATCCAGCAGGGCTAATACGCCTGGAACTGATCTGAAGTAAGTAAAATTATGGCAGTTCACATCCACGTGGATGATCTGAAGACTGGCTGGGGAAAACACCTTCTAAAAAGCAGGAATTCATTTTTAAAATACAAAATCACAGCACTCCTAAAAAGCCCCAAATACATGCCTTTTATTCCAAAGCCAACGTTTTTCCTCACATTGTGCACCAATGTGAGTTCATTTTTCAGTTCCTCATGTAGTAAAGTGTGCAGTTTACTATTTTGATGCTGGTTTGTTTTCATACTATTTAAAAGGAGTCTTTGATTAACAATGATCATTTGGCATGGTTTGTTAGCTGATGTAAAAATCTGTTTGAACAGTGGAAGAACTTGAGCAGAATATGCCAAGTTTGCAGGTGCCTTTAGCACTTTTCAGGGTTTTAATAGACATTGCACAATGTCATTACACGTCTTTTTTTTTTTTTTTTTTTTTTGTCTTGGGTNTTTTTTTTTTTTTTTCCTATGGCCTGAACAGAATCCAGAAAATCCTATTTGTCTTCTTAAGAGAGAGGAAGGATATATTTATGGAAGAAGGGAAGCATGCTCTGATATGAAATATTCCTTTTTTCTGAGAATAGGCTGCAGCCCCAGAAAGTGGGCAATGTCCACGTATGTTAATTTTTTAACTTGCAAAGCTTCCCTTTATGGTTTTATTTTACATTACTGCTTTTCCTCTTTGGTTTAAGGCTCAGTTTTGTGTCAAGCATGGGTTACAGTCTGTGCATGAGGTGTCCAGAAGCTGATTAATTAGATGGACTTGAAGGCAGATTTTCTGCATGTTTGTTCGTGTTTACTGAAAGAGCAGCTCTGTTTCTGTTTGGGTTTTTGAGGAGCTGAGGACAGGAACTAGGAGTCTAGAACATGCTTTTACAGATGTTACTCATATGAATGGGCCTGTTAACTTTAGACTACCAGTCTGAGAAAAGACAACTTGTAAGCAAGGTCCATGCTGAGGGCCCTAATTAGTGAATGTGTGAATGCAGAGCATGTGTTCCAGAAGCCCATTCTCATTACTATTCAGGACATGTTGGTCTGTGTTAATAAAGATGTCACTTCCACTTTACTATCCCTAATTTACTTTATTACTGATTAAGAAATATCTGATAGATTAATGGTACATAGAGTGCCAGAGCTTGTCTGGCCTTTAGATCAGAAAGAAGATGCAAAAGGGTCGTAAACCTCTGGGTCTGCCCAGCAGAGAACAGGTGCATTAAGTGGGGATGCAGCCAGGTTGTCTGGCTTTATTTGGTACCTTAGTAGCCCTTGGAAGTGAGGGGCATCCAAGAGTTTTGAGGATGGAAGTGAATGGAGTCACAAATGGTTTATTTACACCTCTCCCAGCTGCTCACTGGGGCACAGCTGAAAACGTGGGCACCAGTGTGTGCGGTCTGCTAAACATGCGCTTCTCAGACTGTGCTTGTGGCTGAGTCACCAAGTTCCACCCCTGGCTGGTAGGAATGGGGATTATGCATTTGAGGGGGGTGGTGTTTCTGTGGTTTTGCCACCCAGCACCTCTTGACCAGTTTACAGCAAACATGGAGTAGATGGCAGTGCTCTCGGAGTGGAAGGTTTTGTGAAGAGCAGCGGTCAGCTGGGAAAGAGAGAGCCCAGCGAGGCTGTGGTGGGGAAAGGGGACATGGCATGAGCCCAGCTCTCATCATTTGTTAGAGAACCCAGTCACAGAGGAGTGGACAGGCAGATGTACACTCAGACCTGTGGGAAATCCACCTTTCTCTTGCTGATCAAAGAACTGGTGGCTGCAAGCTTTCAATAACCTCCTTCGTCTTAGTTTTTGTACTGTGGGACACCTTCGCCTACAGGACTTAGGAAGGGTGTACTGTAAAACTTTGGTACACGGTATTTTGGAAAGTAGAACTTGGAAAATATCTCTCATAAAAAGCATCCAAATGCAAGTCCAGGCACTTTCTTCAGCCCTCCATCACACCCTGCTCCTTGCTGCAGTTCCTCTCTCTGAGCAGGCACAGCAGCAAGCCAACAACTTCGTGTACAGGAGCAGACCTGCTGAGTTCAAAGGAGCTGGATATATATATGTAAATGCTTGCAGGATCAGGATCCTATGTATTGCATGGAATTTGGCCTGGCATTCTGCTTCCCTCTAGGATTTGACCTATTGTTTTTAAACACCACTGTAATTGATGCGTTTTAATATTGCTGTGATGTTATCCTGAAAGGCAACTGGGAATTAGCATACTGTATTTCATTATTTCATGACTTTTTATATATTCATATTTAGACTGAGCTGTGTTAAAAAGAATGTTTTATTTCATTATGCAATTTTTAGTGAGCTTATTATCAGTAATATGTTTAGCATAAAATTTATTAGTGACATGCCCTTTAATTTAGCCTGTCTAATTGGTGCTAATTTAGTTAGATTGCATTAAATTACACCCTTTAATGTAGCTATGTGTGGGTCAAGAAATCCATTCCAACAGGTTAGGTAATTTTTCATGCAGCTGAACAGTAAAAATGGTATTAAGGTAGCTGAAAAATGCAATCATGTTCCAAAATAATAGTTTTCCTGGATATTATTATCAGGGAAACAGAATTTCTGTTATAAGTGTTCTTTGTTTGAAGACTTACAGGGTTCATCTTCCATCTAAACTCATGTCCCCAATCTCCACAACAAAGACAAAGGGTGGGGATTAAGATCATTACTCTTACGTGAGGGGGAATTATTAAGAATGATCTTTATTTCAGCCTTCATTCCTTCTTTATCATGCTCAGCACAAAGATAACAGTGAAAAATATGTTGTCCCTTCTTTTATCTGAGTTTCTGCTTTCTGCTCCATTAGAATTACTTTGGTCAGATGGTTGGAGTGGAAAGTAATTGATTTGATCTCAGCAGTGTACAAAGAAGCAATCTAAGCCTGACAAAACAAAACAAAAAATCTGACCTGTAAGAGTCATCAATCTCTAGCAGTAAGAGCAGAGGGCACGGGCAGGACTCCTGGGGGCAGGTCCTCAGCTCCTGTAAATTGTCACAGCTGTTACGAGTCAATGGTGTTTGAAGTCACTGACAATTTTGCCAGTGGAGGTCTCAGACCCTGGATTTGGTTCCCAGTTTCCTGCTGGAAAACTCTCACTGCTCTCTGGTCCCTGGATATGTTGCTGTCTCCGCTCTGTGGAACAGGGATTGTTGCATTCCTATGCCTCCATTCTCTCCCTCCATCCCAACTCATCTGCTAAGAATTAAGTCCAAGCCCAAGGCAAACTTCGACAGTCTTTGGAGGTGTTTTATTTCCAGTGCATCAGGAAGCCCCTTCATATCTTGGTGCTGTTGGTAGCAATGGTTCCAAGAAAAGGTGGATCAGGAGTGAATGACATTAAGGCCTTCTCTGAATGAATGTGTGTCAGTCCAGCATTTAGAAAGTGTGCTCTCAAAGCCACTTAGATCAATAAATTACCTCCTTCCAACTCCTTTTTCTTATCCAGAGACCTTTAGTCTTATATAAACATGTTTCGAGCCCATGGATGGCCCATGTAGCACAATGGTTCCCTGATCTGTCTCTGCAGTTGTTTGCTGAGGTTATGGGATGGTGTTGTCATCATTGCTGAAGGAGTTCTGTTGTTAAACTGCACTTTCCAGTTTTATTGTCATCATCCTGTTCTCATTGAGCTTAGTTTTATGATAGACTGCCTGAATAAGTAGAAACACTTGCTCTGTTTTCCTGTATAACCCACTCCTGACAGAGCCTTTACATTTGTAAACCTACATTTGTAAAGGTTTCTGGTCATAATCTCAGCTGCCCCACATCCTTGGAGAGCATCCAGACCACCAAACATATGGGAGCTGGGTAAGAAGGTGCAGCCAGTAGGAGCTTAGATGCAGAGCAGCACTAGGAAGGAGCAGCAGGGATATCAGCTGGTTTTTTTACCTCTACCAGCATATATGATATTATGGCAGCTGAGTCACAGGTTATTGGGATTTTGCAGGTGAGCTACTATCTACACTCAGAAATAAAGCTGTGGCTCATTCAGCTCCTTGCCTGTCCTGTACTTAAGTGGTTGCAGTTTTCCCCTGCAGCACCAATGAGAAAAATAACTTGAAGGAACAATATTCATAGCAATTTTCTCTTCCTACTAAGTGCTAATCTGTAGGGGATCTTCTTGGCAAAAAAGAGGCAGTTATACCAAAATATCAACCTGAGTTTCCTAACACAGCCGGTTGAGCATTAAGAACAAAGTTAAATGCCTGTTAGGTCTGATCCAGAAGGCTTTTTACTTCCTTGGAAAAGACTCCCATTCAGCTGTTAGAGCTGTTTTAGGGGTGTAGTGGTTTTGTATAGGAGGCACTCACAGAAGTGATGCAAAGAGAAAAGATGATGCTCCTCTGTGAACACCCATGTGAAAAATGAAAAATCCTGGGAAACTCCTCTTTCTTTTCTGGTTGGCAAAGAGGTAACAGCGGCCTCAGAAGGCATAGGAAAAGCCCTTTCTGAGACTGTTGTCTGGGCTAAGCTTTTACCTGTTTAATTTTGGGAAGGATGTGGAATCAACTTTGCCTTACAACAGCTGTAAAATTGGCAGAAAAGAGCAGCAGCAGCCCAATTGCAAACATCATACTGAGTATTATGTTTTGGGTAAATAAATATAGAAAAGAATAAGTGGAAATCTTCCTCTAATAGGAAAATACATCAATGATACTGTAATTAGAACCAACATTATTCAACTGCAAGAAAGTATTTATTTTACTGTGATTACAACAGTTGTTTATTCTAGGGAGCTGTATCCAGAAACAGAATATTCAAACTGGATATCCAACAGAATATCCAGCAGCTGTCTAAGACAAGTTTCTTAAAATTCTGCTTAGTGGCTTAGTAGATACTAATCAGGAGAGCCTCAAGAGAGTGGGCTGGGCAAGTCCACCAGTGCAGCTGTGTCACAGCACAGTTACAGCTCTGTGCCTCTGCGTGGGAACCTGGGGAGCAACGAGATGGAGCTCAGGCAGTGCAGAGAGAGCAGGCACAAGGCTGGTACAGCTGCACATGAAAGTAGTCTTTTCCAGGATTGCAATGGTCCTGCCATGCATGCAGCTATGGCAGACAGATTTTATCCCAGAGATGAGATTTAATAGCCTAGGTGTGTTTTCAGAGCTTTAATAAAAAGAGTGGATGTTTTGAAATATGTGTGTTTATGTATTGGCTTTTGATGTAGAACAATAAATGCTCTATGCACACTGGGGCAGAGCATCCTCCTTCCAGCTATTTAAACATTCCCAAACTAAACACACAGTTCAGTCCCATTCCTGTGCTCTGTCATCAAGAGTAAATGATCAGCTCCAGCAGAAAAGCCAAGTTTACAGCCAGACTCATGAGGCTGATCCCAGTAGACCTTGCTCAGTAGACCTTCCTAGAAGGCAGCAGCTGAGGAGAACATAGTGTCTGGACAGACTGGCTGAGGTTCTCTGGCAAGGAAGGGAGAGACCAGGTGTCTCTGCTTCATATACTCCTGCCTAAAATCTGGAGGTCCTGATAACCCTCAGTCATTTAAAATATTCAGAAACATTACCAGGATGTTAGATCTAAATTAACAGATTAATAAAATGTTGTGGGTTAATTCTGAGGCTTCATGTCAATGGAAATTAGTCTCCCTGTGTCCTCCCCCTCTGCCCTGCTGTGAGTGTGGTGACTGGGCTGGTAACTCTGGCCTTGTCCTTTGTGTCCAGAGCGAGCAGAGAAGCGATGCCAGCCCTGCCCATTGCTCTGACAAGAGCTGAGCATGCTGCAGCTGGTGCCAGGGCTGTGCTTGCCAGCACTTCACTGCATAAATGGAGACACTGGGAGCTGATGCAGGGTTGTGCTGGGACACTTCTGCTACAGCCATCTAGGCCACCAAGAGCATCCTCGATCTCATATTAGACTTACAGCTTCTGGGTTCTTGCTGTAAAGCCAAAGCTCTCACAAGGAAATGCTCTGTGGCTGGCTGTGTGCCTGCATCCAAGGTGCTGGTATAGGGGATCCTGAAATGGCTTCCCCCTGTCAGATGTGACGTGGTGTTCCCAGAGGCCCTGTGCCATTGCTTTTGCTTTTTGGGAGAGCTGAGGGTCAGACAGGGTGTGCAGTCTCCTGGGCTGCATGGGAAGCATCTGGTGGAGCAGCAAGCTGGGGTTTCCGTGACACGTGGCAATTCAGGCATTGGGCAGTCCCTGGGGAAAGCTGCAGCTTGCCCTGGACTGGTTCTATTGCCTGCAAGTAGCAGGCACCAGCTTCTGGCACTTGCTCATTGTTTTGAGTGCTGTTAGGTGGGACACTGCTGGAGGGATGCAAGCCAATACTTTGTATGAAAATATTTAGAAAGAGATAAGAAGAATCTGCTTTTCATCTACTCTCATTCTTCCCTGCCAGCCTGTGCTTTATTTCAGCTCAGGAGACTGAAATCTTCTGTTCTCTCGTAAAAAGAAGTCACTCTGTGAGCAGAGGAGCTAATGAAGAGAGAGACATTGTAATGTCTCTCTCTCATGTGGATCCTCTGATATATTACAAAGGGTGAGCTTTATTAGCTTTTCCTGAAATGGGACAGCAGTAGGGTCCTTCTCCTCTCCCCCACTGCCTTCTTTTCAAACTCTGAAGAGTTTCCGTATCTTTTGACCTTGATGCTGGACAGCAGGGGTGAGTTCAACACCCTTTTTGTATGAGAGCACAAACACATGCATTATTTCAGACTCCCATGACTACAATCTGTGGGTGTCTCTTCTGTCAGGAATCAGGCTAAAAATAAAACAAACAAATCCCCTGAAATTAAAAAGAAGCATCAGTGTTCAGATTACTTCATCGTATAAACTGAGAAATTGTCTAAGGTGCAAAATTTGTCTGAGGTGCAAAATAAGGCCTGCACAAGGCTAAGCTGAAATCTGCTCACTCATAGCAAAAGGAGTCGATACTTTATTAGAAGATTGGGATGTTGTTCCTGAAACTTATATATCTGTTATATTTGTTATATGTATGTATACATACACAAGACAACCTTCTCTGTTTAGTCCACGTGCCAGCTTTCCCTTTTTTTATGGTTAGAATTAGTGAGGCAGGAAAAGAATGGTTCATCCCTGCCACTAACAGGTGGAGGGAGTCAAGGGAAGCTTAATGGGTTAAAATCAGTGCTGGCTTCAAACATCAGATTTTCCTTGTCAGTTTGTCACAAACACAACCATATTTAAATTCAGCTGCTTGGGTAACACCCAAAAGCTACCACTGCACTAATGCAATTATGATAGTGCATCAATTGCTGTAAATCACAAAGCTATAGATAGGGTGTAGTTGTCATGTTCTTTGTGATTAAAAGATGTAGAATCTCTAATCACTGCAACAAGAGAGTCTGTCATCAATAAAGGGAATCTGGAGCTGGAGAGCAGTATTGATCGTGCCAAGGAATTTGCAAACTCTGTTTCTCAGCTTTTGCACACTTTGAACAGCCTTTCAAAATGCACCATCAGCTTCATACACACCCCCCCCACACACCCCCTGCAAAACCAGGGCAGGTACTAAATGAGCAGGTTAACATCTGCCTTGCTCTGGCTCTCTAGAAAGAGAACATTCAGGAGAAACTAATTTTTTTAGCAATTCCTGTCCAAAGGGGCATGCTTTCGTATGTCACAATCAGAACTGGTGCCCTGTGTTTTTCCAGTTGGAGCACAGCACAGCCTCACACCATACTGGTGTTGGGGGTCTTGGTCTCCCCAGCTGTGCTGATGCCAAGCCCGGGTGAGCTCTGTGTGGCTGGCAAAGGTGACCTGCAGAGCCCACAGCGTGGCCCCTGGGCTGGGCCCAGCTGCAGCACAAGCCAGCCTTTTCTCTGTTGTGGCTTTAAATACCTCCTTGAACTTTTGTGCAAATGACACAACTCCTCTACCTGTAACTGAGAATCAAGGCTTTACCTTGTGCCAAGATGTCAGTTCTTATAATCCATGTTCCTCTTCTTTAAGAAAACAAAACCAAAAACACATACACAATAACCCCCAAAATAATTTATGGCCAATATTCATAAATTATTTCCATTCACACTGTAGAATTGTAGGAAAAAATGAATATTAATGGATCAAGTATGATGAAAATGGAAGGATAGTGCTGGATTGTCAGGCTGCTTGGTTATTTTTCATGCATTTGGCTGTTTGTTTGCTTTTCTGTCAAGAATCTCCATGAATCAACATACGAAGAATTTATGTGATTTTTTTTATTAATATGTAGCATGTAGTTAGAAAGCTTTTAGATGCTTTTAGCTTTCATCCACAATTACACAGTTCCTTGTATTGGTCTCTGTGCATATGGCTGTGTGTATATGCACAATATCTGTATGTAAACGTTTTTAAACTAATATTCTTTGTATAGAAATACTATAGCTTCATGTTGCAATTTTTCTGGCTTCCACCACTCTCTTCTTTATGCTTGGGTGGTCATATTTTGAAATTTCCCCAGGACCAGTTTTTCATGCAGTCACGTTTCTCATCACATCTGAAGGATGTTGTGCTTTGCATGGTAATTAGGTCCTCTTTGTTTCATCTGCTGAACTGCTCTCTGTTACTTCCTGCAGCATGCTCACGACTGGAGGCTATTGCTGAAATGTTAGAGCAGTAGAGATTCTCTAGGAGTAAACAGCTTCATGTTAACTTGGGTTTTTTTGATTTTTTTCACACTGATTTACATCCTGTTTAAACCTTGTGCAATTATATTTATCCTTCTTGCTTTCTTAGAGTAATGCCATTTATTGAAATAATTTATTATTGCATTGTGTGGCTAGTGGGCATATATGGAAATCATCTGAGTATTTACACAAACGTATGACTTTATATATAACATCCCACAAGTATCTCTGTCCCTCCCTGAGGCTTGGAAAGGCTGATGGCTTTGCTGGGAGCGCAGGCTGCTGTCAAGCATTGCAGAGTTTATGCTTTCATGGCTGAAAAGAAAGCTCTGATTGTTAGTTTTTCTGACCCTGCTGAGGGCAGGCTGAGGGTGGCTCTGGGCTGTGTTTGGGGGCCTGAGCAGGCTCTGGGTAGGGGCGGCAGTTTGCAGGGGAGTCACTCTTTGTTGGTGCTGGGGACAGGGACGGGCACATGGCTCAGCAGGGACCAGCAGCCAGTGCTCCTGTGAGCTTGGCCAGGCCATCTCTGGGAAGGGAGCTTCTGCCAGCACAATTTTATTACCTCCCTTCCAGCTGTCAAGTTACAACAGAGAATCAACTCCTAAGTTTTTCGCTTTTGTTATTTAAAAGAAAACTTTCCAAACCTGCATGACCCCTTTGGCTGGTGTGGCCAGCTCCTGCGTTTTAGGGCTGACAGGTTGCTCCAGTGGGAGCCAAAGGGCAGCTCCTGTGATGCAGCTCAGGTTGTGCTGCTGCACCAGTGAACCCTGATGGAGCTGGGGAAGGCAACAGAAACCAGGTCAGGTTTGCCCTGAGGCTGCTGGGGAACCCCTGCCTGGGGTCCCTGCAGAGAGACATTCAGGGCAGGAGCACTGGAAGTGCCTACGGTGTCTCAAGAAATGAGAAGTGATCTAGAAAATGACCCTGAATNGGGGAGGGTGGGTGGGCACGAGCCCTCCAAGCAGCTCACGGTGCCAGGGCAGAGGTGGCAGCAGGAATGTTTTTCACCCTGTTTTGTTGAATAACACACAGAGCTGGTACACGTTGGGCACACTGCTGGCCCGAGTGGGGCACATGTATAAACATGGGGGTGCAGATAGGCTTGGGAGAGATGTGAACAGGGATGATAGACAGTGAGTACTTCTGCCAACACATGGAATTCCTACTGGTTGATTGTCCTTTCCTTGTTTTTCCTCTCATAATCAAAATGCTGCAGTTACTCTGCTAATAATGATTACATATCCCTTTAAGTGGTATCTAGATTGAGGTTTACATGGCATTTTTCCTTGTTTGTGTGTTCTGCAAGCATATTAGGAAAGTCTCTAAAATAATATTACCAAACATCAAGTAAAATCCTCTCTCCTGAAGGGCTGATGAGATCATGTGCATATGACTGTGTGTTATCTTGAGCTGACACATGGAATTAAGTCTTGGACTACCCTCACCTAGGAAGACATCATTCTGCCAGCTTTTTCTCTTCTGGCCATTTCATATACAACAGTTTTTTCTCTTCAGCCAGTTAAAGCAGGGCTGTTCTCTAGAAAAGCCAAAGAGAAAAATCTGGCAATTTGATAATATCTGAGAGTTTCTTCCATTTCATTTTGTTGAGCTTACTGGTTGCACACAAACAGAAGCATTTGTGACAAAACACCACCCACACATTTAGCCCTGCAACAATGCTGTGATTTTAATAAACTGAGTTGTATGTGGAAGGGAAACTGGATTTTCTGCTATCCCACTGGCAAAATTGTTGCTGAGGAAAGCCTGAAATTGAGCCTTGCAGCTCTGCAACTTGTGGGACACAGTTTCTACATTGAAAGATCAAATTTAGTAGTGCTGCCACTTCTTTTAGTATTGTTTTATTTTAGGAATAAAATTCTAGGAAATTGTGACAATCAGGAGCACACATTTAGACGTTTTCCTAATTAGCTTTATTATTTACTAAAACAAATTCTGCATTGTTTCTTTACGGAGCTCCTGCCATTATTTTGTTTTGTTTCCTTCATGAAATGGTTTAACAGGTTGAAATCAGTAGCAAACTCCTCCATTTTGGTTTTTTTTTTTTAATCATCAAATAATTTCAAAATTTCATCTTTCTGTAAGGTTTTTAAAATATTGTTTTATGTCCAAATCAAAGCAATTCCCCTTCCTCCCTCCAATTCAAAATTATCATTAAGCAACTAATTGCTCATTGTCTGGCTTAACATGAGTGGTTGGCTCTCAATCTTGCATTCAGGTCTCCAAGTCACTGTCTGATGGGGAATTTATTCCCCATCTGTTTCCATTTCTACACTGTGAGTTCAGCCTGGCACATGAGCCTGCTGCACAGTTGTGGGGTTTGTGATCCATATTTAATTCACCTAACTTTCAGTCTTTAGGTGAGACCCCCCCAATTAAGCAGAGTGCTGACCCTGGCCTCTCTCTGTCTGTGCAGAGGTGGGTTCATCCAGAAGGTGACTCTGCCCATGGAATATCTCAATTAAATGCCTAAAGAATAACTTCTCTAAAATCAAGCTGCTGTGTGCTTTAAGCAGTTCCACTAAAAGAAACCTTGTTGGCTTACAGAGACGTGCTGATAATGGGCTCATTGGCTTGTTAGGTCAGCCAGGAAACGCTGCTGGAGGTCCTTGGGGCTTAAGTACCAAGCCAGCATTGTACTTCTGGGGAGATCATGCATTTCAGGGGTGTGATGTGAGACATGAGACTGAAAGTCATCCCCAAGCTGCATTTATTCCCCTGAAATGCTCAGTGTGTCAGACCTGATTTCAGTTATAAAATGGAAATAATAGATAAAAAAGGTCAAACCATTTATTGAGGATTGACATTTACAGCAGTCAGGAATCTCCAGTTGTATACAGCTTTGTGTATATATGTCACTCCTATATGACACCATCCTGCTGAGGAGCTCCAAGCCACTGTTGCCTTTTATACCTAGGTGATGGCAAGTTATCTGTTGCTTCTTGTGTTTCTACAGATGTCTAATCATAGAAATGCAGTGTTAATTCACTTGCCCAAAGCTGCACTACACATCCAGCAAAATGAAAATTTCCAAATTCTCTCTGTGGCTTCAAAATTATTTTATCTTTTACTATAATAAATTCTGTCAGAATATTTTTGTGAAATAAAACTGTTTGAAATTAACTGTTTTCTTTGAAAGTTTAGTGTTAAAGCACTTGTGTCCTGATCCTGTTGCAGGTATGAGAGTTGTACATTGGCTCATTGACAGAATTTGTGGGTTGAGTGCAGTGCAGGAAATTGGGTAAGAGCCCAGACAGGGATCCAGAGAGCAATTGCTAGTTGTGTTGCATTCAGGACCTGGACACAAAGTGCTGCAGGAGCATCACACTGTGTGTGTGAAATAACCCCAGCAGCAGTCCAGAGATCCATAGGTGGTGGTCTTTGCCACTGAGATCTGAGGAGGAGGAAAGGAAAGGAGAAATACACACTCAGTTACATGCACAAATACCATATACCTCAGATAGGCTGGCAACAGCAAAGTAATTAAAGGCGCTGAAGCAGGAGTGCCAAGTCACCCTTTACAAGGGTACAGAAGGTTTGCTGATGTCACTGCTTATGTCCCACAGGTATCTTGAAATTCTGGTATTTGCCTCCGATGTCCTCTGTGAGATTTGCATTGCCCTGTTTTCTCATTGCCTTAATGGTGTGACTTTGAGAGCTGAGCCTTGAGATCTCTGTGCCTCAAGGAGACCCAGCACACCCCCAGTAAATGTGGTCCACAGCGCTGCTTTCTTCCCACTGCTCATGCATTGCTGCAGAACTATTTCTCAGTGCTTTGAATTAACGGGTTCATATCCTGGCACTAAGGATTTAAGGGACCTTGTGCAGGTAAAGCAAAAAACTTATAGAGCAAATACAACAGTAGTCTAGAGAGCATTGATAAAATGACCTGTCATGGCATAACAGGTATTAGAACTCATGTTCCCTTTTCTCCCTTCCTCCTACCAAATAGGAAGCTTTTTAGCCTCTCGATAAGATGCCAGAATTAGAATAAAGAATTACTAGTCAATCCTAACTTCAAAAATTAAGAAAAAAAAGATTTTAGGCTTAAGGAAACATGTATTCTAAATTAACTTAAATGCTTGTTTAGATAGCCTTTGAGATTAGTCTAAGAATAAAAAGCTGCTCTTTCTATGGAGCCTCCTGGCCAAAGACCTCTGGGCAGCTCCAAAATACCAGAACAAAGGATTTATTGCCCACTGAGTACTTAAAATGGTGCTTTTATGTTCAGAACCAAAATTTCAGATTCTTTTTGCCTTTATGATAACTTCTGGTGAAGAGGAAAAGCTGTCTACTGATCCTTCAGGTTCTGGAGGTACTCTTGATAGTATGGTGCACATAGGTCAGGTTATTTAGCTTGAATTTGGACCTCTTGCAGATCTGTGTCATGTCTTTTGTGCAGATTTGTTTTTCTGCTTATGCCATTGGTCAGAATAAATGGAGGGATAGGATCTGCCCTGGCTGCTCTAGGGGCTTTTCTTGGAGTGTCCCCAGTCTCCTAACAAATCAGTGTCTTTCCTAGTCCATTTCTGATGGGATTTGGCAGCAGGTCAGCATCCTTAGATAAAGAAAGGCTTCCTGAAGTGAGCAGCAGTCACAGAAAGTAAATTAATGGAAGCAGGCATCTGCTGATCTCTTTGACAATAAGGAATTTCACTGCCAGCATTTAAAAACCATTGGAAATGGTCTCCATTGGAAACCAGATTTCGACTTTCTGCCCTGGGCTGCCAGAAGTATTTCAGCATAAAATGCTAAAGTAAGTTGAACTTTCAATTATAATTTCAATGACTGTCTAGTGAAATGGATTAATGCTCTGGCACTGCACCTTTGAGGCTTTGGCTCGAATCTTGTAGGATAAAAATCTGTCTGCTTTGACAGTTGAAAAGGTCAGAAGTGAAATAATGTCAGGTGGTCTTAGCCCAATTCAATGTCTCGATTAAGAAGTAGATGTAAAAGTTGTTGATGTGGGATATCATATCAGATAATTAAAAAAAATATAAATATTTTTATGTACATTTTGTCATCGAAATTAGATGCAGACAGCTGCATTTGGGAGAGCTTAGTTCAACCTTCAAGAACACTGGGTTGCAAAGTGAGCAAAATGCAGGTTACAATATGCGGTACCTTAAGCACAAAAGCTTGATTTCTATCAACTTGAACTTGATTTCCTGATATTTGACTGTGTCAAGGATAGTTCACTTAAATATTTTTAAAGTTTAATTTTGGAATTTTTGTTAGCTGAGAGTGTATAGAAAGACCATGTTTTTCTCATTGTTGAGGCAGGGCAAGAGGTCTCTTCAATTTATATTTTGAAGGTTCTGCAATTCAATTCCTAAGCTTATTAAATAAGATTGTGGTTAAGGAGCAAAATACAAATATTTGCAGAATGCATTTTTCTCTTATTTGAATATATACTTATATAATTTTGTATGATGATAATGTATAAATATAAATTGCTTCTCTAGACATCCCTGTGGAAAGGTCACTATGCAAAAATTTGTAGCAATAGTAACAGGAATTTCTGTTGGGAAAAAGGAGCAAATGTGGGCTTGGGGCTGTGTGTCTCAGTTGTGGGGACAGTGGCTAACAGAGCTCCAGAGCACCTTTGGTGCCTTTGATCCATCCCAGCCCCACTTGCCCCCAGCCCTCCTCCCGTGCCAGGCAGCCTTGGCACTGCTCCACAAGTGAAGTTGCAGATTTGCTTTGCTTGTTTCAATAAGGAACACGCAGCCAGGACAGTGCAAATTGAAAATCAGCCGTCATGGCACGTTACATAAATTACCCGGTTCTGCTGGGTAATCCATTACAGATGATTAAATAAATGAGTGGTTGTGTCCTGTTCAGCACTGGTAAATCTTTGTTTTATTTAATTCCTTGTTCTGTGTGTGGGGGGGGGGGTTGTCATGGGATTTTTTCCAGTTGGGTTTCCATCTTAAGGCAAAGAAACCACAGTCTGCACGTGATCATGATGCACTGCAAGAGCTGGTGAGGCTGTCCATATGTTATAAAGATTAATTGGCATTCAGTTAGGCCCCATAAAGCAGGGCCTTAGCCTCTGCTTTTCCTTCAGTTCATGTAGTGGGCACAGACAAAAGTCTAGATCTGACATGTGACATGTGACATGTACTTTTTAGAAGGCTGATCCTCCCAGTTGCAAAACCTTAGAAGAGTTTCAGAGATTCAGGTACTGCTTAATGTGGGGCAGCTGTAACACTGTCTTGCTTTGCTCTGCTGAGATCTGCTAAGTGGGGCCCAAGGGACCATTGAAACCACAGAATTATCTTTTATTTGTTCTATAGATTTTTCTGACGAAAAAAAAAATGTAATACATCACCAACTTCACCCTTCCAAGACGTGTGGTTTAATTGTAGTGTGGGCTCAGAGGGCTGTCAGTGTTGCCTGTGGTGGGTGCCAGGGGTGGCAGAGGCCAAGTGGCCCCACTGCAAACCATTATTTATAAAGGAACAAAGTGGTAATTTTGCAACTATCACAGCTCAAATATGGGGCCATTTCGCTGGTAATAAAACTATTACTCTGTAACTGTTTACTTATCAGGAGACCATTATGTGATTGATGACCTGAAAATGGAGGTTATCTTTCAATTCATTTGAAATGCAAACTGACTAGAAAATCTATAGTTATTGCCTCGTATTTTTAAGCAAAATCAGGCACCTACATTGACTTCCTATTTACATTTCTTTGAGAAGAAAAATCACATAAAAGCTATCAAGAAACACATTTCACAGCAGGCAAATTAATTGGTTTTACTGTATTTGAATGGAGGGTTTGTCAAATAAAACATGCCATGACAGTTAATAGTGTCATTTAGAGGCAGAAAATTATTGGCTTATTTGTTATTGGATAAAAGGAAGGCAAACACTTTGTATTAGGAAGTTTTAATGTGTTTAAAATCCTCATTAGGGATTTATGGACATTCTTGCTTAGCATAGCGCCTCATTAATTTGAGGCTAAACAGTTACTTCTGTGTTTCAATTGCAATTTTTTTTCCCTTTTCTTTAATTAGATCTCGCATTAGAGTTTGGTCTCTACACCACTGGAGATGTAGAATTAATTAATGTGATTTATAAATCTAATGGAAGTGAGTTATTCTTAGATATCTTTTCATTTTAGTGAGCAGTTTAACTGCACACAGCATAAGTGCACACAGATCTAAGAGATTTGGGGAGCTCAGGAAAAGTATGCAACTTCTGCATTGAATACATTTAGCAGTGTCCCTTGGCATTAATAGATCAAAGCGTTTTAATTAGAAATGTAACTAAAAGAGAGGCCAGAAAGATCCCATTCAAAATCAGATTTTCCTTGTTCTAAGTTCTGTACTGTCCAAAAAGTGTTATTTAACTCCCCTTTTGTAGATAACCATGACATTCAGTGGCAGTTGGGATAATTGTGTGTCTTACTATTTAATGAGCATAAGACCTGGCTCTTAATGTAGTCTGAGTTTGGATGCAATCACAATAAAAACATATTCAATAATTGTACTACTTTGTATTAATAAAAAGAAAATAGCTTTTATTTCCTATAAGAATTTAATTTATTTGATTGAAATTTGTGTTAAAAATGTATCTGTGTAGACTAGTTATGCTAACAGGTTGGTATCTAAACCCTAAGATATTTCAAAATACATTTGTTTCCCTCAGAGCAGGAGCAGGTCCTTGCCCTTGGAATTCTGGCCCTCTATTTTGAAGACAGTCTGAGGTCATGACTTGCAAGTTGTGACTGTGGTGGAAGGATGTATGAAAACAGCTAATTTGCAAACAAGCTCTGAGCAATTAGTTTGGCTCCCAGCACGGGCCTCGCAGCTGTGCGAGCTGCTGTACAAATTATACCCAGGAGTACATTTTTCTGTGAGGACATTCATAGCTGCTTTAAAAAGCAGAAGTGAAACAGGTAACCAACACAACCACCTACTGTATCCTTGTAGCCACAGCAGGGCTGTCAGATGTAAACACACATTTAAGAGGGCTCCTCTTAAAACCTCCAAAGAAATGTTACAGTCTGAATTCACAGGGTCAAATAATGCTTCAGGTTACACTGATGCAACCTCACTGACATTGGGGAAGCTTTAGTCCCATCACCAAGGCCACAGTCTGACCTGGTGACTTTGGTATTACTTTAGCAGGAATTTACACAACTCCTGCCTGATGCAGCTCTTGTGCTGGCACATACTGGGAACAGAAACCACATTCCACTAATGTGAAATAGATTTAAAGGAGATCCAATTCCAACTTATATTAAATGTAGACAGCTGTGTTGTACAGTAAAGGGATTTTGCATGATTTCCAAGTGGTTCTACTCAAGGGGTTACACTGAGAATAAATACGGTGTCTAATTCACATCTCCCTAACTGAGGGCAAGTGGACTTGAAAGCCAAGCTCCCTTCATGCCTTTTATACTGCTTCATTGTCTTAGGAGAAGTTAAATTTCTTTCACACTGGCAAAAGGAAGACAAGAAACAGACACTTGATCATTATTTCTGCCACACCACATATCTCACCGCAGCAGAGGTTGCACAGCCTGTTAGTCAGGCTTTGATGTTTCAAGTGGACAAGTGCACGGTGGCATTTCAGGTCAGGGCGCCTTTTGTCATCACTTCAGTGGAAATGTATAAGGTAATGTTTTCCAGAATAAGGTGGAAATGCCAAGGCACACAAGAAAATGTATGTATTTTGTGTAAGTAAATAAGTACTTGAAGTTGTAAGGGAAGGACAGGAAACCAAAAGAGAGGGAGGAAGAAAAATAAATTTGACATCCCAAATTTCCTTGCTCTTTGTCAGTATTAAATGGTTGTAACAGCCTTTATGCAAGCCAGTGTTTTGGTCATAAATTAAGTAGTGCAGAAGCCACTTCTGTTGGAGCCTGGCTTAATACTGACATTATCAGATACTCTGGTATTTTCATTATGGTGAGTTTCTAAAATACTACATTCAGAATATTCCATAAGTAAAATGTGCAGCCTTACCTACATTAAGAAACTCCCAGGAGACCTTGAAGTGAGAGATCACTTTATCAGTCTTCTCTCTCTAATACAGTTTGGCAATTTACTGCATGAAAACAACGGTGAGCCATTGAGTTTAAATTGAGCATCAGCATATTTTGCTTTCATGGAGACTGTTTCATGCAGGTCAACACTGAAATGGTGTTGTTAAAAGAAAACACCAAAGAAATGAAAAAAAGAAAAAAATGAACTAAATTCGACACATACTGAGAAGAACAAGAAAAGTATAATTGTCACATCCAGGTCAATCTGGTTTAAAAGTTGCTGTAGCAGAACTAAATGCCAGTGAAAAAAACATTGTCCTTGTAGTTGGGTTTGCTCAGTCTGGTGAAAAAGGTCGTTGTAAGCTGAGTTCTTTGTAGGGAGATGAAACTGAATCCCTTTCAGTGTGGGGTTAGTCACCCCTCCTGGTGTGAGTGCACAGGTTTGTCTGGCTCTTGGTGACTGGAGAGGAGAATATGAGAGTCACTGGCTTTCATATGAAACTGAAGGTACCCGATGTGGGCAGCTTTGGCTTCTGAACTAGAGACCTTTTGGGAAGGTCACTAAAATCAGTGTGAGTCTGATTCCATCACATTTTGGACCACACTACTAAGTTGTTTTTCCTAGCTAAGGTGCTTTACCAGGGGAAAAGGCATAAACTTCACTAGTCACCTCTGGAAGAGCAGCTCTGACTGCAGGACAAGCTGCCTTAGCTTAACAAACGAATTAACTCGCTCCTTAAAACTCTTTTGTGTTTTCAGGTTCTCCAGTAAATGCATATCTTACACAGCTTCTGCAGTATTTGTATTAAAGGAGAACAGAGGAGCAGCTTTCTGTGTTTTGTTTTAGGCGATAGGTCTTCTTTCTCTCCTAATTTTTTATATATGTGAAAAATACCTATTTCCACAGACATTTTAATAAGCCCCAGGAGATATTTCTGGGGTTAAAGTAATGGGAAATGTAGTCTTCTCATGGTATTTTGGTTCCAGGATGGCGGAGGCACTAAAAGAAAACAGTGGCTATGCATTATTTAGGACCCACAAATGGCTCCCTTGAAAATGAATAAGCCTGTAAAAAACATATGTATGTATTTGAATACCAAGGGAGCAATTTTGGGCTTCTTGTTTTTTTTTTTTTTTTCAATACCACCATGTTTGACTTCATTCAGTTTCCTCCAAAATGCAAGCATACAGCCCTAAAGTATGTTGGTGATATCTCCACAAATATCAAATCCACCAGAAAAACCCTACGGTCAGGTTGCCATACTCATTCCTTGCTCTTTTGCTGCTTCCATTCTTACACATTTGCACTAGGATTAGTAAGGAAGAGCCAAGAGCCTCCCAGCTAGTGAAATTAGTTGGCATCTATTCCAGGTGTCTTTAACATGAGTGACACTTTTTGGACATAGTATTGAGACAGGAAGCAGGATCATGAGCTGTGAAACAATCCGAGGAGGTTTGAGCAGTGGGCACTGAGCAGCAGTGTGAACTTTACTTGAAGTAAATATGGAACAGTCTTCTCAGGAGGAGAAATGTGTAGTCAGATGGCAGCTGAGGGGAATGTTGGGAGCCATTAAAGTGGAGAAATGAAGCCTGAGTGTTCAAGAAAATACTGATGGCAGTCAAAGGAAAGGTGGTGTTGGGAAGACATGGGTGTGTATAACAAGTGCAGGTGAAGTATTGCATGTTCTCAGGTTGGTAATGAGTGTATTGCAAGAATTGAACCATACAGCTTGGAAGGATGTTCAAACATCACCTAGTCTAGTGTGTTGTATCTGGAAATTCTGCTATTCTTAGTACTGCCTCATCCATTTCCCACTTACATTAATCAGGAAAAAGTCAGAAAAACCAAGCACTCTCTGTTAATGGGAAGCCTGGCAGGAGCTGAAGGCACTCGGAGGACAAGGCCTCTGCTGACTGTCCTCGTTTTGCTGTTTCTGGTTTTCTAAGTATTTTCCTCGTATCACTGTGTGGTGCACACTGGAAATGATCAATCAAGGCTCATGCACAGGATCTTTTCATGCTGGCAAGTGAAAAATCAATTTGTGTTCGAAGGAGTAAACAGTAGCATGAGCTTCATTTCCCCAGAGTCAAAATGGATTCCTTGATAAAAGAGATGACAAAGAAAGCTGAGCTCTTGATGTATAAGCACATAGGTGCTCATGTGCAAAAAATGAGTGGACTCCTACATTCATTTTACATGCTACACTTACCTTTTCAGTAAAACAAAGCTAGGAAGAAGAGATTACTTGTTGAATGCCAATTGCACATCAATAAAACCAGGGGGATTGTTCATGAACAGTTTATACAGATAAAAATGTAGTCGGTCAGTTCTGGCAAAGACATTATTCATGGTGTATTTCTGCTTTATGGCACTATATTTGAATTTTCAGAACTATTTTCACAAGTCTGTTGAAAGATTGTGTTGCTAACATTTCTGAGAAATGTCTGCTGTTGGATGTAAATTACAGGGAAAAGAGTCTTTATGTGGTATTTCTGTGCCACGAAAACAAAATCTGATCTCATGCAGGTTATAAATTGTCCAGGAGGTAAGAGTAGTCAAGGAACTGTAGAATGAATAAATGGAAGGTTAGACCAACGTGACTCATCAGATATTGTAACCATTCACCCAATGTCATTTGATCTGTATAACATTAAAGGCTACTATTCCCTCACTCTTAGATTTCTGCCCTCCTTCCCTCCCTTTAAAGTTCAGCACTGAGCCACCCAAGCCATACATTAAACCCTTTGGTTCCACATCATTTAAGCTCTCTCCTCTCTCCTCTGAGACCATAAAGTGAAGAAAGCTGTAGAATACTGGCTTGTATTAGGTGGAATATTTGACTGTCTGACCTTTCCTTTTTTCCTTTTTTTTTTTTTTTTTTTTTTTTTTTTTTTTTTTTTTTTTTTTTTTTTTTTTTTTTTTTTTTTTAGCAAGCAATATTTAAAAGTAAACATGAAGCATTTTGATGCAAAAGAGGTTTGCCAGATTAAAAGGAAATTGGAAGATGAGTTCAGTGTAGCATGTAGCTGTTGTGAAATCTCCTTGCTTTGATTGAAGTTTTATTACCTCAGGACGTCTGTCTGCAGCTTATGTACTGCTCTTCAGTCTGGGGTTTGTGAATTCTCTGCCAGCCAAGAGAAGAGCTGAGGATGTGAATTGCAACCACTTGGTCTTGCAGAAGCCAAATTCCTGCAATCTGCCCTTTCAGCTGAGTTAGACCATGCTTCTCAGAAAGGAAGAAAAGCACCAAAAGCATGCACAAGTGCAAGCTGTGCCCTCCTTTTTAGACTCTGATTAGTGATGAAAGCTGAAGAAGAGAGAGAGGGGATGGAGAATCACAAATGGGTCCTAAAATGCTTGATTTTTATTAGATTAGGAAAGTAGTAGTATGGGATGAATGTCCAATCTTGACTAAACTACAGGAGGATCGTGGCAGTTTATTAATGGCAATTCTAATAACAATTTGTTATAGCACTAGCACTTGTGAAAGTGATGAATATTGTATCTGCTCTGTTGCATTCTGTCCCGATGAATCTGTGCTTGGATGCCATGGTGTGCCATGTGGGCCCGCTCACACTTGTTAGCTGAACGCAAGTGTTTATGGACAATTAAACTTGCAATTTTTAATTCACACTTTGAAAGGTTGAGAGGTTGTTTCTTCTTTTTTTTTTCCAAGACACTCTAAATTTCTAATAGATCTGTGCCTTTCAAGTCTCTTAGAATGTGCAACTGCAGCATGAATTTAGAAAAATGGTCTCATTTCTTTAGAAATCCATTAATAGTAATGTACTGAAAGACTCTTACATTGATCTTCTCTCTGATAGCCATGTTGTAATAATTATTCTTTTAATGTTTGCATCAATCTAAATGTTTTCCTCTTTGTGCTCGCTTCTACTTGGATCTCCCTATATGACAATCACAGCACTTTGACATCTTGCATTACTTTAATACCAGTGATTCAAAACAAAGCAATGCCAAAGGGAACAAAAGTTCTGTCAAGCCATTAAAATCTTCTTTGCCATTAACACAATTAAATTGATGCATGAGCATTTAAAGTTATTAGCAAGTGCTGCCAGCAGAAGCTGGTTACAATTGCATAATATATAGTGGGCTTTATTAAAGTAAAATGGTGTGTTTACTGTTATTATCATCATTAGTTCTGAAGTAACATAAGCTTAAACAGGGCTGTGAATTGGGAGAGGACTGTGAGACAACCAAGAATATGCTTTGTGCTGTATTAATAGTTAGGGACACAGTCATCACTTTTCTAAACCAAGAAATACACGTGGTACCTTGGCTAACCATTACAGCTGGCATGTGTAATGGTAGGGAAGTGTGTTAAATAAAGAGAGCTTCTGTAACTCTGCTGTTCTCACTCTTCCCAGTCTGACTCACTCAGCTGGATTTTGGGCTGCTCCTGTTTCTGCGGTGAGAACTTTTGTGGTTGATGTGTTCACTGTGACTTTATTGGAGGACTGTTTTGTTTTCTCATATTCCAACATATTAGTTTTTCAACAAAAAAAAACCCAAATGAGGCGTGTATTAGAGACACGTGTTCTGTCCCACTGCACAGTGCAGTAATGCCCCTGCTTGCTAACCTTTTGATTAACCATATTCCTCACTGAATGGGGAGCTGGTATGAGGAATGGAAAACACAGATGAGCAGAGAACTTAATATATTGAGAGAGAAAAAAGAGTAAAAAGTAAGTGAAAAGTAGGGAGATAAAGGAAGTCCCATCAAGTCCAAGTCCTGTCGTGTAAGGGTGGACTGCATGCCTGTTGCAGTTCATGCTGAGCACACATGGGCAGTTTTCAGCCAGGCTTGTTAGGTAATTTGAGCTGAGTAGAAACTGAGGACAAAAGGTAAGGCCCTTTTTTTGGTTGTTTGACAGTTTTAAGGTGATATTGTGAAAAATTATAATCTATAATCAATAAAAATCACTAATATCCCTGTGGTGTAGTCATATTCACTTGGGTAATACTTCACCACGATACTGATGAACTGTTGGCAATTCAGAGAACAGTGATGAATAAGCCAAAGGGGAGGAAAATCTGGTTTATCAGGAAAGAAGGTAAAAGCTGAACATACAGCATTTGAGAAAAGTGGGGTATAATTCTGCATGTCTGTGTATGGTGTAAATGTGAAGGGAACTAATGAATTACTTCTAGTTTACAACACTCCATATTTTATTAAGGGCGGGAATGGAAGAACCATTTCCCTACACTTTTTGGGTCAGACTAGCCATAGTACTAGAAGACATGGGGAAAATCTGCTACATTAGCAGAGCATTAACTTGGTGATCTAAGAGGTCTGTGTGGTCTTTGACTTCTGCAGCTGTGTGAGTTTATCCTTGAAGCTCAGTGCTGGCTGAAATGCAGGCAGAAGGCCATGGTCAGTGCTTTGGTCAAGCTCTCTAGCAGATTAGGATGACAGGGATTAAGTTTAGTCATGACTGTCTTTCACCAAACTAGTTACTAAGGGCAATAAGGTAGAAGAATCAGGCAGAAAAGTCTCACTGAATATTTATGGCACAAAGGACTTACCCGTGCTTTGGTACCTTCCTGAATATTGTCTCTTCCTCTCCTGCTTTACCCTGTGGTAAGAGCCCACCATAGCTCTGCCCAAGTGCCACAGAGGGGCTGTACATACAGGTCACATCTGCCTGTTGTTTCTCTAGTTGTTCACAGTATTTAAAGGTTTTGTGCTCTTTCGTATCCTTAGGTTGTGGCAAACGCTGTAAGTACCATTTAACAAGGGTTTTCAATTGGCCTATATTAGCAGCATCGCTGTGTGTGTGCATGGGTGTGGTTGGGTGCAGAGGTAAATGGAATCTTTCTAAGGGGAGAAGCTGTCAGGCCTCTCGAGGTGGATACCTGTGTGCTGTGCAGGCTGCAGAGGACACTGAGCCTGCAACAGGCAGATGGAGTGAGGGACAACAAAATCAGCAACCACTCTTACAGTCCAACCAGTATTTTACTACAGTATATATTTAAGTTTTAAGAGCTGTCTGGGCTGTTAGCCTATTAAGCTGTAGGATAAGATAGTTGATGATAACAGCTTTCTCCTGTTATCACCTCTGTCCTTTGCTGCAGCATGTGGCAAGTTAAACCAAACCTCGCCCTCTCTCTGAAGGCTGCCCATAGGAGTAACAGTGGGATCTTCTTCAATTACAGAAGTTTCAGGCAATTCCACTGCCAGTTCTCAGCTGTGAGGAAATCAGAGTACTTTATTGCTTCAAAAGTGTTGTTAGTAACACAAAGCAGCGTGGAAGAAAAAAACAACTTTTGACAAAATGGGTCCTGCTGATGATTTATGTTGATCTGAGCTGGAAAATTTGGTAGGCAGCAAGCATGGATACAGCAGTCTTCAAACAGAGGCAGTTGCTTGTTAGCTGTTCACCTGTGTGGTTGAACTTTGCATCCAGCACCTGACTAAACATTTCTTTTTTTTTTTCTTTAAACCTAGGTTGCCCTTCCCAATGACTCCAGCTGTGTGGAAGAAATACTGCGGGTAAGTAATACTCTTTGCTTTTTTATCTCCTGTATAATTGTAGTGCTGTTATTTTCATCTTCCAAGGAGAGGGTTTATAGGGCTGTCTTCAACACTGTAGTTAAATAATAACATATCAGTGGGTCTGTATTAAGAGACACAGACAGGGGGTAGGCCCAGGGTACTCCTGAGTGAGATCACTTCACCTAATACTCTGCATTTGCCAGCTTGTTTCAGTCAGGATTTATAGATGTTCCTGTTCTTTTCAAGCTCTCAGTCCCTGAGTCTATCCGGGACACATTTTTCTCCTACCCTGAGGTGCAGTTGCCTTAATTCTTCTACTCACAAACTGACCTACAGTCTTCCTCCTTCCTCTAGACTACAATTGCTCATCATTCATGGTTTTGTTAAAGACTTACAGACATGTTTTTTCTGTGATATTTGGTCAGTGGTTGAATACAGAAAATTGCAACTCCAAACTGAGAATGGCTTAATTGCAACAAGATCATGTAATAAGAAAAAGGGAGTGTGCACAACTTGTATGGCTTACTCTAAGTGTAAGATGGGCTTTTCCTCAGACACCCTAACTTTGGGGTTCCCTGTTGGCAATGAGATTTGTCTGGGGGCAGTTTTGCAACCCACCAGTCCCTCTCTCAAATTTAGGTTTTTGTCCTCATGGGTTTAGTTTCCCATCAGTCAGAGCTACCTCCCTGGGATTGCCAGCCAACTGGTTGATTTTTGGTGTAGAAGGGATAAAATTTCGGTGGGAATTTGTGCCAGCCATGTCCTTGTTACTGGAGGTAGTGCTGCAGACTTACCCAAACCTGAAATCAAGTGTAACAATCATGCCAACTTGTTTGCAAAGACTTACTCTTGCTTGTAAAATAAAATAAGCTTCTATTCGTTGTAATTCAGAGTTAAATAGCTTGGAAAACTTGCTCCTTGTTTATGTACATACATTATCTTGGACTGCTCTAGATCTTTATGGGTTGGCAGTGTTGCTGCAGAAGTGTGTTGAGGCAGCAGGTAGGTGTGCTCATGCACACCTGCAGTAAGGGAGAAGATCCTGCATGAGCACCCAGGAGCAATGAATGCGAGGAAATAAATAATATTTACTTTCAGCCTTCAAAGTGAGCAGAGGTTTATTACCTATAGAACACTAAGGGAGCAAAAGCAAAGGAAATGTTGAAAGGCTGTGCAAAATACTTTGTACATTTAAAATGTCTTTTTCCTTTTATATATTTCAATTAGGTTCATTACTATATTTGGAATGAATGACTTGTTGGCTGGGGAAAGCAGTTGTTTTCAGTAAAAAGCATCAGCAGAAAATGTGATGGGGTGAATTTCAGGGATCAGTCATCCAGGTGACACTTTTAATGTGAGAGCAGTGCATATAAATCACAGGAAGCAGAAATGTCTTTTTTCTAATCAAGATGGTGACCCTATTTCCTACGCCATGACTGCAATTTGAGTCAACAAACAAGCACAATATGCTGGGCTTCCTTCTGAAACCTGTTGAGATTGGAGCAGGATTTTCTGTTGCCTTTAGAGAATGAGGAAGAACTGCAGAGTCCCCGCTCCTGCCACCAGTGGGCCATTGAACCTGGGGGCACTCTTGGGGTGGACAGGGCAGGGATTTAGCAGGATTCCATGTCTCTGGGAATCTCTCTCACAAGCACATGTAATGGGCCTGTGAAGAAGGGATACAAACCAGCAGATCTTTCTGGACTGCAGCTGCAGGTGCCCAGAGGCATCCCTCATGCCCATCCTGGAGTAAACCTGTCCTCCATAGCCACTGGCATGGCCAGAAGGCCCCTGGAGCACATGACACCTGTGTTGGGGTGCAGATACAGGCTTGGCACGCAGGCCTCAGCCAGGTTCCCCCAGGGTGCTCCCCTCCACGTGCAGGAGGGTGGTTTGGTGCTGCTTCACGGGGGCTCTGTGCGCTCGGCGTGGCGTTGGGCTGTTCCGGGCACCCACGGGCTGCCTTCAGCCTTTTGTAACCTGCCTGCACTGGGCTGCATGGCCCTGCCTGTGTGAGCACAGCAACCACAGAGCTGCTTTGGGACTGCTCAGCAAAGACCCAACAGACCCCAGGCTGGATGCCCTCAGGGCAGCGGCTCAGGGTTCCAACCACATCTGGTGCTGAAGCACACCTGGCACTAGAAGTACCTGGGTTTTGTCAGTGTTTTACTTTGTTCTTCTCAAATTTATGCTGCAGAAAAAGCTAGCAGGAAATGTGTTTTGGCTGCACGCAGGGTATCATATTCTACTTGACAGGCAATGCAGAGAAAATAAGTAAGAGAATGTGATGCCCAGCAGTGGTCAAAATCCAGTCTTTGGGCTCCCCATGGAAACCATGTCAGAAGATTCAGGCTGTCTGCTCCAGATGAAAGAATCACCCTTGGTTTCAGCAGAAATTTGCACTTTGAGAACCTGGATTAAGTTTCCAGCCTTGACAGATATTTCTTGGCCTTTCAGGGCCATTTACATAGGCTCTGATGAACTTTTGGAAGTGTGGGTCTCAGCTCACTCAGGGCAGCTTCTCTCAGTAAAAACACCAGGTTATTCACATTTCTGTCCTGTCAGGGATGTTACAGAGGTAAACACAAAGGATTCCAAGACAGTCAAGGTGGACAACTGGGCTGTAACTGTACATTTTGCCCAACCAAAACATTGGCAACCCCTGGCAGTTTCTGCTCTGGGCTGTCTCTGCTGCCAAACTGTGCTCCCCAAAGAGCTGGGGAAGGGTGCTCTGCCTGGCACTCGCCCTTGGAGCAATGCATACCTTGAAGTTTGCATTTTTTTCTGGTTTTGATCTGTTTCGGTTTTTTAAGTTGGGGAACTAAGTGATTTAATTCAGTTCCATCCTTCAGAAAGACACAGTAACTCTCAAGGGTTTCTTTGCTAGACTTTACAAGGAAGAGGTACTCCTGCAAAGATCTGTGACCTCTGATTTTACACAGCTCTTTTTTCAAGCTGAACTTGATTAATGGTTTCTGTAATTGTAGAGGTTTGTAATTTCTAATCTGTCTTCTCTTTTTTTTTCCCCATCTTGGAGAAAAAAGGTTTAATTGAATTTATATTCTAAAATTTTCAACCATGTGAGGGGAAAGGTCTTGACTCCATTCAGACCCCTGAGTCTTCAGAGACAAAATTTCACAGTCCTTTACGTTTCCTGAAACACTTAGCTACTTATGTAATCTTGTGTAAATGCTTTAAGGACTGCTCCCAATACTACAGCCAAAGGTTAATGGCAGAGCAGTCTCCTGCTGATTTTACTTTTCTAACCAGGATGGCTGAGAAGGTTGCGAAAAATAATAATAAATAATAATAGTAATAATCATCATCATCTCTTATACAACTAAGGCCAAACAATAATGATAGCACAGATTGCATGTAATACGGGTTGCTAATACCAAACTGAAAGATAAAGGCAAATACCTGGTGGTCTATGCTTTTTTCTGTTACAAAAGGAGTTTTTTTCCAACCAATGCAATGGTTTTAAAAGTGTGGATAATATGGAAGGCAGGCAATTAAAAGTATGTGCGTGTAATTCACATTTTATTAATATGGATTTAAATTAAGTTGTCACTTGCTATGTGCGTCCGTTGAAAAATGAGTTCATTGAAATGTTGTGATCCAAAGTGCAGATGGGGCAGGAGAGCTGACATTTAAAACCAGTCTCCAAAGCTGTTACTTGTGCCACTTGTACCAGTGCTTTACACCAGTGTGCCTTGCTGTCACTGCATGTGCAGTGATCCATGTGCTGGCCCAGGAAGAGGAGGTGTGTAGGTGACACTGAGGGTGAACAAGCAGTGATCCTTTTCCTGTCTGTGGAGTGCACAGAAGGGACCTTCTTTAGCCTTGGTTTACCCCTGGCTAAAGAGTTGATAAGCACACAACACTGCACAGGAGAGAAAGGAAATTTTTTTAAATTACATGTTCTGGAGGACTCTGAATGTAAATTGGAAGTTGGGCTGGGTGTTTAAGCAATCTATTGGACATAATCTGGCAGCAGCACTGATCTGTGCACTGCAGCTTTTGTGGCTGCATCGTAACCACAGGGGCAGGCACTGCTGCCTGGAAATCCGTCCCTGCTTAGAGGAACAAAAGAATTCTTGTACGTGCATATTCACAGTAGGAAGGCATCAAGTAACTAGATGGACTTCTGATGGTATGTGGACAGCTGTGATACTAATTAGAAGCTTTCTAGTCTGGAAGCAAAACAGATCCCAAATATAATTCAGATTGTAATAAGTGTAAAAATGACTGGAGTTAAATGAGCAAAGTCTGTCATTTGTATGGTCGTCTTCTGAGGACTAGCTCCTGTCTAATGACATGGGAGAATATGTAAATTGATCAGCAGGTGAAAATGCCCTTGACTCTGCAAATTACGTGTAGGATTACCTTCCTCATGCCAATTGAAAGCACTAAGGGATTTAATATGTCTCACCCACAGCTGAAGTGAGCTGTTCACATAGCAAAATTAGACTGTAACAGATATAGCCCATTATTTGCCCCTCAGTAATTGTTTTCTCTTCTAAAATACAAACAACATTGAAGAATGATGCTAAACCTAATTATAATAATTGTAATTTGAAAAATACAGGTATGCTGTCCAGTGTGGTTACAAATGCACTTAGTAGCTGATGGGTAGTTTAAATATTTTCATGTGGAGTCTGGGGGCTTGCTGGGGAGGACATGATGTGAATTTAAAATGATTATCCAGACGTCATTGGACAAGTGAATAACGAGCTGACTGGCCTAGTAAATCATGTGAACCTGTCAAATGTGGGAACACGTTGGGGAGGAGATGATGTCAAGTAACAGTAACTTAGCAACCTGGCATTTAGCTGTCCAGAGAATGAGTAAGAGTAGCCACTTTTAAATAGCTGAGTAAATAAATGAATCCCTATACGTCTTAGGTGTGCTATAAAAATAGCCCAGCACTGTATGTTTTGTGTCAAGCTGCTTCTTTCTCCTGGATAAGGTGATTTATTATTTCTATTGAAATGAAAAAATGGATTGAAAAGTTAACCCAAGTGTAAATGTGGATCTGTGGCCTTTGTCCCTGCTCTGGCGTGCAGCCTTTGAAAGCATGCAAGGAACGGGTAATAGCCTGCTTTGAGAGTTGTTTTTTTCCTTCAGACTTTGCTTATGTACACAAAGATTTGGATGGATAAAAACAATTAATTTCTTAGCAATTTCTAAGCCATTGCATTTTCAAGCTTTTTATCAGCATTTTTTCAATGGAGGCAGAACCATTTCTGCTCTCATATCAATATAAATCAAGGGGTAATTCCACTGACCTCTGATCTCATTTGAGTTCATTGAATTCTTCTCCCTCCCACACTGGTATAAATTGGTAGCAGCTCCACTTAGGTTGCTGCTGCTGTTATAAAATAAAAAGGAGTTACCTCTGCATTACTTTAGGTATACACAAAAGCAGAGACCAGTTCTTTGATGACTCTCCAGATGTGCTCTCACTCCAGAAAATGGAAATGCTGAATATTTTCTTGAGAACAGCTCCTTCCTGGTTTGGTAGGTGATCAGCTCAATTCTGGTGTCAGTATCACCACAAACATTATCACCACAATTGTTGCATTCAGCAACAATTCCAGGAAAGTCGAAGGAAGCCTTTTCCCAGCATTTCGTGCACTGTCCGGTATGCACACAGGAAGGGTGACATCAATAGCTGGAGAAATTTGAGGACAGCCTGGTGTAAGCTTGGAGTGCAAAAGCTCTTTGGGAGCTGGAAAAGGCAGTCTTAGTTCTTCCCAGCCTAGAGCACACCCTTGACCCCTGTGTGCTGCACCCGACCGTGGCAGAAAAGGATTATCCAAAATTTTGGCCATTCACCTTTACAGTGACAACATTATGGTGGCACCCATGAGAGAAGCACCTCAGGAGCACTATCCCAAAGCTGCCTGCATTAACTTGAGGGTGCAGCATGTCTAAAGCTCAGAGCTACCTCCAGGCTGGCAGAGTGGGAGGCTGGTGAGTGGATGCCAAGGGTTGGGCTGAGTTTTTTGTGGGTCCCCATTGCACGGCTGGCATGGCACAGGCTGCGTGTGAGGGGAGTGATGCACTGGTGGTGTAGATCTATAGTATAAATCTGCTTTGTGCTGGCAGCTGAAGGCAAGGCAGGCTGCGTGCTGCTGGGGAGGTGACAGGGAGGAAAGGTTGACTGTCTGATCTGACAAATGCGCGTGGGTGTGCAGAGTTTCCTGTATTCCAAAGCTGGTGTTCTGCACCTGCCTGTTACAGGGATAAATGCCTCTTCAAGATGTAATGCAGCAAAAGATTAGACCTTTGTCAGGACAGACAAGCAAGGTCTGATTCCAGCTTGCAGGCACATTTATCAAATAAAGGTTTTATTTTCATAGCAGTATTACATAAATTATTTAGCAAAGAACTTTGAAATGTAAAATCTGATCATTTTGTGGGTCTATTGCAGCCTGTCTACACTGTAACAATAAAAAAAGATTACAAAAGGTATTCAGGAAAAGAGAGAGAGATTGCTGTGCACCTGTTTCTAACTCACTATTCAATTCTGTTTTCTTATCTCCTTTACCATAATATTTTAACACATAGTTTTGTACTGCCAAATTGAAATATTGCTGATTTCAGTAGTATGATATAATTCTGCCATCATTGCCAGATTTACCATTGCTACTAAAATTACTGTAAAGTGAGCTGACATCACAAGAGTTTGGACATGTATTGCTGCTCCTGAAGAGAAACAAAGTACTCCCATGATAAATGATAAGTGAATGACTGCCAGTGAAGGAGTGAAGTTTGTTTTCCAAGTTCTTCAGCATCTCTTCTGCACCAAAACCATTTTTAGTTTCTCTCCCTCATTGAAAGTCAGCTCAGAAACAATCCACTATGTATTGCAATGTTACATGCTCAGCATCCTCACTCTGATTAAGTACTCTGTTATGATAAAAATAATTACTTTTTATGAGACTATACAAAGTAATGGTTTTAAAGCCAGTTCAAACAAGAAAATTATTGAAGCAAAGTTATTCTCTTAGAGGAAAAGATAGTAAGTTTTGCAACTCTTGGAGGAAGTCAGATGCACTCTCTACAGAACTTAAAAACATTGGTTATTTTATATACTACTTTTTCAAATACCACTAAGTTTTGAAATTCCAGAAATAAGTGAAAGAGACAAAAAATGTGGGAAAACAATTTGGTGGAGTCTTGTAGTTGAGTGGAGAATGTCATAAAACTGAGATTCCTACTCCCAGTTTGGAGACCCATGGGACCTGAATTCCCATCCTTTTTCATCCTTGTAAATAAAGGGTAACTCCCTTATCTTGGAGTGAAAGTGTGAAAGAAAACAGACCCAAGGAATCTGGCATGTCAGATCAACTCTGACCTTTTGTATGCTCCTATGAACAGAAAAAGGCCCCAAGTGCTGAACTGGATGGAAAATTTTAAATACTACTGTAGTATTTAAAATGACTACAAGTGTTACAGTGTTTGGCTCTAGCTGTATCAGGTATCCTCTCCTAAGGACCTTGTGGGCTGCATGAGTTTATGTTGTATAAAAACATGATTAGGAGCTCCAGAGCCTGTTGTGTGTCTGTCCTGGAGTGCTGCTGTTGATTCCAAAATGACAGTCTGCAGTGTGGCCAAGCAGAAAAGCCATCTGAAGCTCTCATACTCCACTTACACAGCTTACTGACAGAGCATTAAGCAAAAAAATCTAGTCCTATTTTGAGATACAGGTAGTAGAATATTTCTCTGGTCTCAGATTAATCATTTTTGTTATTTCATCTTGTCCCATCAAAGTGAAACATGGTAAATGTGGGCACTGAGTGTTTAAACTGCTAGCAATGTTACCTTTCATTTAAATAGATTAAGAATGTGTACTCTACATAACAAATTGCTTTCGGCACAGAATGAAGACGTTGAAAACATATTAAAATTGTGTTAGGCTTTCTGAAATGAATGCATGCTTTAGAAACAATTCTGGTTTGAAATGTTTGTAACATCTTCTGTGCCTCTTTCTCTCACAAATGGGAAGAGCTCCATTTTTGCAGCCCTGAGGGCAAGTGTTGCATGATTTAAGTCCTGGTAGAAAGCTTCCCCATAACTCAGCACTGCTGAGGAGGCTCGTGGGGTCCATGAAGGATAAGTTAGGCTAATCACAGTTAGTCAAGAGAAGCAGACTAGGAAAAGGCTGGGACACTTGCAGTGTCCAAGGGAAGACTGGACTGGGAGATGTAACTAAACAAACCTTCAGAAACAGTTTCAAGAGTTTGCATTTTTTTAATTCTCCTCTGAAGTTTCTGGCCATGACATTCAAAGAATTGTTGATGGTTAAAAGAAATATATGTAAGGAAAGCACTAGAGAAATTAAAGTGATGGATCAAAAAGATGCCAGGTACTTGAGGCATGCTCAGTTTCCCCCTTTATGCTTTATCTACACCTGCATGTTGCAACTTTTGATGCTTTACTGCTTTGAGCTCCTTGAAGAAAAGTAAAGAGTACAGAACGAAGTGGACACCTGGAGCAAAACTGAAGTTTCAACTTCGACTCTCATTGTTGGGCTCAGAGGAGATGGGTGGAAGTGTTCTGTTCCAGCAGTTACCAGGAATGCTTGTTGCCATTTTCATAACACGCTGCAGTGTGGGTTTAACTGAAGCCACTCCTAAGTTCTTCTTCAGGCAAGAATACAGACACCAACTGATGTATGGACCAAAACTTATTTTATTTCCTCCTGAGAGACCCCTTGGACAAGCAGGTGGACTTTTCCTTGGGAAGAGTCATGTGGTGACACACAGTCAGACTTGCCAGCTCCCATGAGGTTTGTGGAAGCAGCCTGACATGGTCAGGCAGTCTTGTGGTCATCATCTGTCTTAAGTTCAAGTTGTTCCACATTCTGCAGTGAGAATAGTTCTGGAAGCTGCCTTTTGGGGAGGAGAATTGGTGTCTTTGCTGTGTGCCCTTGGTCTGTCATGCACCATAGTCAGCAGAGCTCCTTCTGAAGGCGTCTTGCTTCTTACCTGTGGAGCTTGTTCCAGCTGTCAGATTGTCACTTCAAATCTGCCAGTGAAACACTGGTATGGTTCATCTTCTTGTGTCTTTGAACACCCTCTCAATAAATGCTTGAATACATAGACTCGGATAAAACATCCTACCTTTAATCTTCCTGAATAATCTTGAGATGCCCCTTTGCTCCATTATGTCTCCTTCTGTGAAATGGTGAAATAGAACCTCACCCACACTGCCATTGTTGAAATTTAAATTAGTTGTTAGCAAAATACATTGATGTCCTCAGCTGGAATTATTGGTGTGATAATTGGGCAAAAGCAAGGCTCTATCAGCTGAATTTCTAACATTTCTTTAAAGAAAGTGTGTCATTGAATTTAATGTTCTGAGAAACCTTATGAACTTCCAATCTATTTTAGCTGTACATTTCAAATTATGCTTATAATTGTATTTTTATTGAATATCTAAGTTCCTTTCAATTTCTTATACACTACATGGGTTTTAATATACATTTGAGAAGAATGCACACTGTGGATAGGTGGCACTTTTGAGTGTTTTCAAATTGTCACAGTAAAATTGTCACATTTCTTTAATTAGCCAGTAGATCCTGCCACATTGATTTGTCAGCAGTGTAACAATTTCTTTGGAGAGCTAGAAAATCTGACCAGAATGGGTTTTGTATTTTTTTTTCTTTTTTTTTCCTCAATGAATTTCTCACATTTCTGTTTGATTTAAAAGTGGTCATACAGGCACCCAGCCTTGCAGAAGTCAGCTGAAGAAAATGTCAGGTTCTAGCATTGAAATGAAGATGATTTGATTACTTCAGGGCCTTGACGTGTTTCTTGACCATTGTTCAGAGGCAGGAGAGAAAAGCTGTCTCTGAACAAGAATGTGAAGGTCTGACCCAAGTGCCCAGATTTGTTTTTTCAACATTCTGCATACCCTATGTATTCTACCTGCTGCAGGTGTTCCTGTATGGCCTTCCGGAGCTCCTGGGGCCAGGGCTCTGCTGTGGCTGTCATTAGAAACCTGTTATCAACATCACCTGTTTAAATGTTTTCTCTGTTCCAAACTTTCTGTTCAATGTGGCAGCAAATATTGTTGGGGGAGGTGGAAATACCTACTAGTACTTGGCAGGGTGAAACAGGAGCAACATGAACCCATAGGAGACTGGCATGGGTGGTTAGCAGGAAAAAAAATGGGCAGAGTTGTATTCATTGTTTGCTGTGGGTTGATTGTGGGCTTTAAAGTGTGGACCAAATTTCACCTCTGGAGCCAAGCTAGAAAATGGCAGGTACTGATCAAAAGATCAGTGAGGAATGCTTTGAGATCTTCTGATGGCATTTATTGCACAAGCATTGAGTGTTAAAAGCCCCTTTGGGCTTTGTAGACCGTTAATTTCTTTGCCATGAGTATATCCTACTAAAGAAAATGTTGTGTACACCAAGGTACAGTAACCTTTAAAAATACTCTTCTGAGCCTTAGGATAAAAACACTTTATGTTTGGTTTGTAGGCACATTCCCAGTAGTGACTTTTTTTTTTTTTAATCAAGCCAATTAATCCCTTCCCACTTATTCCAGTATTTTATCATTTCTAACCTCTTGAGTCCCTAATCTTTTCAACAAGAGGTCTGAACTGCCAGTTATCTGAAAAAGTAATGTTGTACCAATCAAATGAAAACTGGTGCTCAGAATTTTTTTGAAGAGCAGCCCCTTGTCATTCCTGAGTTCAGATAAAAACAAAGAACATAGCTTCAACAGTGAGGCGTTCACTGGAGGCTTCTTTCCATGAAAATAGTTATCACTCCTTTTTTTCCTTGGCAATTGAGTCATTGTTTCTTTTAAAAGAGGTTGTCATGATCTCCTCATTACCATTTTTCTTAAAATGATAAGTGTAAACTACAAGAAAGCGATCATGTTTGAAAGGATACAGGAACCCTAAGGAATGTTGCACTAACTGCTTGTATTCTTTGAAAAGGCTTAGATTGGGAATTTGACTAAATGTATCATTCTGTCTACTTTGCAGCAGCATTGTCGTGTTATTGCATCCAGCCTTTGTATGTCTCCAGCAAAGTGAGATCAACTACTCCTTTTGGTAGTTGCTTGAACATAATAATACATGACACTTCATACTTAAAAAGTAAAAAAACCCCAACAACAACAACAAAAAAACCAAACAAACAAAAACAAAACATCCTTTGGCATGTTTACTCCAGTTCATCTTTGCTTGGTAACTGTTAGTTGTCAGTGTTTGACACCAGCTGGAGCTGTGACTTGCTCGCACTGTTTGGAGCCATGGGTCTGCTGGGTGGTCTTTTCTTGGGCTTGCTCCAAGCTTGTTCCAAATTGCTCATACAATCCCTGATAAACTATTACTAATGAACAGTTTGCTATTCCTTTTGGGCCATCTAGAAGCAAAAAAGACAATACATGTCATCGTCTAGTAATGTAGAGATACGATGTTTAAATGCTGGAGCACTGAATTTACAGCATTTCAGTGCTGTGGCTTTTGTGTCCTATTCATTGATTTTCCTGTGGGAAAAGAAGTAGTGTAGTGCTTTGAGACAGGAAGGTTGTGGACTTTGCCCTTTTTCAGCCCTGTTTTTAGGAGTTAGTTTGTTTCAATGTAGCTTGCTGTCAGAAGTTTTTAAGAAATGCAGACACAGGAGGCTCTATCAATCTGGTGCACAGTCAGAACACACGGATTTCAGACACTAGGACTGCTCTGTGTGAGACCAGGCATCCTCAGCTGTCGTATGTCTTAGTGGCAGTCCTGAGTATTTAACGTTTCCAGCCTCCGACTAGCTTTGTAAGAAAGAACATGCTGGGAAATGAGGAATCAAATGTATGAAACAGTGGGAATCTGTCTACTAGAAATACTCTGAAGCCTCCATACCTTAAAGGAGATCAAAAAAGACCTCAGCATGTTTTGGCTTCAGTTTGCTTTACTGTTTAAGCTGGTTTATTTGGATAAGGCTGACATGCCAAAAAAGTATATGTTGTATCAAAACATCTTCTATAACATACATCCATTTTTCCTACACCTGTTAGCTTAGCAGGAGTGGATCAAAGGGGAGAGTTGGCATGATTTACAGGACACACAGATGCAGGAACAGACCTGCTTCAAGGCGCAAGTGAGGAGAAGGAAATTCAGACTGAAATGTTTGTTCTTTTCTAAAGGCTAAGATTACTATAATAAATGCCAGGTTGCATGAGAGAGTTTCAGGTGGCTGGTTAAGTCTTTTTGTAAGAGAACACAATTAAAGGGTTGAGCATGTGAAGCAGCAAGGATTCTACCTCTGTGTTACAGATGAGGACCCATAGTATATTGTTTGGCAAACATGATAAGCTCTAACTTTATGAAAGAATCCAAGGTGACAAAATTAGAGGAACCAATGATCAGGCTTTGTATACCCAGGGTTTGCTGAATGCTGATCAAGCTGTGCCTGTGTTATCCATACAGTTTGGACACAACCATTGGATTTTTCAGCCCATAATCTCTGTTCCAAATTTTCAGACAGTATTCAGAAGTTTTACCACTGCCCTAGGCATTGCATAAGACAAAAAATGAGACAGTTTGTGCCCTGCAGAGCATTCATAGTCTCTGAAGTAGGCACTGGGAAGTTAACCATGCTTCATAGGGGAAAGTGAATTCTTCATGCATGAAGGGAGAAGCAAGTTCTCAACTGAGACACATGGCAGGAAAAGCATCACATAGACAAGGAAAAGGAATGGTGAAAAAAGCGAGCTTTGTAAGGGCAGGTTTCAGCTTTTCTAGGTGTTCACTGTGTCTTTGCTTCAGCCTCAGGCTGCTGGTTTAACGGCATTACAGTGGAGGTGATGAGACTGTATAAGAACATCAAAACCAAAATGCTACCCTGGCACACCCACGCAGGAAAACCCTGCTGCAATACTGCTTGTGTGGTAAGCAGAATAAGAGATTGGCAGAGTCTTGGTTTGGAAGGCAAAGAAACAGCTTTTGTAAAGGATTTCAGTGTGTATTGTACAGCAGTGTGTGGCAGCTTCATTTCTTTGTATTTGATGAGTAGCAACTCAGAGTCCAATTTTAATGAAAGCAAATCATGGCTTAAACAAAAGAATTGGGCTTTAAGTTCAATTAAGTTGCCTAACCTGGTTTCTTAATTTCCCTTATATGCTAGTTCAGGTAATTAATGCTCCTGTTTTAAGGCCGAAGCCAGTGCTTTCTGACACAAGTTAATGCTTTCAAATTCCTGATGATTTTTGGACTCAGTTTCATCATATTGTCAGGATGTAAACTTTAAGCTGGTTACATGGGTCTAAAAATTATTGCACAATATACAACTGAGACAGTTTCTGTGCTAAGCTTACAGAACAAGAGGTTTTGTAGTTTAGCAATCTAATTTTGCCTGATACTGAATTTGGAGATTTTATTTTTTCACTATGCTATCATAAGTTGCTTCAGAAATTTAATGCATTTTATAATAAATTCCATTGATAATGTCTTGTCCTGTGACTATATAACACCCTGTTGTACTTGTATGAAAAAAGCCATGAATTGATTACATCTGGCAATGTAAAGGAGATGATGTAATGTATTGTATAAATGCACACAGTGGAGTGCCTCAGGGTAGGAGTAGTCTTGTTTTGTAACTGTAAATTATAGTTCTGCTCTCCTCTTGGTGTGAACCCTAAGTTTCAGAGAAGAAAACAGGCAATTCAAGACATGCTTTCTTGCTTGTGAAGCTGAGGATGGATGGAACAAATTACCAGATTCCCTTAAACAAGTGCCAGCAGTGAATAGTTTCAAAACACAGTTGCTTATTTGCTTGGAGAATGGTTTTTTTGCCAATGTTTTTTAAATTGCAGAGATGAAATTATATGTTGGTATTAGTAACTTTTGAAAGAATTAGCTTTTTATGACTTATTGTGCCTTTGTTTATACTATACTCTTGTAGTGCCAGGATGTTATGTTGTATTTAACAGTTCAATGCATACTTCCTACCTCGTGGGGCCCTTGTGACAATAAGATGTGCCATCCCTGGGGTTGGTTACCAACATGTATTATTTTGAATAAATAAAATCAATGGGATTGTGTGCATCTCAGTGGGGTTGAGAAGCTGCCAAGAACAGGAGGTATTGCATTGGCCATACTGTCCACAGCAGGGCTCTGGTTCTGTGTATTGGGCAGCAAAGCCATTAGTTTAGTTACCAGGAGTGACAGCTGAAGGATGCCTTGCTTCCTAGAACTGAGTTTGGTACACGTGACTGCAAGTACCTGAATATTTATGGCTGCATCATTGACTTCTAAGACTCTAAAACTGGTGGTTTTGGGTGATACTGGGTGAATCCAATATCCAGTTCTGGATGCTGTACTAAACAGAAAAGGTCTCAGCACAGCTGAGAATTTGTAAGTATGGAGGATCAGGATTTTGCCCTCATGATTGCCATGGTGTTTCTGAAGTGCTCTGTGAAAGACACAGCACCAAACACTGTCTGTAGCATCCCAGGGCAGCAGGACCTCGAGTGACCCATTCTGACAGCTGATGTTCCTGACCCATCAGGAGGTCTGTGCAGAGGAACAGTTAAATGGAAATAGAAATCCTATGGCCCAGCATCTCATACATGCCTGGCAAAACTTTGATCATCCTGTCCTTGCACACAACCATATAACCTGTCCTTAACAAACCCCACATTCCTGCAGCTGACAAGATTCCTCCTGCCTGTCCTGGCTGGGAAGCAGAGTTACCACTCCAGTCAGTGTCATTATTCCTGTCCTTGGACCGTTTGGAAGCTCATGACTCCTCACAAAGACATCACTGGCTCCTGCTCATCTCCTGGACTTTGGCTGGAAGCTGAGACAATGGTGGAAGACAAAGACATGGTGGTTCAGAGAGGCTGTCCTACATGCTGGGTGTATCTACCTTTGACTTCATGAGTTCCAACGTCCCCATTTGCCACTGAACTCTTAATTCTCTCATCACATAAAACTTGTCAAGAAAGCTGTCCTGTGTGCTTGCTATTAGGTCCTGCTTCATTTTTTACACTTTGTGATTTTTTTTTGCCAGTTATATTCTGTGAACTCCCCATGTCCTACATGCACTTTACTCGTACTGGGAGTCTAAGCCTGGCAGGAGAAGGGATTCAGCTGCTGCAGATCTCTGGTTCTGTGCAGCTCATCATAATGGTGTTTCTCTAGTGAGTTCATAGGGCATTGTTCTGCATGCTCCTAAAAATGCTAAGAACACAAAACCTGCCTGGTATTGATTGATTGATTGGTATTGATATTGATGGCCCTAGGCAGTGTAACCCATTCAGGCCAGTTTTTGCCCATATAATCTTCCTGAGGTGGACCCTGAAGAAAATTATCCTGATCCTCCTTGGAGAAAAGCATTCAACCTGTTTCACAGAGGAGCCTGGGGAGTGAGCTCCTGTCTGCACTGCGTGGACCATGTGGGGCCAGGCCCAGCAGGGAGCTGCATCCTTTGGCAGGGTACACACACTTTGACATAGGCTGTGCTTTCCTTAGGGCTGTAGCAGCCTTGGGAAATTGGATCCAGTGGTGGGTTCATGTGGTGTGGCTTCATTACTCTCCCCCTGAAACAGCCTCCTGAGCTGAGATACCTTCTCACTGTAATGGAGCAGTGTTTTTCTTCACATACATGAGATTAGTTAGAGCAGTAACTGCATCAGTCATGATTTACTTATTTTTTTATTGTCTTGTAAATGCTCTAAGCAAAGAATATGAGTGTTATTAGTTATAAAAGCTACAGTATTAGGAAAATATATTGAAAAGTTTGAGGTATACAAGAGTCATAGAGTACTGAGAAACTCAACAGAAAAAGAAAATACCCATATTTCTTTGTAGATTTCCAAATGCTAAGAAAGTAGGAAAGGAAAACATATGCCGTAAAATTTATAGTCAACCACAATTGGCTTCTAAAGCAACTTCTATATTCATTTTCACAGAATATAATTTTTGTATGTCCCCTTCTTGTTAAAAGGGAAAGAAATATTAATTTACCATTGGATGATATGGAATGTATCCCATTCCCCAGCTAGCAAAGGGAGCTTATTAGTTATCATTGATAAAACCCACAGGTGAACACTGTGATTTAGGCTGTGGTCAGAAAAATGGTTGCTTTTTGTAGAATCAACTCTAGTTTTTCAATAATAAACTCAGGCATGTATGCACTGTATTTCCAATTGTCTTTCAAGCAATTTTTGGGACAGTAACAAGATAAATTCTAGTATGACAAAGACATTATTGTAGATGCCACCACATTGTTCCTCAAAATATATGTGCTGGGCACTAGCCACTTGTAATAAATTTGCTAAAACAATTGCATGAGTAAAAGGATTTTGGCTTTAACATTCATAGAAGGAAAAATAGCTTTCTTTGGAGGCCACCCCCAAAGTCTTTTAATTTTTTTTTCCTCTTGCAAGGAAAAAGGTGTAGTATTCCTTTGCTGATGAGATTTTTTTTAAATGCTGAAACATCATAATCAAATGTATATTAATGAATTTATCCATCACGTCCATGTCAATACCAACAATGTATCAAAATCCCTTCCTAAGGAAGCCTTTGACCCAGTATAAAGCAGGCCAGATTACTGGTCAGGGTATTTCCAACTGCTTGTGCAAATTATCCATTCCTTCATAAGGAATATGAATAAAAGCAACCTGTAAGTTTATTGTCTTTGTGTTCCTTGAGGCTTTAGTGTCATTTACTTGTCATTTCCATGTATAAATATATGTCTATATATTCATTCTTTCCTTAGCCTTTCCCTCAAAGATGAAACAGGCTGAGATGTTTTTTAATTCAGTATGCATAACACACAGAAAATGTGGCTGCCCCTTATGCATTACTGCTTCCTACCAGAGAGAGTTTGATCAGGTTTGTATAAATGCAGAAACCAGAAAGATGCTGTGAAACAAGACATGCTTTTTACTAAGGTTGCATTGATAAATAGTTAATAAAACATTAATAAATCATGAATAGAGTCTTTAATAAGTGGTAAATCACTTGGCTGTCTTTATTTCTGTCTTTATTCAATCAAGGCAGTAGGTTGCTTAGCACCAGCTGTAACATTAAGTTTGTAATAACCTTAGAACATCTATTCTTCACATATTATTTTTTTTCTGAATGCAACTTTAACATGCTGTGTCTCCAAAAATTGGAGGAAGTTTAAAGCAACAGATTTAGCTAAGATTTAAAAGTACTGAGAGGGCCATTTGACAGAGAGAATATCACAGATAAGGTCTCATTAGCAGCAGTGGCCTCAAACCGAATTTATTGCTGGTGATGTGTGTGGGGCTGGTCCTCCTGCTCCACTGGCTGCCCTCTAATGATGTGGGACAGTGTTGGTCCTGAGACTGCCTTTGTGGCCACAGAAAAAAAAAAACAAATGGGGTTGTTGCTTTGTTTTTCTGCCTTTTTGTGGAGGTATCCACAAGAGCAGCAGTAAGGGTGGGGCTTGGCCAAAGCAGTTGTGATGTATCAAAACTACAGAACAAGAAAAAGGGCTGGGAAGGGTCTCAGAAATCTCATCATCTCTTACACATCCCTGTCCCAGTGTAGGACTCAATTCTGCCTAAGCCATGCCTGACTGATGTGTGCTTATCTGTTCTCAGGCATGTTCTTCCACAGATGGAGTCTGTGCAGCCCTCTGAGCAATCTGTTTCAGTGCTGCAGGATCCTTACCATTAAAGAGCTTTTTCTTACCTCTAACTGGAATTTTTCTGGCTGCAGTTGAAGTTCATATCCTCCATAAAGCTGGAGAACAGATTATTCTCTGCTTTAGGGACAGCTCTTTCTGTAATTAAAGGCTGTTCTCATGTCTCCCCTCAGTTCTCCCAAGGGAAGTAGCATGAGCCCTGTATCTTGGGAGACTTCAAATTAGATCAGGCTAAGCAGTTCAGAGCACACTAGGAAGGGAAGCTGCCTCAGTAGGAATGCAGAGTACACAATCCTGCTTCTTTTTTTCCATAATGACCTCTTAGAGCCTGGCTCAGTGCTTTTATCTGTACTTAAAAACACGGTACACTTTATTTTGAACAAGAAGGAAATGATGGAAAAATGAAATACAGAGACAGGAAATAAATCTTGAAGCCGGCTATTAATTTTAGGCCCTGGTTTTGTAAAGCTATTTACCATCTGCCCCATATCTCTTGTACTCAGTTCTCTCTCTCTGACCTCTTCCTTAGAAACTTGCAAGTTTAAATCCTTCCCCAGTCCTCTCCTTCCATTTAAATCATTATTTGGCCTTGTACCTCTGCATCCCTTAGAACGTTTGCTTGGGGTATTTGTGTTTTGGGTGATTCATTAGATTGTGTCTGCATGTGTCCTTCTTAGTTACTTACCTGAGGGCTTTTATAGCCAAAAAAAACCAGACTTAGCTGAAGAGACGAGCATGTCTAGCTCTAATAAATAAAACACATGGAGTCAATTAAAACAATGTTTAAATAATTTTCAGAAAGGAGGATGCTTGATGTTACTACATCAGAGGGCCACAGTGACTTTTAAGCCAAGAAACAGTGCAGGTTTACTTTCTCATTTAATCTCCAGGTCTATAAAAAACTGCATGCTTCTATAGCAGTCATGTACCCACTCCAACAGTTAACATGATTTTGGAATTATTTTAAGTCTAAACCATGTGAAAAGAAATCCTAACTCAATTTTGTGGGATTACTTTGTTTCCATTAGATTCCACTTTAAAGTGTTTCATATGCTTGCTTTTATTATTTTTACTTGCAGGAATTTCTAAATACTTCCAAATTTGGATTGATTAAAGTGTTTTAACTTTTCCTGAAAAAAAAACATTAATTTAATTCCCTGTCTATTTTCCCAGGTATTTACAAACTAAGGTGGTTATAGACACATCTTAATGGATGCATACACCACACACACCATCTGTGTGGCTCTTTATGGTCTTTAAATGTTAGAAGGTGAATATATCAGGTTTCACAAGCTAAACAAAATAGAGCTTTGCAAGTACTTAAAGATGAGGGACCTCCAGAAGAAATTGGGGTGCAAGAAAGGATGGTGAAGTCATGTGGATGATTAAACGAATGGCATCCTTTCTTCTGATGCTCCAGAGTAACTTATCTGTGCTTAAGGAACAGAGCAGGAGCAAGCTAAGCAGTCACATCCCTGCAGGGTGTGGGGTTGGGATTTTGACCCTTCACTGACAACAGTGCAGTGCCAATTTTGCATGTCCTTCTGTAGCTCAGCTCTGTGTGACTGGAACATGCAGCTGTGTGGTGGTCGGCGTGGGGTTGCTGCCCAGACATTCTGAAGTGACATTTTGCAGATGAGTAAAGTCAAAACTTTCTCTACCAACGTTCAAGGTTCTTTGGTCAACAGTGCTCTAGCACCTGTTTCTAGGTAGATGTAGGTATTTTCTTTAGCTAACTATATACTTTCTTACTCCTTCCACACACAGTGTTGGTTTATATACTGAGCTTTAAATGTTTGTGTTATGCATGTGTGATCCTATCTGGATTTTTTTGTCCAATAATTTTCATTGCAGTGAGAATTGAAGTGAAATGCTTCCCATGTAGCTAGGTTGTACCTTTGTAAGAGATTTTGGGGCTCACGAGGTCACTCTGTAAACACAGAGACTGGATAGTCCTAACCTCAGTGGAGGCAGGATTCCTTACCTTGTAATTGAATTTCCTCTAATAATAGCAGGCTCCTTTTCCCACTGTTTTATGTTCACATGTCCCCTAATAGGGAGATGACGAGGTTTGCTTACACTTCAGCCTTCCAAATAGGTGGGCAGTGGATACTACATGTGTTTTGACAGGCAATATTCTGAAATGTTTGCTGGCATCACCTCCCCATGGATCCCAGGCTCTCTGTACAGCATTTTCTGTGTGGGCAGGAAGAGACTGAGGTCAAGCCTGTAATTGTAGTTCTAGAATATTCTTCATTTCTGCCTTCAGTCAGAATGCCTGGCCCTCTTTTAATTATGTGATACAGTCTCTGTTTCATCATTTTGCTATGAAGAGATTTGCCACAAAGCAACCTCCATGGCATAGGCTTTGGCCAAGACATGCAGGATTTGGATTATATTACCGCACAGAAAAGTTCACGGGATGCTGAAATCTTTTTCTGCCTTCCCCTGTGCAGAGGTCAGACAGTCAGTGCCATTTGATAGCGCTCTTCCTGTCGTGGCACTGATCTGCCACAGCCTCACACACCAGGAGGGATGAGCCATTCAACACTTGCTCCTTTCCTCCTTGTTGCCACCATTTGGGCTTTGTCTAGTGAAAACAGGCCCTGGGCTCCACAGCAGAAACCCAGAAGTTCTTTCAGGAGTGCAGCCTGGCCCATCTGCCCAAGGAAGTTTGTATGTCTGCCTGTCCCACTGACTGGGGACCATGGTGCAGTTTTCCTTTTTCTCTCCTGTATGACACATAATTTGGGAGGGACAACTGTAGTTCTGAAACTTGCTGGCTCTGTCTTCAGTGAACTATAATTAGTATCAGCTGTAGCCACCCAGGGCATGTGTTTAGCCAAAATGCACCCACCACACTGCCCTTTTGACACCACCTATATTTTCTTAATCAGTTGCATTATGTTATGTTTTTATTTGTGGAGCATTTGAGTGGTTGTCATGTTACCTACAGAAACTGGCCTGTTCATAAGCTTTGTTGTGACTAGCCCTGGCTTTGACCAATATTTAATAGCAGCTGGGAAGTGTAGTTTACTGCAGTCAGGCTACTGCACATAAGATTTCCGAGATCGGATGCTCTTCTGCTCTTTGCCTCCCCTGTCCCAGGAAAGAATTCTTTCTGAGCTTTTTAGGCAAAGAAAAAAAACCAAGACAAAGATGCTACAAAATGCCAGAGACAACTATTACTGCCTCTCTGGATATTTATTAAATTAAAAACAAAGATAAGCGAGAAAGAAGCAGTGTCTCCCATAAAACACACTCATTAGAAGGGCATTTACAAGCTCTGCCTAAGCCAGCACTTGTGCAGTTCCTTGGTTTTAGTGATTTTCCCGCTGCTCCAATGAGCACAAGCCCTAGTGTGCTCCTCTTGGGCTTGCTGGGACAGCAGCTCCCTGCGGTGGGAAGGAGCAGGTGTGTGCTGCTCTTCTGCTGGTGCTTTGGTAGCCATGGGCACCCAGGTTGTTTCTTTAAAGATAATTGGGACATGAGGGTACAAATGATGGATAAACACACTGATACAGAAAATGGATGGTTTTTGCTTAGATGGTCTGGTAGGCAGGTTTCACTGGATGTCACTCTCATTTTTCAGCCTTCTGATGTTTTCATTCTTGTAATGGAGTTTCTCACATTGCTTTTGTAAACATGCACATTTGTCTAACTGTCTTTTTGTTTTTCATTCTTTCTCCTGGGAGGAGAAAGATTTGATGGACTTCGTCATTGACCAGTGTGGTTGGAGAGGATGTAACTTCACCTTCCAATTGATGGTTGTTCCCAAAACTCTATATAATGTGAAAACCAAATAAAGTTTGCTTCTTCTTTGCCTTTGCTCAACTGCGTCTCTGCATTTCATGTTGTGTGCTAGAGTGACAACGGGAGGCTTAGATTTCCTGTTAAAGTACAGACTTCTGAGTAACTCTGTGCAAGTCACCTGATTTCTCAGTCCCTCATTTTAAAGTGAAATCAATAGTGCTCTGAGGCTGTGACATTGCTTACCACACTAAGAGTCTATGGCCAGTGCCACAAGAAGATGCTGGGGTGCTGCCTGCTCTCTACACCAGGCATTCATGCTGCAAGCCCATTCTAGATTTTTCTAGACCTGCCTCTTGTTTATTTTGCCACTCTGCAGTCTTGAATAGGGCTGCGTCTTGCCACCATGCACTCCCCTACAGGGCTGCACCCAGTGCTGTACAGGAGGGCCCCCTTCCTGCCTGGGCTTTGCAGGGTAAAACCCTGCTCTGTTCATACAGCTTGCCAGGCTGACCACTGAGGTGGAGCCAGTTGCCCTCTGACGACATGGATGGTCACAATTTTCAAGAGTAAAACCTGTCCTGACTCTCATTCTGAGGAAGTCCTGCTTGCCTGTGGGGCTGTTAAGGTGTTCATCTGTGACCTAAGGGTGTGAGGTGGTGGGGTCAATTCCTTGAGCAATTGCATCTCCAGGCTCAGTGGAGCAGATATGACCATTTTTAGCTCTCTTTCTTCTTTATGTACATGAATTTGTTTTCTAAACTTCTTCTTTCTTTCCTAGGAGATGACCCATTCCTGGCCTCCTCCTCTTACTGCTATTCACACTCCTGGCAAGGCTGAGCAGACCAAGTTTTCTATCCCAAGCAAGGTACAAGTGGGCTATTACCAGTGACCTGATTAGCATTCTGTTCTGCTGAGTGCTCTTTGCTGGAGAGTTTATTTTTGTAATTGGTCCCACTTAAAAAAATTTCTGATACTATTTTTAATTGGAAATTCCCAATCAGACTGTTGCTACTAGTAGAACTGCTTATTTAAAGCTGCAGAAGACCCAGTGGAAGCAAAGTGAGCTCTTTATCTCTGTTGTTATGGGAGTCTTTCTACATCAAGTAAAATATATTTTGTTTGGTTTTCTTCCATTATTTCTTCCATTATTATTTTGCAGTGAAAAGGTTCGAAATGGACATTTTTTCCCACTTAGTGATTGATTGCATGGTGAGGTTTTGGCTGCATAGTCAAGTTATGGTGACTGAAAAGGTCTCTGCATGTGAAGAGCATGATGGCATCTGTCTGTGTCACATCCCAGAGGAAGGCACAGAGTCCTGGCACACCTAGAGAATGCCTCTAGTTCATGTAACACACACTGAATTGTTAAATTGTATGATTTGAAGATGCCCTTAGCCCAAATTGTATTGTTGCCTTCTGGCTATGATTCCGGTAGCACTGCCAGAGATCAGGCTGGTACCTGGGACAGGTTCTGCCAGAGGTATCTCGTGCTGGGACCTGAACAACTGAACTGATGATGTTTGGGGAAAAAGAGAACTTCCCCAGGGTGGGAAATTCATACCATTCTGTCATGGAGCTACATTAAAGGCAGGATCTTGAAAAATAGCTTATTAAACTGGTACTGCTTAACATTTTAGTTCAAGCAATCATATCCTGATTTAGAAGCTGGAATGTGATACTGATTTCCCCTGTCTGAAATATAGCCACCATACTTAGTTGGAAAGAAATGAAATTAGCAATATCTGTGGCTTCTTAAACAAAACCAAAGCCAGTGCTCAGAATGTCTTATTTTAATGGAATGTGATTGTTACTGCCCTAGCACTGCCGCTGGCACTGCAGTTTTCTGCTGCACTGTGAAGCATCAGAAGTCATTAAATCAGAGAATGGCCTGGGTTGGAAGGAACCTTAAAGATTACCTGGTTTCATCTAGTTCCCTGCCTTGGGCAGAGACACCTTGCAGCAGAGCAGGTTGCTCAGAGCCTCATTTAGCCTGGCCATGAGCACTTCCAGGGACTGGTCTTCCACAGCTTCTCTGGATAACCTGTTCCAGTGCCTCACCACCCTCACAGTACAGAATTTTTTTCCTAATGTCTAATTTAAACCTAATCTTAGTCTGAAGCCATTTCCCCTTGTCTTGTCACTACATGTGCTTATAGAAAGCCCCTCTCCATCTTTCTTGTGGGCTCATAATTGCAAGACCATAATCCTCATTGCAAATCGGGTAAAAGTCAGTTTAACCCGTTAAGGTGAACTATGTGATACAGGTTTTTATCTGCTGGAAGCTGTTGGGGTTTTTTGTTTGTTTGTTTGTTTGTTTGTTTGTTTTTTAATTTATACCATCTCTTAATTTAGTGTTCTGTTTCTGATGAGCCCTACAGGAACTGGTTTGAGTCCTGCAGACTGACACTATCTCCATTGGGAGCAGTATAAGCATAGGTTCAGAGAAGCTAAAATTTTGAGTTTGCTTTTCTGTTTCAAAGCCATCAAATTGTCTTTGAACTTTTAAGATCAATTTATTTGATCAATTTATTTATCAGTTGATTTAAAATCAATTAAATTCTGGGCACATTAAATGTTGATCCTAAAATTCTTGACCATATTGCTTCAATACAAAATATAAATCAGACTTTTTTGAGCTAGCAATGCAGGAAATAGGCAAGCACATAAATGTTTCAATGTTTGCTAGTCTTACTTTAAAAGCTACAACAGGAGTGTCTCTTCAGAACATCACTTTAAATCAATTATGGCTGGCCAAATGATGCATCTAGGACATAATATGGCTAGGTTGTGCAGCCATATAAACCAGAGACAGGCACTGTTAGAAGTTTTCAATTTAGCTATTAAAATAAAGGTATTCTCATGAGAAAAATACATTTAAAAAGTGTGATAAAAGAGGTGGAGCTTATCAAAGCAATTTATCCCTTTGACATTCAAATTTAAAGTGCCATGTTTACTCTTAGGGCATTATTTACTTCACAAGGGACTGACTGACAGCACAATATAATATTAGGAACTAATAATGCCCTAAGAGGAAGTGCAGTGAGGGCTTTAATGACTTTAACATCCTACAGAACTAACACTTCCAGCAAAGTAGTGCCTGACTGTAGGATGAGGTTGTAAATAACACCTTAATTTCAACTGATCAAACTCAGCTTGGAAGGAAAGCTGGTGACAATCACTGTGGACTACAGAGCTTAGAGAAAAACTAAGCCAGAAAACACTGTGACATTAAGGAAACAGCTTAGTTATTGTGAGCCAACAAGAATCCTGGCATTAGTATACTCAGTGTTGCAAGCCAGATTCTTTGCTGGTTTTAAGTTGTTGTACTTCCATTGATTTCATTGGATTTGGACCAAATTCCATCAGGTGAAGATCTACTTCCCGCGTCTTTATCAAATCCCGTGTGTCACAGTCCAAATAAAAACAGTGACTACCAATAAAAGATTACTGTATTTCCAGGCAGTGAGATCAAACAAAAGAAAGGCAATGGCACTGAATTTAATGCATAGCTGCATTCATGCTGTGTTCTAAATTGCACCTCCTGGATGGCTCCTGCACACATCCATGGCCAAGCCTGGGGAAGGCTTGGGCTGCTGTGGGTGTAAATCTGTGCAGTGTCTCCATAAAGGGGGGTGTAGATTTACAGCAGCTGAGAACATACTCTTGCCTGAGCTCTGAAGGGTCCCTCAGTGGTGCTCTGTCTCCACAGCTAATGCTTTTTTAAACTAATGTCACTGGTGCTGCCTTCACAATGCCATGATCCCTTCCCTGTGCCATCTCTTTCCCTGTTTGTAGAACGCCAGTGCCCTTAATCTAGCAAGCCAAGATATATCTTACCTTCTTCATCTTATTTAACTAATGCTGACATTTTGTGTGTTCTTCTTTGTAGGACTCCCAACATCTGACCTCAGGATACAATGTACAAAGTAGGTCTTTATCATCCTAGTCCTAATATTCAGTGTTGGGTATTTTTTTTTTTGTCTGCTTAACGTCATTAAAACAAAGGCTAAAAAATTAATTTCTGTGGTGCTAAAGCAGATCAGTTCCATTTTTTATTACATGTTATGCATTGTGGCATGTTGTGAAACCAAGTATAATTAGATGGGCTGACAGCTTTGGGTGCATTTTAATTCTACAGTAATCTTTTGACATTTGAAAATGTGTTTCCTTTGTTTGCAGAGTGGAGTGATCCAGCAGGGAAAGTTGCAACTAAGTCAGTGCCACAAAAGTCGTAAGTATTATTATTTCCAGCTTTAAATCTCATTTTAAATTTATCATAAAGAATGAGCTTATTTCTCCAAAGGTAACTAAAACCTAGCTCTGCTCATAATCTTGTCCTGGTGTTCAGGTGTTCTCTGTAGTCCTTAAAAATTAGCCATAAACCAGTTTTATGTTTCCAGTGCTTATTACTGTTTCTTCTTTTTAAGCATTAGCTAACAGAGGTATGTGTGAAAGATGAGTTTATTAAGCAGAAATAATGCTGATTTTAGTTCTACAGCTTGCCAAAATTAAATCACTTTTATGCTTCTCTCATCAGATACTAAGCCTCTCACAAAAGAAAATGCAACCCAATGAACAGATGATGCAGGAATTTTTACATTCATACAGTGAGAGAGTAAAACACATCATACAGAATGATTCTGCTAGCTGATGTTGAAAAGCTGGTCTTGAGTTTCATACACTTTGAAACAGCTGAAAATCACAGATTATCTAGAAATATGACAGTTGAAAATTGTGAAAGAGCTAATTCTCCATTGTGTTAAACCATTTTTCTTTGGTGCTTCTCTGGTGTAAGGCTGCAGTAGTATAGCAGTGAGTGCAGACCAAATTGTTTTTTACTTTTATCCCAGGTTCTCTAATTTACAAGCAGGAGCTAAATAGCAACTTTGAACAGTAGGCTATTGTTTTATACATATGAAAATGTATGGGTCTGATTTCAGTTCAGAGCTGCTGAGTTTTTTTGTGTTAAGTGTTCTAAAGTACTGAATGCAGAACTGCACTAGCTTAACTGACAGTTGTGTAAATACAATGTGTTAATTTAAAATTACTTCAAAATTATTCTAGTGGTTGCCCTTAATCTACTAAAGACACAATTTTAAAAATCCCTATAGGGGAAGAAAAATCAATGTGGAGATACCTACACAAGTTTGAGAAATGAATTTAAATATACTGATTCTTAGTGGAAGTTTGTGTACACAAAAGGGCTTGTTGGAGTTCAGTGATGTATCTGTGACTGAGTGAGGGATACAGGAATAAAGTAGATGTAGGTGCTGAATCCATTGATGTACCCAGCAGGCTCTGAAGGTCCAGTTCTTTACTCATGAGCTCAAGTCATGGAAGTACTCATTCAAATACAGTTGGTTGAGTAAACCTTTACAAAACTGTGGCTGAGCAAATGATCAAATTTTAAAATTAGACAGTTTTTTTTCAGATTAAATGAGAATTGAATAGGAATGATAATGATATTTAAATTAATTTGCATGAATAGATTTTATTTATCAAACTTAGCAACAAATTAGTTTTTGCCCTTTGCTGTTTGGTTTCCAGTAATGATTTGGTTTTTTGTGAAGACTCTAGCCAACTGTACCCACAGTTCTTGGTAACAGAATGGGTGCATTCATGTTTCAGAACATCAAAGTGATCCAAATCTAACATCAAACACATTCCATAATAAAAAAAAAGGAAAAAAATATTATTGCATCTTAAAATTATTTTTCTCTAAAAGCAAATGTATTTGGATTCCACTGTGAAAAATATTTTAGTGAGTGTACCATAAAATACAATATTTCAATAGTTTGTAACCAACAGTAATAGACTTGTCAATCATGGTTTATAGTTATAAGCCGCATTTCAAAAGAACAGTGCTTCAGAGCTCAGTGGTATATAGTGCATTTAATGGGACCAAAGCTCTCTATAGGAAGCCTGATATAAAACCCGAAGACACTGAGTACATTTTATGAACCAGTTGTTCTCTGTTCTGCTGCTTGATCTAAAGTTCCAGTACTATCAATCAGATTTCTGCTGCAATGAACTGCCTTCTTACGGTAGGTGATAGATTTTACACATGAGAGATCAGAGCTGCAATAAAGCTACTTTTATTTTTAGCTTCCAAATGAAGATCAGCTAACCCATTACTATCACTTTTTCTCTTTTACTGCAGAAAAATTGTTAAGGCAGCTTCTAAGAATTTCCACAGGGCTTTGGGAGGTTAGAAGGCAGTCCACTGTGAGGCTTGGTATTATGAGGCCAATGTGTTTCTTTAGATCTGTGTGTGCAGTTCCCACCACTTCACGGGGAATTGCAGTACTTGAGCACATAATGAAATTAAAGCAGGAGTGGGACAGAAAGACGTAATGGTATCAAGTAGAGCTGGACAGTGCAGTCCAAACAAACCCTGATAGGTAGACAGCTCCTGCAGTCATTGTGTTTTTTAATGATAGAGTGTTTATCAGATTGCAATTGTATAAAGGAGGATCTAGTCTTTCTAACATCGGTCGGTTTCGGGGATATTGGAGAGTATGAGTGAAATGACAGTCCAGCTTATCCCCAGTAACATCTGCTGCTATGCTCTCAGCCACACAGTATAGAGTTACTGACTTCAAAACTCTATACCCCACCAATTACACATTTTGTCAATAGGATCTGTCATCCATATTTCAGTTTGATCAAATGTGGCCGAATTTGACTCTGTTCATCTGTATGCTTTGTTAGAGTCCGTTTAACCTGGATATGTTTCTAGCTGTTAGCCAACTTTTCTAAGTTCATGTGCAATTTAAGTGAAACTTAAATTTTCTTTTCCATTTACATTAGTCCCAGTGACAGTCCTGTAGCTTCCATTGTCTTTGTTAGAGATCCAAAGGAGATGGTAATAATGTGCTTGCATTCACCATATTGCTGAGTTATACCATGACTGCTTGAGGGGTGAATGCAGAACAGAGATACTTTACCTTCATGATGCTGCATCCTGCTCCAGCAGCCAAGCTGTCTGTATGTCATTACAGAGTTCAGGTGTAGGGACATTGGCATCATAGAAGATCAGATCAAAGGGGTGTATGATTTTTGCAAGATAACCTCTCAGGTACACACTTCTGGGGGGAAAATGAGGACAACACACTGCAAGGTGGATTAATTTACCAATGTGCTGCTGTTGTAGAGGAATGAAAGATGCACAGCCTCTTGTCCAAGTAAAGCTTTCTGAAATGCAAATTTCATCCTTTTTCTAATGTTTCAGTATACTTTGTTACATCCACATGCTGAATAAACCCAATCCCCAGTGCAGCAGGTAAAATAGAAGATAGAGTAATTAAGATTTTATCTAAATTCTGCACCTATGCACATGAGAACATGGACTTATAACTAACCTCAGCTCCTAAGTTACACTCAAAAATCTTGAAAATGATATTTTGAACACTGATGTGCATGCATGTGTGTATACTGTGGTGAATTTTTACAGCTGAAATCAGGCTATATAAAGCTGCAGCACTTGGTTTCCCTTTTTGTAATTTCAAATTCACTGTAAATCTCCACTGGGCATTGTGTGGTCAGTTTTCAGCCAGTCTGCTCTGATTAGTTTATTATGAAGCATAGTAAGCAGGAACAGATAAGGTGCAACCAATTGCACTGCAAAGGATTTTCTGTCAGCTTCCATGAATTTGAGGGGACGGACTCAGCTCATGACTTGGGTTTCTGTTATATAATTGCCATTGCAAGTATGTCATCCTCAAACATCCAGTCCTTTTGTTCTGTTTTGGTTGTTAGCATTTGGCCTTTGTCCAGTTGGAAACTGCCCAGAACCTTTTTAATCAAGCACATCCTGTGTTTTGAAATCATACTGCAGAGTAGTCTTGGGTAGTTTCCATAAAAGCCTAGCTAAAAAGAAGAATGTAATCATAATGGTATTCTTCCCCTGTCATAAAATTACTTCCTATACTTACTGTATTAATACAGTATTAAAAGGCCCTTCTCATGGGCTCAGGGAACTACCGGAAACCATTAAAAACTTAGAGCAGCAAATTTTTATGGATCGGACAAAACCAACTTGTTTTATCTTTATGGAGTTTTTGTTATCCATCATTAATGATACACAACCTGTGTGTGGACTAGAGAGCAGCTAAATACAGTGAGCTTAAAATTAAAGCAAGCAGCTGAAAATCTTTTTGTGATATTTCAGCAAGGATTTTCCTAAGTGTGTTCAGCACTGCTTTCAGTTGGGCCAGGATTTCACTTCACAGCTCCAAAAAAATTCAAATAAATACCAGTACTTTTCTAATCCCAAATATTATCATAATACTTGATGGAAGCGTGTTTGAAAATGGAAATGTGCTTCTCGACATCTAAATACTTTTCATAAGTATATAATGGCTTTTTGGAAGATCTCCTCTGTGTCAGGGACAGCCACCTGGGAACATAGAAAACAGAATTTGGCAGCATGTGCAAGCTATGAATTAAAGGTAATTCACGGTTTGAAATGAATCAGCGTGAGGTCCTTATGGAGAGTAATCAGACATCAAGAGGATTTTACACCAAGTATTGGATATTGCAACAACAAGTAATGTTGTTATTCAGAACTATTCAGAACATTCAAATCAAGAAGCACTGATGAATTCTTACCCTGGAAAGAAATCAGTTAAAAAAACCACAACAGCAAAATAAGGGATTCATTCCATCTTCATGCATAATTTCCAAAAATGTACCAGGAACCAAAAATGTAAAATTCATCTCCAGCTGGCATAGGAAGAGGTTTCTATTTATGTATCAACTCTCTATCAGTGTTGCAGTCACAATGCAGCCCAGGTGTAATACGCAGGAGAAGCTGAAATGTTCCTATTGCTAATTACAGTTTTTAGCTGACCATGACAAAGCATGAGAGCACCAGTTGAGCCCCCAGTGGTGACAGCCAGCTTTTTGTCACAGCCTACCTTCACGTGGCCAGCCTGAATCATTACACTAAGTGCTGCCTGTTTGTTAGAAGTAGGAAGTTCCAAAGATATTCCCTCTGGGTAAGCTGGGAAAGTCATGACTACAAGGGCCTCGCACTGCCATGTACAAATTATGATAAGTGAAACAACAGTGGCATGTAATTGGAACTCCATTAATCTTTAGAGAGCTCCAGTGCACTATGTTAAAGGGACAAATTGCAGATGAAAATAGAAGGGGCTCTTTTGAGAAATGTCACTCATCTTTCATATTTACTGTTCTGTTTTGTGAGCTAGAAGTTTTCTTTGAATCCTTTTGCCTTGTAAGTTCTTGGGTTTGAAGCAATGATGGTCAGTCAAGACTGTTGTTTTCTTCCTCACTGTTGCAGGCTTTGCCTTTTGAACAAAGTATGAAGTAATTTGGAATAAAATATACAAGTGTTTCCTATGGACAGTTGCCTATAGAAGCAAACTTGCAAAATATTTCAGCTAATGTGAAATATGTGAAAATCCAGTGTCATAATTAAAAACCCTGCATCTTTGAAGATAAGCCCATAATTCCAAATAATTTCTAAATTAGACTTTTAATTTGTTTTCATTATTCAGCTGGCTCACATACAGTTTAACCTCCCTGTCAAAATAAAGTTATTTCCTAATACATTCTTTTCCATGATCTCCTTCTCCTGACATGTTTATAAATCAGTTTAAAAAATTATGGGAACGGATCTAAATTAATTCTGTGATATTTTGCTGATCAATTTTTAATAATTTTTCTTGCCTATCACAGACTTACTGCCTTTAAAACTGCCTGAAACAAGCTAACCAACTGCATTCTTGCCAGCATTGCTGATTGCAACTCAAGTGAGCACTGAACCATTTGAATTTCCTCTGATACTGTATAACCCCCCATTAAAAATTCAACATTTATTTGCCCTAACTAACGAGTAGCAGTTGAAATACTTTGTTCTCAAGCAGGATGCACTCCTGTGTCACTGCCAAGTGCATGCAGTCGCTGAACTGCGACCACTGAAATGTCAGCACTAATAGAGAGAGGTAAACGACATGCAGTAACATGTTTGGATTCCTGATGTATTTCCCTGTCTGCTACATATCACTTCCCATTTTGGAAAGTGGTTACACTGCAAATCTGCCACAGGTTCCCCTGTATTTAAAGAGTTTTTTCACAGGCAGCAGCATATGTTGTGCCTTTATGGCATAAGGCCAGTCTCAAACTGACCTCCCAATTTACATTTCTGTGGGATGGAGTCACTTCCGAACTTCAGCGCAACTTCAAACATTCATTTCGAAAAACAAATGCACTCAGTAAATCCAAAAATGTAAATCAGGGTAGAGCAGAGGAAGCCACCACACTCAGTCCCTCTCCCACCCATTTGTTTTGGGACCCACACACTTGCTGATAAAAGACATACAAATGATCTTCTTGCTTGGCTTTCTGGCTCCCATCATTTGGGCCTCACCATGTTCCCTTTGTCTTAACTCTGACCTGTCAGTAAATTTCTGGTCCAGAGCCAAGCCATTTTTCTCTCTGGATTTTTTCTTCCTGATGCCCTTTGCTCCAGTCCCTTTCATTCTTCCTGTCATGGCTTAGACTTCAGTAGCCTGAGACAAAGAAAATTGTCATCCAGATTCATCTGCACCATGCTGCAAAATAGTCATAATCGGAAATGAGTGATAAGTTTGAGGGAATAATGGATTTTGCCAGGAAGCTTGGCATTCATAATACCAGAGTGATCTTGAAACTCCCAATTTGTGTCCTAAATACCCTAGGTATGACTAACAGCTACTTTTCCTAATATCCCAACTTAATCCTTTGCATCTTTCCTCTGAACCCCTCTGACAACCCCAATAATCCACCACATTTTTCTCAGCTTCACAGTCTCTATCCAGAGGAGCTTCTATTGCTACCATTATCCTTTGGGCAGAGGGCTCAGCAGGGCTTCAAAGCCTATCAATTTTCTGGCCAGAAGGCTTATTTTTTATGAAGTGAAGTTCTCACAACACCCCATGGGGCTAGGCCACGCTCACTGCATTATGCTCTGTCTTGGATAGCCCTTGGAGCCACATATTCAGAATAGTTGTACCTTACAAATACATCCTCCCAAATGACAAAAAAAAGGAAAATATTCCCTGCTGCTGGGCTAATTACTGCTTCAAATTCCCAGAGGAAGAGCTGCTTCACTCACTTGTGTCCATACATCTCAGAAAATTTGTTTTGAGACTTTCCTAATGCTGCACATGCAGCTTTCCAAGAAAATGATGTAGCCCAGGAGGAGGAGGGAGATGTCTGTAGCCTTACTTCAGCAGATACAAACCAATTGTTTAATTAATATCCATGTTGTGGAAACACAGGAGGAAGTGATTTAGCTTTAACAAAATTGTCCCTTACTGGAAAGTCTTGTTTAGCCAAAATGCTTCACAAAAAGGTCTTTACAGGTTTTGAAAGAAAGATGTTGATTCATCTACCTCATATCATCAGGAAAGATTTAAGTGCAGCTGTCAGGCTCATCTGAGTCTGCAGAAGCAGTAAATGTCTGCAGTGATGAGGGGATTGCTTTCACAGCTATTTACCTGTTAGACTCTACGAAGTATTTGCTTTTTGGGTGTCCCTGCTTACTTAAATGTATACAACTGTGTTTTAAGGACATAGATATGCTTTTTTTTGCAGAGAGAGGAATGCCAATCAGTGCTGCCCATATTTGATTTAGCATGAATTTCAGTAGTTCCAGACAAATTTGGAAGCCTATACAAATCATAGAGCTTCAAGTCTGGCTGTGTGCTAGACTGGAATTTTTTGTTAGGTCAGACCTTTATCTCAGCTTCTTTTTGTGGCTCCTTATGGGGAGATTGAAGAGGAACTGAAACTGGTGACCTGTCTTGACCTTTGGTACTGGATTAAAATTCCAACTTGCTGCCATGGCAACGGGCCTTGAAAATTAGATCCTGACAGAAGCAGGGAGAAACTTAAAATTGCAACTGCTGCACTGAACTGAAGAAAGGTTGCTTACAAATGTCAGTGACAGGCTCTTAATTGAAATAATCTGCCTTTCCCTGTACAGAAAAACAAAATAAAATAAAAAAAAGGAAGAGAGAAATGAAAGGCAAAAAACAAACAAACAAGCAAAACTTAAAAAAAAAAATTGTGACTTGATTTTTTTTTTTTTTTGCAAAAATCTATTGCAATTCAGAGGTCATGCTGCTGAATCCAGCAGACTCTGACATTTGAGGTGGCAGCAAGAGAACTTGCATGGTGAGAAGGGAGCCAGACAAGGACTTGCAAAGGTCTGAACCCCCCAGACCAGACTGGCAGCAGGAGCCAGACAGTGGCCAGTGTTAAATCACAGGTTAACTTTCTATTTTCTTCTCCTTTAACCTGACACCAGGGATCAAAAGAGACATCACAGTGTCTCGTCTGACTCCAAGGAACCGTGCAATTATCTGTTCTGTAGATGGAAAGGGATAAACATAAGCTAGATAGTGCTATTTCAGATCAAGTGTGATAAAAGTTACTCATTTTCCAATCTAATCAATGCAACAGTCAGAGGGAGATAATAGTGCAAGTCCTTCACTGCTAAAGGAGGTTAAGTTGGTTTTTTCCCCATGGAGAGCAGAATGCAGCAGTAGCCTGAAGGAAGAAGGTGCTGAGGGTCACCTAAAGGATTTCCTGCTCTTTTTCCCTTTATCTGGGAATACCCCTCATCCCAAAATCAAATAATCTTGAAGATCAGTTTGCAGCACAATCTCATGTAAACCTGTGGCTTTCCTCACTCTCCCCAGAGTCCTGAGGGTGCTCTAAGGGCCCTGCTCGCCTTCCCAAGGTCACAAAGGACCAAACAAGCCCCTGTCACACAGGGAATGCTGCATCCTAGCAGCAACTCAGCCTATCTTTCTAGAGTCCTGGTAGGGATTGCTGGCTCCTTGACAAAAAAAACCCACACCAAAAACCATAAAAATGTAGATTTTACATACCAGAAAAAGGATGTTTCTTAATGGGCAAATGGAGTTGAATTGGATTGGCTGTCCTGTGGAGTTAGATAACTGCTGCAGGATCAGACTAGAATGTAGGTACCATATAGAGCTAGGTGAAAATTTAACAGCTGTGGGTAAAATTTTGGAAGAGATAGTTTTGCCAAAGCTTAGTGTCCAAATCCCAAGACCATGTTTGTAGTCTAAATTCACGTAGAAGGCATGCACAGAAAAATGTTGCCTTTAGTTTTCTTAAGACTGTACTGCCCAAATACTGGATTTGTTATGTATTGGTGTAGCGTGGAATTATAGGATCAGAAGAAATGATGCAGATGTTTACAAACACAAAATTTAGCTTAATGGGGTTTGTATTGTTCATTTCATGGTTTAGAGAAATGTTTATCACTAATAGTGTCCATTATCAAGACAGATAAGCATTAAGCAAGTGCAGGTTGCATTGAAATAATGCATTATATTATCTTAACAAATAATGCAATATTGTCTTAACAAAACCCCCATTTCTGGAGTAGGCATTTGATACACAGTAGAAAGCAAGTGAGTAGATGAGCAGTTTTCTAACAAAGGAAAATAAAAGCCACTTAACATTTCTCAGGCTCTGACTTATGTGCTCCAGACAGTCAAAAATAGAGGCCATTATTTGAATTTTCAAGTGTCGAATTAATTCCTAGAGTAAGTTAGTTACTTCAGAGGAGATGCTGTCAGAGATGAATTTGGCCCATCCAGCTCTATACTTACCACTGTTAGCATTTCCTGCAAAACACCACTAATTCTGCCTTAATTACTGTCTGATTGGACTATGGAGCCCTGGAGTATCTGGCAGTAAACTTGTGTTTTGCTGGGAGGGCAGGTAAAGAACCATTTAAATAGGTTTTTGAAATAAGCATGAAACCTCTGAAGATGTACTGTTGTAGTGCAGACTGTATATCAAAATATATAAGCATCTAGTTGCAACAATGGCTTTGTAAACACATTACTGAGCAAACTATGAAAAGTAATCCACCAAGGGGCTGTTTCCTTAACTCATGAGCATGAAGTTAAGAGACCAGTGCCATAAAGTAGATGTGTAGTGTTAAAAAATACTTCCTTTTATGTGAAATTATTTTGTGTTAAGCCCAATAGATGATTCCTTTTTTTTTTTTATTTTTAGATGCATATCTTTTAATACTTGAAAATACTTGTGTTTAAGGGAAAAACCAGCTGTCCTCAGAAAATCTATGAATAATTCATTAATATGTGAGCATGGGGCAAACCATGCTCGAGGGTAGAGTGAAAGTGCCCCCGTGCAGCTCACGTGGGCAGAGTGCAGCAGTCCTGCCACAGCTATCCACTGGCTTTTTGTGGAATCACAAAATGGTGAGGGATAAGGAGGAAAGCCTTCAGCACTGTCATTCCTTTCAGCTGCCTGCAGGCATGGCCTGAGGGTGGTCATGGCTCCCCTCCTGGGGCAGGCAGAGCCTCCTTGCTCTGGAGCCCAGTGGTGCCTTGGTGAGCTCCCAGCTGCTCCAGGGCAGCAGGGCTTCGGCTGCTTCCCCAGGAGGAGCACAGTGTCCTACAGATGTTTTAGAGGCCACTGTTTCTAACTAATCTTGGCACATCTGTCAGTCATGTGCGTATCACTTGGCTCCATGTCAGAGCCCTGAACCAGCTCAGAGCAGGCTGCTGTAAATAGAAAAGGCACGAGGGAAGCTGTGCTGCAGGAACAGTTCTGAGCCCTTGCTGGCATCCTGCCTCCTGCCTGGCTGGGGAGCCTTCCCAGCACCCAGCAGGCAGGGATGATGTCAAGGAGGAACAGCAGATCACAACCAGGGATGGGCTGAATTGTGGGTTGATGAGCTTGTCTGCATTCACCCATCATGTCTCTCAAAGCAAATAGCAGTGCTCCTGGTGACAAGGGGAGTTTGCTCAGAGAGAGTGCAGGTCCTTTTCTGAGGGATTTTGTTCAGGAAATTTCAAGACTTGAGTAAAAAGGGTGTTAAGGGAATTATGTACAATCTGGATGTGGAATTAACCTGCTGTAGCCAAAACCTGGTAAGAGCTCACGTGTTGCCAATTGCTGAAATTTCTTGCACTTTTGTAGCTTGTGCAGCTATGCAAACACTGACCCAAAAATCCAATATCACCTTCCTTCTCCAAAGGACAGAACTTTCCATGCTCTTTTGCTTTAGCCAAAGTGTTAATCACTCTTATTATTATTATTAATTGACTCTTGTGAGTTAAAAAAAAAACCACACAAGGACTGATGTTGCTTGGATCCCTGGTAAACTCACACTGATTAATACCAACGAGAGAGCATTCATTGATTTTGTTTGCTTAATCTAAGTCACTAGAAAAAGTACCTTTTTAGGAGATTAGATAAAATTTATATAGTTGAAATCTCAGGTGTGGTTGGTTGAGGTGCCCTCCTTAGAAGTAATGGGAGACTGAGACTTTTCAGAAGAAAGGCCAATATACCAGGTTATGAAGATTTTTAGGACTCATTTATTAGTATAATGATATGGTGTTCCAGCACTGTTGTGTTTCTGGAGACTGGAGGCCCTAATAATGAGCTGCTGTTCTCTAATATGTTTTTTAAAGTCCATTCTGATAGGTAAAATTACTTCATGTGTAGCCATACTTTGTGTTAAAAAAAAAGAATAAAGCAAACACAATGAATCTGTTAAATCATAATGTCTCCCAAACGTGAAAAATTTGCAGATTAAAGCTCATTGAATACACATTTAAATGATAAATGATAATGGCTTGGAAAGAGTCATTATGATCTATTTCATCAATAATCCACATTTTTTGCCTTGTTACTACACCAAGGATGAATATAATGAATACTGCCTGATGAAAAAAATATTTTGTTTATGAAAGAGAATCAAAGAAAAGAAATTCTCAGATTAACAATTTTAAATGGTTGTTACTGTTTGCTTCCATTGTTTATACATAACAGATTTTTCCCATTATTAATATTAATAATTTACAGCTTCAGAGCTTGTACTCAGGGAAAAAAAAACATGTTTAGACTTAGTATCTAGATACTCAAACTGCAGTTGATTTCACTGGGTTTTGAACAGCATAAGTAAGCAGAATGAAGCAGAATTAAGCATTCAAGGTTTTCAACTGCAGATTATTCAGTGCTCGCGAGCACCAAGTCCCACGAAGTTTCTGAGCAGAGTGTGTTAGGTTTGTCACAGATTTGTCGTGTTTCCCATGCAGAAAACACATGCACATTTTCTCTATTACTGTGTGCTGGGATTTGCTGTGCCTGCCCAGGACAGCCCTCAGGGTACTGCAGCAGCTCCCCAGTGCATGCACTTCAGTCCAGATGGTGACAATGTGTTCTGGCACTCACAGGCATCCACCTGTAGGAGACCCGGTGGGGTTTTGTCAGGAAAAATCTTCAAATCGTGCTAAAACAAAATTTCCTGCTGAGGAAAAAGGAGAGGTGATGGTAGACACAAGTGTGCTGTGTTGCCAGCTCCTGGTTGTAACCTCATGTGCATGTGATCTCCTGACCAGGTTAGGACTTCAGTGGCAGGAGCCTTTAAGATTAAGTTTCTGAAGGCTGTTTATGAACAGAAAACTCTGTTTGGTATGAGGGATAACAACTTGTTTTTTTTTTTTTTGTGGTGTATTCCAACTGAAATCAGTGGTTAAAGCTGAAATTTGTGAAATCAAAAAATTTTTGTTATTTTTATATGTGACACCCAAAAGCTGAATCTGCTACAAGTATAAACTGTGGTGGCCTTTCTGTGTTGCTGGATAAACTGGATGAATTAACTGGAGCAGGATCCCAGTACACTCAGTCATAAATGTCATCTCAGTGAACTTACCGGAGTCATTCATCTGAAGGACATGAGGGTCCTTTTCAAGAGCCCTGTTTATCAAGACTTTCTGGGCATTTTCTGTTTTCTGGTAACATACCATTGCAGATTAGCACCCTGGAGCTATTTAACAACAAAAGACTGTTGGAATGTCATCTGCAAAAAAAGAGCAAGATTGAGTTCTAGGGCCTACATAGCCCTCTTAAAAACATCCATGATTTAGGTAGTTCTCTTTAAATAAATTACCTATTTTGCTCTTTGATATTATGTAGCACACAGCTCCTACTCTTTCTCATAGATATTTTCACCATTCAAGTGCCTACAATCTCAGGCAGTGGGTATCTGTATAAATGCAGCATTAATAGTGTCATGTACTGCCACAATGTTTTGAGTTATAGAAGTGGAGGGCTTTTTAACTTTGACCACATGCTTTATGTAAATAGTCCATTAAAACATAAGCTTGCAATGAATTTTTGTATCCCTTCTCCTGAAAGCCATATGCCAAGTTATTCCTAAAGCCTGTGGCCGAGGCTCTGGGGCTGGAGTGCTGTCCCAAAGTGCCCGTGAGGATGAGAGCCGTGGGAAGAGCCGTGGTGTCCCTGTGCATTAGAGCTTCCCAGGGCAGAGCTGCTGTGTCCCCATGGCCCGTGGTGGCCTCGGGAGCAGGACAAGGTGTGCTCAGCACCTTTTGGCACACCAGGACGTGCTGGGGACACAGCCTTCGAGCCTGAGAGGTGTGCAGGTGAGCTGGAACGGGAGAGAACGAGTCCTGCCCTTCCCTGGCTGCCCGTGGGTGCTGCTCCCACGGCCCCACTCTTTGGATAACCTGGACACTCTGTGTGTGGCCAGCTCCAGCTGAGCCTAATGACTTGAAAACTCCTCATTAAATACTCCTCTTGGCAAAGTTTGGTTCATAGAGGGTCTCAAGGAGAAAAGCAGGGGGGTGGGGGGAGCTTCAGTTCTGAGCATTAAAAAAACAGCTTTATTTTTAGGCCTTTTTCCATAATAAGATTTTCTCAAATTACTGCCTTCTTTTTAAATTTGAAAAGTTCAGTCCTAAATTCAGGGGTAGCCCTTGGGCACTGGGGTGGAAGATCCTCATACATATTACAGAGTGATTATTGACAGAGTTTAACTGTATTGACCCTGCTCTCCTAATTCCTAAGAAATTTTCTAAATATGCTCTTTAAAATCTCTACAAAACACTGCAGATTTTGGGTAATTCCAGAGCAGGACCTGAGATTATTGTTTTACTACCTTCTTTCTTCCTATCCCCTTTCCCAGACTGACCAGTCCTCTGACGTTTCTTTTCCAATATATTCTAAGCAGAATGTGTGTGTTTGTCCTTCCTACAGCTTTCCCTTAGCGTTGATCCAGCACATCAGATCTGTTCTCTTCATTCAGGCACTTCCCACTCCCGCTGTAATCCATTTCAGCAATGGGCTTGCCTAGGCTAAAAATAGTAAAATATTTTTTTTCAGCAATTTGATAGTTTTGCCAATGGGTTCAGGGAAAACAGATGACATATTTATTCTTGTATTGACAACTGAGAATGCTCTGAAAGTCTGTAAACTTTCTACCTCTCTGACTTCTCTGCATCTCTCCTCCTCCCAGCACCCTCCATGATACAGTTTCTTGCTAGAAGATTGACTTGACTCATTTTCCCCCACTGTCAAGCTTGCACAATTGTGGGATAAAAATTCTGCTTGAATTAGTAAAGAAAAACTGAATATTTAATTTTTGCACAGGATTCTGGGGTTGATAATTTATAGCTACTCATCATATAAATTAAGTACAGTTTGTGCTTAAGTGGTTTTTTATTAGGCACTGCTGAGATTGTTAATAGCAGGTAGGTTCTTTAGGTTTTAGAGAAAGTTACTTGCTCTGAAGTGGTTGAAAATCAAGTGATATGTGTATCTTTAGGTAGGGAGTCTTTCTGAAAATTAGAAGGAGAGATATTTTTCCTTATTTATTGTTTCCACCTTCCTTGGAAATAACTATATCACATTAATACTCAATATGCCTAGCAAATTACCAAGGCATTTTCTTTTAATTTTGATCTTTTGCTATAATGGCATATTAGATGCTTCTTTTAAGGGTTAACCTTAATTCATGCCAAGTTTTAGAGTTCTCTCATATGTGAGTTAATAGGAAAATATTGTCCATAAAACATTGCCTAAAATTTTATTTTTGGTCATAAATTGTCACAGAACATTCATCTGAATATTGAGAGGAAATATTTACTTAGAGAAAACAATTAGGTACTTTGGGTGTCTTCCTGCCCCCTTTTTCCATTTGTTTCAGGGGAAAAAAAAAAAAGAAATCTTAGGTTAATTAGAGAAATTCTCCCTTATTTTGTCCAAGTAGGGTGTGTGGTTGGAGGCACAGAAGTGTGGAGAGGAACTCCTCTGGGTGATGGTGGTATTTCAGGTTGAACTTGGCAGCTGAGGAGGTTTGAATGTTGCCTGTATAGTCCTCACAAGCGTCATCATGAGTCAGAAGATCTTCAAAGAAGAAAACAGGGGAAAGCAGGAAAGAAAACAGGAAAATCAGCTTAACTGTGCCCAGCCAGCATCAGCTCTGTTCCTGTTTCTGTTGCAGCTTTCTTTGTGAAATTGCCCTAGGCTAAGGTTACCAAGTTGAGGTGCCTGCACAGACTGCCTGACAACCTTATCCATGCTCCTCATGAGCTGGCTTCTCCAGGTGTACCGGGGCTTGTGTGATGCTTTAAGTCAAAACAGAATACTAATGATGTCACAGATGTCACAGTGCTAGAGAGAGATGTTCAAATGGTACAGGAAAGAGCATGGAATACAGCAGATGAAGAAATACACAGATGTTGGGGGAAGATGAAATTGTTGTTAAGGCATTAGATTGGTGCTTAGGAGAATTTAATTTTCATTCCAGCCTTAACAGGGACTTCCTGTATGACCTTTGGGAAATTATGTCTCTGTTCTCAGTCTGTAAATATGAACAATGGTTTTTTCCCATTTGTTCCCTGCCTTTTCAGTTTAGAGAGTAGAGTTGCTAAAGCAAGGACTCCTGCACTCTGTGTTTGTACTGACCTCACACCAGGGCCTGTGCTCTCTCTCCATGCACTCACATGTCTGTGATACTACACAAAGTTGTGCATAGGGAGAAGAAAAATGTAAAATTGCAGAGAGGATATGCATGTCACTGGTTAAGAATTTACAGAATTTAATATGGGATGATTAGAATAAACCTAATGAAAACATTGCCAGTTATAGACTAAGTTTTTTGTAATTTCTGTGGACCTCTGTACCGTAAGAGGCTTCTGTAAAAAAATCTGTTAGTTTAATCTCTGTCAAACTCTAATAGGACTTTTTACATAAGCTGGTGTTTAGCATGCATTTGGGATGAGTGCATTACCCACGAGTAGTGAACTCACAAGTGAGTTATGCGGGTAATCCCAAATGAGTGCCAATAAAACTTTTATAACACATAGCATCATTATGGAATTCATTTATGCCACATATTTTACAGGGGGAAAAGCTATTTTGGTCATATATTAGAGAGTTTATAATTTTTTTTACTGATGCTGTTTTTCACATCCCTCTGCCTCTAAAGCTGAGCCAAGTGAATACCAGCAATCCTAGAAGGAAGAGAAAATTCGAACAAACACATGTTTGAAATCTCTCTGAAAATAAAGCAAGGGCCAGATTCTAATGTCCTTACTCATACCAAACATCACCGTACCCCCTGAATAGCTCCATAGATTTCTTTGGGACCATTTGTCAAGTGAAGTGCTATTTGACATGTGTGGCAATACCCAGAACTGGCTCAATCTAAACTAGCTTTTTCCATTTAAGCCCTCCAAAGCTTGCTGTCTTCAGTGGTTAGAAACACATATTTACGGTTTTTATCACATTGAAAAGAATTCTCACACTGCTTAGAAGGGTTTTTTCAGGCCCTTTTTAGAAAAGTTGGACGATACTAAGTAGAATCCCAGCACTTTTCTAAAGCTGAGACAGAGAAAAGCCCTCCTATAGGGGTGGCTGGCAGACCAAGCACACTGCTTCCCACCCCATTTGACAGGTCCTGTTTGAGCAGCAAAGACTGAGGAATTTGGGCCTTCCACTCCCCCCTGCTGGGATCAGCAGCTTTGCAAAGGCCACTGATACAACTGATACAACACCTATAAACCTGTTGCACTGATGTAACACCCCAGTCCCTATCACTTCAGCATGTTGGCTACCATGTCCCATATCCAGTTTCTCTCCTCTTGGGAGCAGTTGTTTCACCTCAGACTTGAATCCTCTGTCTTCCTTAGTGTAAACACAGAGCATTCTAAGAGAGAGCCTTTCTGTCTCTCTTTGTTGTTGTCTGTTGCTGTGTTAATTTTATTGCCAAGATCAAAGATCCTGAACTAGTAGGCATAAGTCAACAGAAGAGCTTGACTTGACTTTATTGAGAGCAGGATCAGGCCATAAACATCCTGGGTTTGTTCTTTTGTCTCACATAAAATAACTACTCCTGTAAAATGCACTGTCTGATGATGGCTGATCAAGGATTGCTGCTTAAGGCTCCCCATGTAACCTAGGTATCTCCACATTAACCTCCTGCTTTCATTTCCGTGCTTATGTTGAATAGGGAACCGTTATTGAACTGCAGTGTTATGTTCATAGAAGCCATTTGATTAATTGACTATGTTTTGAACTCTTGTGACCCAAGGCTGAGATGTAGCTCAGACAAAAGTGACAGAAGCCCACCAATGGGTTGGGAGTATAAAAGAGCGCCGATACAGTGTCCATGGGCAGCCCACATTCATGTTCATGTTTATCCTTGTAGAATTTGCTAAAAGTAAAGACAGATGTCCAGCTTATCTCATGTAGTCAATATCAATAATTAGCACGGATGCTGCTCTCTGCGAGTGAGCCTGCTCCTGCTGTCACTCTGTCTTTATGTATCCACAGGGAGAAAACCTGGANAAAAAAAAAGTATTGCCAGAAATCCCCGTAGGCTATCTGAGAAGGAGTGGATGTGTAAAGCATTTCTTTCTGCATAAACATTTAGAAATCAAGCTCTCATAAGTCAGGGATCTACCAAATGTGGTGTGAAGAGGCAGATGAAGCCTGCCTTCTGGCATGGCAGCATTTGCTGATTGATTTGGAATGCAGAGGGACCCTTTTTATTTTTATTTTAAAATTTGAACCACATCTTAATACAAATCAGGTGAAAAATAAATTGAAAAATAGCAAGCCTGAGATTACAGATGTGCCAGCTTCATATTGTTCAGTTTAGCTGAGGTCATAGTCAAACCCATCAAGTTCACATCGTTTAGTGTGCGGCCACTGAGGTAATATTCAAACAAAAGAAAAGCAGTCAGAATGCTGATATGCTCCTACTTTGCCAGCTGGCCTCATTCAGCTGTGCAGAGCACACTGGCTTCAGCTATGTAAGGAACTTAAATCAGTAAGGAATACAGGTTTTTAAAAGGATATGCTGTTCCAAACAGCCCATTCGTTCTCTGGCTCTCTGACTTTAGATCACTCATAAAGAGGAAATACCTCTCCTAATATACAGTTTCATATTCTGAAATTTAGAATGTAAGAACTATGCTAATGATGGTACAATTAATTTAGGTGGGGGAATTTGGTCAATGGGGGACATTTGTCTGCCCAGTAGTTAGAGAAAGCTTGAACTTCCTAGAAAGCCTACAAGTAGAATTCCTGGCATCCATTCCTCCTCCATACTGGTGATGTTACCATGCTGGTTCCCTGCACCTAGGTATAGATTTATGTAGATTAATTTGGTATAGTACAGTGAATTGCCACTATGATATATATTTTAGAATTACTTCCTAGCACAGCCTAATGGCTGGAATCAAATAAAACATAAAAGTAGATTTATATAGATTGCTGTATAAATCAGATAAAGCTTTATGTTACCTGGCATTGGTAATGGAAGCTTTTCCTGCAAATAATATAGAAGTTTTTCATGTAATATTTTCATTATTTCAGTGAGAGTAAAGCAACAAAAAAGAAGAAAAGAAATAAACAAGTCTATCGGGCTTAGCCACCATTAAACATCATTAACTACAATTTTGCCTGACAAGTTCTCTCATCTTGTGATGGGTAAAATGGTAGAAAAGTAGACTGAACAATTGCATAAACCCAAATGAAATATGCCCTTGTATTCTAAGTGTGCACAGTTCAGTCAGTTAAAATAGAGCAATTTATTATGCTTTAGCAGCTTGAGCTTAATCTAGTTTTAAATAGATCTCTTTTTTTTTACTTCTTGCTGAGATTTAACTGGTTTGAGAAGACACATGATATAGTGCTACACAGTCTCTGCTCTCTCTCTCTCTAGTTTACTTTGAAATAACTTTAATAGAGTGCTGCTGATGAAAATAGCTCACAGGAAATGTAGATGAGCCTTTACAAAACAGTGAATATATTTGTTTTGTTTGAAATTAGTGGATAAAGGCTTAATGGAAGAGACAAGTACAGAGAGTGGGGGGAAAGGAGCTGGCTATAGCATGGCAGGTCTGCAGCCACCTCCTGGCAATTTGGGGGCTCTCCCTGGCAGTGGTGCCTGCCCAGGGCATCCCATTTCCAGAAGCTGCTCAAGGTTAACAACTCTCAGCATTTTGGGCCAGCCTATCAAATTTCTTACTGGTCATTTTTTAATATCAAACTGCTACTGTGAACCACAGTGAACCACTTTGCCATATTGGCCACCCGTTGTCAAAATAGGTTGGAATGTTTATGAAAATCTCCTCACATGATATGGGCAAAGCTCTCACCTGCCTGCATTCAAAGCGTGCTCTGCTGTTCCTCAAGGCAGGGAGTATGTGACCTTCACAGAGTGGAATATTTTGACTGTAGACATTTTGTTTGATATTATGCTGTAGTTTTCCACTTATTCATTAGATCCCTCAGCCTTTGTGGGTTTTCACAGGTAATTCTGTAATTACACCAGCTGTGATAAATACTTTCTTGAAGTCTTGCTTGAAGAAATTTAGCTAAGTCCCTTTGCATGTGGGAGGAAACAAGGAGCTAACTTGGTGATTACAGTGTTGATTGGTACAAGCAGCTATGCCAGATACACACAGAGTTGTGTGTTTCTATCACAGCCCACAGGGATGGGAGAGGGCCGTGTTTGCAGGGAATTGGGTGTGTGTAAGAAGTTCCACCACCAAATGACACCAAATTCTTGGTGTAAAGGGTGCTCTGGCTGGCACAGGCTGCCCTAACACTGGGGTGATGTATCCTTTCAGCTTCAGGTTACCAGTTCAAATTCAAGGCAGATTTATAGGGAACAAAACTCATCACACTCTCTGAGCTATTCAATGTCTGCATGAAATGAAGTTCTCCCTTGGAGTCTATGGACTCGTGTCCAAATCTGTAATGTAACTGTAATGCTAATTGGCACTCTTGATAGTGGTGGCATAGAGGCCAACAGCTGAATGGGCACAGAGGCTGGAATTTCTTCTTCTTTTCCAGACCTGGGTTGAAGCCCAGTAGGGTGTTTGTGTTACTGCTGCACATTATATGAATGTTTTCTGGGTTGGAAAGGGACTGCAAACTTCAAAAGCATTTTTGGAGTCTTAAGGCTTCCAAAAAGCCCTAAGCTAACTTTTTTTTTTAAATTAGAGAAAAAAAAATGGCTAGTGATGTTTGTTGAGCTGAAGCTTTGAGGTGTCTTGAATAAAAAAGGGAAGGAGAAAAATGATATAATTAAAAGTCAGAGAATACCAGGAAAATCAGTAGAGAGAGACTGTGTGTACTGTTCCTTCTCACGAGTAACTGTTTAAACAGACTAGATTCTCTGGTCTTTATAATGTTTTTCTCCTAGAAGAAATCTGCTGTTTCCTTAAAAAAAAAAAAATTAAAAAAAAAAAGACGCCAAAAACCCGGCACCTCCCAGCTGACTGCCTGCAGCAGCTCCATGACCATGAGAATGTATTGTGATCAGAGACCATATATTGCTAAAACTCCTTGATGGAATGAGTTTTAATTTGGTTTACAGAAAGCTTTAGGGGATATGGCTCTCTACAAATTAGACCACAGGAGCTATAAAATGAAGGATGTCGTCTCTAATTAGAAACAGTGGAGCAGTCTGGTGTTCTTCCTAGTTGTAGCCTCGTGGGTACTCTCTCACAAGTGAACTCTGGGCAATAGATGCCTCTCTAGTAACTATTTTCTATCTTTTTACTGGAGTTTATCTGTTTTCTGATTTTCTGTCTCCATTTCTGTATACACCTTTCCATATAGTTGTGGTAATTTCTTCATGCAGTTTTGAATGGCTGCTGCAAAGCAAAAGTTCATATGTCTGATTAGTCACCACTACCAAAGTAACTTACTTATTTTAAATACCAGGAAATGATTCTCAGACTCAGGTGAATGTAGAAGTCCGTTCAGTGGGTTCCTTTTGCAGCATGAAGCTCCACCAGCTCTGTTTCCTCATGCCTCTTCCGATGTAGTTAAATGAGAGTTAAAGAAAGGCATATAGATAGACTGAAATGCTTTATGGTAATCAAATTTATGCTTTATGGTAATCAAATTCAATTTTCTAGACATATTTTTTAGCAAGAGAGCATTCATCAAACTGGGAACCAAGATTTTGGACAAGAAAATAATTTTACTTAACTGGTTAGGAAGAAAATTGTGCCTGGAAATCTAATAGTGGGATGCCTACAGCTTGTCATTTATGCCAAATGATAAGACCAGATTTAAGCTTAAATGTAAAAGGGCATTAGGCATAAGCGCACAACAGTTAAAAATCAGCTAAAATTATATTTCCACAGCACATATGAAGTATTCAGAGGCTGTGCTAAGGCAGCTATAATTTGACTTCTTTAATCATCAGTAAGGGAGGACATCCAGGCTCTTAATTCATCAACAGCTTTTCATGTAGACTTACATGGAGTAGGACCAACGACTGGTCCAATGAAAGCTTTAATTTACTTGTGGCGTATTGTTTCCACTAGGAGCTCTTGTAGATCAATCTGAAAACAATTACTAGGTGAATAAAAGAAGGGAGGAAAAAGTCAAGTATTACTCAGGAATGTAAGTAAAAAATGGAAATTTAGAATTAGTCAAAATATTTATTTTGCTGCCCAGCATGGGGTATTACTGACAGGAAAGGGCTGTATTTTTAAGTGTGATTGCTGTTTAGATTTTGCCAGAATATATAACTGAACATGTCTCATGACCGTCTTATTTTCATGTAGTATTTCATCCTTCAGCTTTGTGGGGGAACTTTATGCCAAGAGAACTCACTGGAGACTGAGTGACAGATCAGGCTGTTGTCCCACATTCCCTTTCTACTAAATCACAGTTTTCTTTAGATGGAAGGTGGCTATTGTGAAGCTGTCAAACTGAGGAAAGTTAAATGGGCTGAAGTGAAGGCTCCTGCTAACAATAGCAGCTATCTCTGTCAAATGAAAGCTCAGCAGACAGTTACAAGGCAATTCGGCACTGATGGGTGGTCGATTAAAAACAACAAAAGGCAAGATAAATGAAAGGGGAAAATCCCTATTACTTTGTGGTAGGAGCTAGGGGAAAACCAAAAATAAAATAAAAAGCCCACCCCACCCAACCCCGTAGCAATTGGAACAGACTTGTAGTTAGCATGACCTTCATCATCTCAGATATGGCACAATAAAACTGACAAGATTATTTTCTCTTCAAGCAGTGCTGAGGTATTTTCATTGGCAAAAATCTGGAAAAGTAAAATAAATGCAGAGTTCAAGGCAGTTGAAAAATTCTTGAATCTGATAACAGCTGGAACATAGTGCCACCAGGAAAAATAGCTATGTTTTGTGCTAAAAAATTATGACTTGATCATTTTTTTACAGTGTCATTTCTGAGATTTTGAAGGTTACCCTATAGACAGCCAGAAGAGGATTAGAGAGAAATTATCTTTGAGCTCAAGGGAGCACCAATTTAAATTGGATTTGAGATATAACTTTTGCATTACCTTAGGAGATGAAAGGTGGTGTTGTGCCCTGATAGTTACCCAACTGCCTAACCATATGTATCAACTGGATTAGTCTGTAGATTAGCAGCTCCTGCCCCAAGTGCAAGGTGTATTGTGCAATTTCCTCTTCGTGGGACTCATCCTTTTTCAATTGAAGTAACATCAAAACTCAGCAAACGTGGGGAGGGCTTTGCAGCTTGCAAGTTAGGCGTAAGGTGAATGTACACACTTGTTCCTCAGAAGATAATAGTCACTAAGATTTGGACTTGTTAGTGCAGCTGTGTAGAGTAAGATGAGAAAGTACAAAAGAATAGTGTTGGGGAAAAAAGGCGTGTTATATTCTGATAGAAAATCAAGTTTTGAAATTTGATGGGAGGCAAGCACCTAGACTCACTTAAAACCTATGAAATTCCCATTTATTTTCTCACAATTTAAATGTTAGGATAAAAAGGCCAGGAAAAAGAAATAGATTCTTACAGAGGCTACAATCAGGACTCCAGTTCCTGCCAACAGTGGAGCCAGGGTTCAAAGAAACTCTGAAAAAAGATTGTAATGAAGAATTTGGGGAGACATATGTGCTTCATGAGCATAATGAACCAGTTTTTCATTCCAGCTGTATTAGGAAAAATAGTTCAGTACTAACAAATTGTTCCATTGAACAACCTCCTCTGACAAAATGTAGAACTAGATTTACCACGGACCCAATCCAGTCTGACAATTTTGGCATATTATTATTCTGTTATTTGTCTTTGTAAAGTAATGATGTCATTAGACTTTATCTATTAAATTAAGTTTAGGCTGCATCGTCCCTAAGTCTTGTCCTTTGAAGAAAACACTGAATATCCATTTATCAATTTCATGTACTAATTTTCTTGACTATTTGTCTGATAATAACGTTGAGGTACTTAAGTCATGGACAAAGAAACCTAGTGCCAGACAGGATATAAATGGTCAAAAAGAAAGGCAAAAAAATGGTAGTCTGGAATTTTCTTTTTTAGAATGTTTTTAGCACTGAGTACCATATTTTTAGGTTTTTTTCAATGGTAACATGTATTTAATCTCCTAACTAATTTGTTATGAAAATAATACTAACCTGCCTCTCAGATAATCAACCACAATGCTCCTCAAAGGCTTTGTGATAAAGAAAGACCAGGATGGTCTCAAGATGAATTTGGGAGAGAGATATTAAAGCAGAGAGGACAAGGGACAGTGGGCACAAACTGAAACAGAGAAAGTCCCATCTGAATAGGAGGAAAAACTTCTTTAGTGTGAGGGTGACTGAAGACAGGAACAGACTGCCCAGAGAGGTTGGGGAGTTTCCCTCACTGGAGATATTCAAAACCTGTCTGGTTGTGATCCTGTGCAAGCTGCTCTGGGTGACCCTGCTTTAGCAGGGGCATTGAACTGGATGATCTCCAGAGGTACTTTTCCACCCCAGCCACTCTGTGTGGCTGTCCATAAATAGTGTCTGTGACTATCCCTAATTCAGCCATTTAAACCAACCTTTAATGTTCCTTTCTTGGTTCTTCACTGCTTCATTCTTCCAACACTGTAGAGGGCTCTGCAAGCCAAATTAGCAGAGAGCTCAGAAGTAACCTGGGCTTCCTAGGGACTGTAAAGATTGAGTCCCATCTGAACACAGGGTGTGTGTACACAGGGTGTCTGTGGCTGTGGGGAAGTGCTGGCTTCTCCAGAGTTACACTGATACTGGAAATAATATCCTCAGTTTTCAGGACGAGGAACGGTTTGACCATGTGGCACAATTTATAGGGTAAGCAAACTTTCAGTAAGAGCTAACTGTATCAAAAAACTTGTGTAACATGCACGGAAGGCACTGTTAAATTATTTCATGCCATAATTCAAAATGCTGAGGAAAATTCTCCTGTATTATAGCTAGAGCAAGATTGGATCTGTAGCCAAGTACATCAACGTAAATGTTCAGCTGTCTGGGGAAATACAAGTCTTACATTCTTACTTAGGGGAAAATGTGCACAGACATGGTGGAGCCCCTTATGAAACAATCCTCATTCTGTTAAACAATAGGATCAAATTTTCAATCAGGTTATCTAGCATATTGCATTCTCCAAGCTTGCCAAGCAAAGAGAGCTATCAGCATGAAGATGGATATATTTTTACAGAATTAATGATCTATGAAATCTAGAAGTGGAAACATACATTTTCATTTTATCCTCTAATTTTTCCTTTTGCATTATAAGTGAAAGGAAATGCTTGGAAGTATTTGCAGTTATTCAAATCTGTTTATCTTAGAGTGATTATCAGAGCAAACAGTGTCAGGCATTGTGTTTGGATCTGAGCCTGAAAAATAGTGCTTGCAGGAGCAAGGATTATTTGCATGAGTCAGTGTTTTCAGCACTGTGCTTGGTACTTGATTTCTCTCATGCATATGCAGTGCCTTATAAGTCATCCAGATTCAGAAATCATTTAAGTATTTTTTTCATTTATCCGATCTATTTATATTAGTTTTAGTCTTGCTTGGTTTTATCCCCTATATTTATGTTAGTTTTAGTACTGCTCGGATTCATCTGTTTATACATTTTTAGACTGATCAACAGAATGTTCATTTAGGGATAGAAGTGAGCAGTCTTACTGAAGATTCATTTGTCTTTGAAGGTCTGTATCAGATCTGTGGGATAGCCGGGGATTCTCGATGTAGGATTTTGCAGGTACAAAAGTGTCTTTAAAAACTGATCACAAATTAGAGCAGTGAAAATGAAGCTCACCTTGCCCGAGATCACCTTATCTTTGCTTTCTGTGGGGATTTTTTTCTGATGATCGTCCCTGAACTGCTGGACTATCCCTGTGTACCAGGCAAGGTGCAGCAGTATTTTTTGTAGAGCTGTAGTGCCTTTGCAGCTCTGAAGGTCCTGGTCGATTCTGCCATGCACACACAAGCCCCTGGTATTTGCTCATCTCCCCTGTGGCCGACCCCTGTCTTTATTCACTGTGCAGCATCAGCAGGCCAGTACAGAGGACTTGGATTCCTGCTTGGAATTCTGCTTTGGTAATGCACACCCCTGAAAATTTGTAAGTCAGGCACTAAGCTTACAGTGTTCTTTAAAAATCTGACATGGCAAATTTCACTTTCCTCCATATGCACAAAGACTGTTTCTGAAGCTAAAGCTCCCATTCTCCATAACCTATCACTGAAAGCCATGTCACAACTGCGCTGTGCTGCCTTTTCAGTATCTTCAGCTGGAAGACCTCCTTCTACCAGTCTTTATTAAACGTCTTGAGTCTTCCTTTTGAACAAGTAAAGAATTCCTTTACAATTTTATTAAGTTGTTGTTCATTTGCACAGAAATGAAGAAGCCAGACCCACTTACAGGGTCATGTGCACTGCAGAACATTGGGTAGATGAGCCAGTCCTGTGTTATTTTGTTCCTTGTTGAATAAATTTCTTTAATATATTTTCTGGTATGATTTTTTAAAGCCACCTTTGCAAGTTGTGGTAGAATTATCAATCATGGTTTAACTGTGTGCTAAGTTCCTATAGCCTTTGTGTGTAAATATTCCAACTGAAGGCTTGTTTACCAGAGAAAATAGTGGTGCTCTGGCTAGGAGACAGTTTTAATCAAATATGGTTGGAGTAAGCAGGTGTTTTTCATGTGGAATGTATTGGAAATGAGTATGTATCACAGAAATGGCTCTTAGACTATATATTGCTCTTGATAAATAGCAGAACCCAAAATTATATCAGCCATTGCAGTTTACCAAAAGGAAAATAGTAAAAGCTTTGTGCACACTGTCAGAATTGAACACACTAAAAAAGGTGGGTACTCATTTTTATTCTACACAAACTCTAAGAATGCACATTTTATACTGGCATTTTTAGAAACTATTAGTCACTGCCTGTGTTTTCCCTGGACCCATACCTTTCTTTACTTGTTCTTGTCTCTCTTTACTCTCTTTTCCCCCCTCTTTTTGCTTCAATGATACATCATACTCTGAGCTTGCCAAACAGAGATGTGTGCTGTACTGAAGAGTCGCTGGGCAGTGAGGGAGACACAAGGTGAAGGAGATTGCACTTTTCTAAGGCAGAAGGCAAACCCAGTGGTATGAGTGTTATTAAGGAAAAAATATCAACTCACCAGCTTGAAACAAAAGGATACTGCTTTCTGTGATTTTTTGCAACTTCCTATTACGCTGTTAAAGTATTTTGACCCAGTTCTGATCCCATTCTGTTGGAAGCATTGTTTGCAAGCAGAATTCAAACTCTATAGAGAGGCAAAGTTGTTTCATGTACCAGAGTATTATTTGTGCTAAATATACCAATTCCCATAAAATTTGGCAGCAGGTTTCTTTCTCCTCCCAAAGTTCTTGTCTCAGCTTTAATGAAACACAAAATGCCTGTCAACAGAGTTGTAGTTATAATGCACTTAGGTAGCAACTTAATATCTTAGTTGCCTTGAAGAGCTTTTTATACATAGACATTAATGGATGACTGGATAAAGAAATTCTTCTACTGAAAGAATTAATTTTGCTTAATCCTTTTGAAATTAAGAGATGATACAGAGAGATGAGTAATGAAGTGCACTCTCTAATTGTGAGGTACCTAATAGAAAACCACAGGGGTTACTTCTCTCTCACCAGCTGTAATTACACTAATTACTGATATGGTGCCAGGAACACTAAGGCAGGCTGCATGTGACAACACACGATGGAGTGTGTCCTAGCAAGCCATCGTTCTCCATCAGTGGCCAGGAGGAGGCTGACCATGCCAGCAGGATAATGAGTGCCTTTCCTGTGGCAGGGAAGAGAACAGGCACCTCTATTGCTCACAGGTTGTTTTGCAGTGAAGACACAAAACTTGACTTTAGTCCTTTCTAAAGGGAAGGGATTTAAGGCCATAGACTGAGGAGTTGATCTATACCTTAAGCAAATTAGCCCTATTCAGGCCACTGAAACTGCTTTAATGAGCAGAGATACTTCTGTGAGTAACAGTTTGCAAGACTGACTTCATCATTGACAAAAATGTAATGAGAGAAAATGGTGGATGAGGAGAAGGGAAAATTAATAAATTATATTTAAGTATGTATAAAATTGCTGGACAAATGGTCCTGACTATTAAGGTAAATGGTGCTTGTAAATTCCATTTAATCTTCTGAGATTTTCTTTTACCATAACTCTTACAGTATCTCAGAGGAAATAATATAAGGATGACTTGCACATTTCAGCAAAAGAATGAATATAAGGTTTCAAGATTTATTGATGGGATGTTTTAAAACAAAAGATCTTCTTTTTTCCTTTGGAATTACTCTACCGTTTATTTTCATTTCCTTAGTTTTTTGTTCACTGTATTATGAACTTCTCTGGGGAAATCTATTGTTAGATGTTTTCACACACATAGGCCCCCTTCTTCCCCCTTGATAAATGATAAAATTGTGCTCCGGTGTGTGCAACACATTCTTGAAATACATCTGAATTTCATTATACAGTTTGTCATTTGCATGATACCTTTTGAGTTACCACTCTTGGAGAAGCCTTATATACTACAGAGAAATGCACTAGGAAAATGAAAAACAAGCTGGGTGTGAAGTCCATGGGGTAAACCAGCAGAGATTGTGTTGAACTGATGGCCTTATTTCCATGCAAGTTCAGGGGTAGAAAAGGTTGCATCTCAGTGCTAGTCACTATTTGCATGGACCGTGTTCCCTCTGCAGGAATATTGCTGCAAACAGGAGTGACAAGGGCTTCATAACTCAGGCTGCAGTGTACTTGTACTACTTTTTCACCCCAAAGACATTTATTAGATTCCTGCCTGTTCTGGATTAATTCTTAATAAGTTTCACAAGCTTGAAACTTGCTAAAACAGTCTAAGCTCTCTCTTTAATATCGAATGGAATAATTATTTGTAGCACAGAAATCTTAGAAATGTATTCCCATTTTACCAGAAACAAACCTGGCAAGAAATGAATGGCATATCTGTATGTCTGGTTAACACCACTGCCTGTCCTTCTTCCTGCAGAATCAACACTTGTGTTTGCTGTGATGTGACTCAGATGGGATATGCATTTTGTACAGATGTAGTTTGACATGAGTGAGTTAATTTTCTGGGCAGCTCAGGATTAGGGAATTGTCCAGTATTCCCTTGGCTGTCTGCTTGCAACACCCTCTTCCCTTTCCTCCATCCTTTTCATTCCCACAAGGCTTTTTTTCACATTGGAGTGAGCCCCAGTGCAGTGGTGAACTGATCCCAGAGCAAATTAGACATGCAGAACCTTATCCTGTCCGTGCTGCCTTTTTAACACCTCCTCCTTAAGGAAGCTGGATCACCAAACATGTTACTATAAACACAGCAGACCCCCATTGCAGCCCTCCACAACCAGAGCAGGAAGAAATGCATAGCATTCCTGGAAGTCTACCAGCAATCAGGACCTTATTCATTTGTTAAAAGCATTTAAATATGTTATACANAAAAAAAAAAAAAAGATGCAGTGAAAATCCTCCTTTAAGAAGTTCAGAGTCTTCTGTAAAAGCAACTGAAATGGAGTAATACTGTGGTAGTGCTCTTTCAGGGAGTGAATTACCTCATGTCTCCAAATCCTCACCTGCTTGTTGAGAGGATCCCAAATCAGCAGATCTGGTGTGCACAAAACATCCCCTGAACTCAAAAGTCAGGATGGGTTACAAGTCCCATTTCAGTGTTCATGTTCTTACAATTTCTAGTGTGACTTTTACAGAACCCATCCTAATAAAGCCCTTGTTCAGCCATTTGTCTAGCTAAATTTGTAATGTAGGAACAATCTGCTTTGGGAGCAAATTCATCCCTGGAGGAAGCGGGTATTGTAGTCAGTCAATAAGATTGCCCCTACTTACACCACAGATAAATGTGTTGCTTTGTCCCAACATTTCTGCTTTGCAATAATTTCACATTCCAAATTACAAACCTCTGAAAATTGTAGATTATAATAAATGTGCTGACACAACTTCAGCTGTTATAGTAAATGGCATTGCTCTAATAATGAAATAAAAAATCCTACTTAATCCTATTCTTTCCCTAAAGTGGTGTTTTGCATTAGCTATGGATGAAAAGACAAACAAGTACATGTATATTCAATAATAATGTCAGCTGGGTCAGAGAAGAATAGGAAATAAAATGAATTCATAACACCCCTGGAGGTAGCTTTCTGATACAGGCAGTTTTCTCTTTGATTTGCCCTCATTGGCAGTATTCATTGTAATTTTAACATAGCCTCCAAATCGGCCTTTATTAATAGCTATCCTGATCTTAATAACAAATATACTCGGTAATCTCCACTCAGGGTGCTTCTGAGGTGAACAATTGCATAGAGCAGAATAGATCATATGGGTATTTAGAGGGACCTCTCACTCAAGAGTGCCTAATTTCACGTTCAGAGCATCCAGACAGTGTTTTGGAGAGCTATAGATACAGACCTCTTCTGTCTCAGGGCTTTGAAGCTGAAATACCTTTCTAGATATGATAGTGAAATAGTCACCTTGAATTAAGGTTGCTGGCAATCTTAAAAACTCCTTATTGGGCTTTGAGTGCAATCAGATAGTACTTGCTTATAAATGAGAGTTAATAGAAACATTAAACAGTACAAGCTACTGTGACCCATGTCTTCAGAATATTAAGCACATTTAAAAATTGTGGAACGCCATCTAGTTCTCTATGTTCTGTAAAATATTACTTTTTCTAACTGATATTCTCTGGGAGCAGTTTATTTGAAATGTTCAGCATTCTGCATTTGCATGTACTGTGTATTTTTAATTTATTTCCTCGCTTCTCTGGCTACCATATATTTCTGGTTGATACTATACTCAGTTTCTCTTTAGTTATTCCATCTGCCAGAAGAGTCTGATGCATTTTAGAAACTGGTTGGTTTAGTTGTTTAAGCTTTGACTTTTGGAACTGAATGGGATGACATATTCTTCATTTAGCAGAACAGGCTAAGAAGAATTATATACCCCAAGTGATAAGCTAAAGAAATGCCAAAATCCATTTTTTTTCCTCTCTCTAGTTGTCTAAACATCTATTAGTCTCTTGAAGGGAACTCATAAATCCTGCAAATTTAGTTTCTCTGGAACGAACTCTAACAGTTGTCCTTCGTACTAATCATGGTTTATATCAATTTTATATTTTTCAATATTCAATCTGGTGCTTACTGTTCTTGTTAGAAAGTATTTGCAGTATAGGCTGTATGAGGACAATTGTTAATCAGCCATTTCAGATGGCTGTAGGGTTAGTTTAGTAAGTGTATCCATTTATCTTTTTTATGTTTTCTTCTTTGTTCTTTCCATTTATCCAATATGGAATTTCTTTTGTCCTTTTTGGTTTATTTCTACCAGGGTATGTCAAAAAGGAATTTAACATGTAACAAATGAAAAAAAAAAATACACACAAAAAAAACCAAAACTCAAACCACCCAACAGCTGAAAGAAAGAAAACATACCACCCTTTGGGTTTCATTCATGAAAAGATCTTTGCATTATATCCACTTAAATCTGCATTAAAACATAACAATAGAATGCATTATCTAGCAGTGATTCTTTAAAGCAGTGGATAATTTACACATTAAAGTGAAATGTAGGTTTAAAAGCAGGAGTGTAGGATTGAATTAGAGTTAAGAGTCAGAATGATATAGTCCTGTATGAAAATGGTCTCGATTTCCTGGGGGTATTGTCCTTTTGGTGTAATGAGACTTGCAGATAACAATCAGGGGCTGTGGATAGATCAAGGCACAGGGATACATTGAGAATGGCACAGCGAGTAATGGCTCTGGGGAAACAAATGAATGTGTCTGCTAGATAAACAGCATTAAAAGTTTCTGTTTGTCACCAAAGTCCAGGCCTCTAAAGATTAATAATCCCTGAAAAATTGAGTATTGGGTTTGAATGGCAAGGTGTTGGTAGCAGGGGGCTGCAGGGGTGGCTTCTGTGAGAAGCTGCCAGAAGCTTCCCCCATTTCCAGCAGAGGATGGACCTCCAGGATGGACCTGCCACCGGCCAAGGCTGAGCCCAGCAGTGACAGTGGCAGTGACTCTGGCAGAACAGATTTTAGAAGGGGAGAAAACTCCTGTGCAACAGCAGCTGGAAGAGAGGAGTAGGAGTCTGTGAGAGGAGCAGCCCTGCAGACAGGCAGGGCCGTGCAGAAGGAGGGCAGGAGGTGCTCCAGGTGCTGGAGCAGAGGTTCCCCTGCAGCCCCTGGTGCTGCCCGAGGAGGGGCAGCTGTGCCCTGCCGGACACGGGGGGCCGTGNCACATGGGGGTCCGTGGGGAGCAGGGATCCAGCTGCAGCCCGGGGAGGAGCCCAGCCAGAGCAGGGGGATCCCAAAGGGGGCTGTGACCCCGTGGGAAGGCTGTGCTGGTGTCCTGGCAGAGAGAGAAGCCCACGCTGGAGCAGGGGGATGCCAGGACTTGTGACCCCATGGGGGACCCACACTGGAGCAGCCTGTGCCTGGGGGAGGTACCCACAGAAGGGACACACTCTGGAACGGTTCCTGAAGAACCACAACCTGTAGGAAGGACTCGAGTTGAAGAAGTTCATGATGGGCTGGCTCCTGCAGGAGGGACCCCGTGCTGGAAGAAGAGGGGCAGCGTGGGAGGAGTCCTTCCCCTGAGGAGGAAGAACCTGCAGTGACAATGTGCAGTGAACTGACCATAATCCCCATTCCCCATCCCCCTGCACCACTGTGAGGGGGGAGGCAGAGAAAATTGTCAGTGAAGTCCGGCCCAGGAAGAAGGGAAGGGTAGGGGGAAGGTGTTTTATCACTTGGTTTTATTTCTCATTGTCCTACTCTGATTTCATTGGCAATACTTCTAATTGATTTCCCCAAATCGAGTCTGTTTTGCCCATGACAGTAATTGCTGAGTGATCTCTCCCTGTCGTTTTCTTGACCCAAAAGCCTTCTGGTACATTTTCTCTCTCCTGTCCAGATGAAGAGAGGAGATAGAGCAGCTTTGGTGGGCACCTGGCATCCAGACAAGGTCAACCCCCCACAAATACTAACTTTTAGAAGATTTTTTTTTTTTTAATCCATGCTGCAGTCGTACTTTTATGAGTTCACATATTACAGGGAGGCATCAGCCATTTATCAGGATGCTAATGACTGGTAGTTATGTGTCCAGGTACTCTGTAACTACTGGGTTGCCTGACAACAGAGGTCACTGAAAGACAGATGACTCACAAACCAGTTTAAAGATCTCCTTCACTTTTTCTTTTTAAGGGCACCATCAGGGCTTCAAATGTTCTGAAATTTCCACATTGGGATTATTGTCCCCTCTTTAAAATTCTGTGTGTCAGGAGGCTTCCATGATTTACTGGTAGTCTTCAAACAAAAAATCCCCTTCCTGACAGAACATCCATTGATTGCTAGAGTTATTTAAAGGCTAACAATAAAAAATCATAGACTTCAGTCCCCATCAAGGCAGAAAGGAAACAATAATTGTAATTTGCAAGCCTCCTGCCCTGGGTAAGGGAGCTGGGGCTGGCAGAAAGGAAGATCTGCGATTTTAATGGCTGCTGCAGCGAGTCAGAGGGAGATGTGCCAGTTCATTCCTACCTCATCCTGTGATAAGACAATTTGTCAAGGTGAAAAGATGGGTGTGAGGTAGAAGTGTGCCCAGATGATTATCAGCTCACATAAAAGCAGGAATATATGGGAAGCTAGACAGGAGCTTATTTGGTGACTGCTTGTCTCTCCAGGTAGACAGATCCCCAAATAAGAGACCTTTTCTGTCTCTATAGCAGCAAATAACATGGTTTCTTACCCCAAGTATTTTCCTGTACCCAAGTCTTGGATGAGTGTTAATGCAGTAATTTGCAATTCAACTCCTTCTTTTGTCAAAGGAAGGGAAGGAGGCATAGGGACAGCCACATCTTCTAGGAGCTTCCTTCCCTTTTAACCAAGGGCAGGGCACAGGCCTGTGAGATTTCCCTGTATTAAAAAGTAAATAAATAAATAAATAAAAATGGGGGTATGAACTGGCAGGTTTGCAGCTTGGAAACTGTTTGCTCTGCCTTTGAACACTAACAACTGTGAGGTCCCATCAAACCTCAAACAAGCACCTCCTCTTCTTTCTATTATACACTTTGCATTCTCAGTCTGATAAGGTAGGGATTGGTACCAGAAAAGAAACTGGTGGTGCCCCAGACTGAGAATGAAACATGGATGACTTTTTCTCAGTTTTTAGCAGTCTCAGAGCTGAATTTCTCTTCTGATTTAGAAATGCATATAAGTGTATGTGGACTAATCCCTGTGAGACAATGTGGAAATAAAAGAGGACATGAAAGAGCAGCTGACTGGCAAACTTCATGATGGATGAGTCTGAAAGTCATTTGTTCTTCCCTAGAATCACAAAGAAGCACTAATACATACATACATGGGCTATTTATCAGTTAACTTACCTCAGGTCTGATTTTGCTGTTGTTGAATTGAGAGTTTTTCCTTTGACTTTGCTGAGGTGTAGATTTGGCCCATTGTACATAAAGTTAATTCAATAGACGTAATTCTGTATTGTTTCTATTTTTTTTTCAGAATGCTTGAGGATGATCTAAAACTCAGCAGTGATGAAGATGATAATGAACAGGTAAATACAACTAAGTGCATAGATCATTTAAACTGACAAAGTTATTTCACTGGTTAGATCTGTTTGTGTGCTGACATACTGTATTTGCATGAAAAGCATTTTGGTGTGTTGCAGAATCCATTAGCTTAAACCTTTTGCTTCCTTCTCATTAGAGGAAACACTCTCAAACAGGAATGAATTCCAGTTTTGCTGGTCAACTTTGTGAAGTGGATTAAACTAAACCAAAATATGACTTATTAACCTTTGAATTAGAGACCAGATGGAGCATCACTCAGGAACAGCTAATGTGCTCTGAATCTCTGTCCTCCATTGTACCAAGCTAACTGTGGAACAGCCTCCCCCTGCACCCATTTTCTGAATTGATGAGCTTTTTGGAAGTGTGTGTAAAAGAACCACACATCAGTCACCAACACAATAAAAGTCACCAACACATAAAAGTCACCAACACAACTACAGAGTTTGTTTGTACTTTGCAATCCATTTATACAAGCCCACACAAGATAATTTGGTCTGTAAGTTTTTGTTCCAGTCAGAGAGTAAAGGGTTGGGAGTCCACAGTAATCCAGTGACTCCCATTTGTGAAAGGGAAAGCCCTCAGCATGTAGCTCTAAATCAATACTGGAAGTTTCTCCCCATACTTGGGATATTAATGAAGAATCATTTTCAGAAAACTGACTCATGTCATTCTCTATCCTTCCCACTTCATAAATATTTATGGATAATGCTGGGAAAGAAAGCTGGTGAAATTCATATTCTCAACATTCTTATCAGAAAAAAAAAGAAACTTTGTGTTAAATTCATCCTTCACTTTACTTTATATATGCAATAGGCTCAAATGTTTAAACGTCTGCAATAGAGAGGAAGGTAATGCTACAATTTCAGCATAAAATCATCTGTTCAGTCTGGGAAATGTTAATTATAGGCCAACCATTCTTATTTGTTTTTAAACTGCCTAAATGTTCTTCTTCAGCCTACCTCATCCATCCTTTAGGATCATGCCAGGAAAGATTTACCTTCTGGTGAAAGTTGACCCCTTAGTCATACAAGTCAGTATTTTTTAGCACTGGCACGACTCACAGCGTCTTCTGAAGGCAAAGGGTCAAAATCCTGTACTTGTGCAATGCAGTGTTGTGCAAACACGGGGACTAGTGACACCATCAGGTTTGCAAATTTGCCCAAATGCTCCTGTAAAATGGCACTGTGATCCTGAGATGCCTAAAATACAGAAATGGAAATATATTGTCAGGTAGCAGTTAGTGTTGTTTTCCTACAGTAATAGATTTCTAGCGACTTAAGTAGAATTTACAGAGTTCCGAATTCACTCAGTTTGTACTGCCAGGATGCAATCCCTTATCACTGGTGAATGAAGGAGCAAAGGCCTGGACCAGTGTTTGCTGACATCAAATGAAAAGCCCTCACTGACTGGAGCAGATGTCATCTCTGATGTTAATCCCAAGCAGGAAAGAACACAGTGCCCAGAGAGGCCCTGACAGCTCTGGAGCCCTCACTGCTGGCAGTGTGGGACATGCCTCTCACCAAGGCAGCATCCTGAGAGTGGACAGTGTCCCTCCCTGCTGCCAGGCCAGGGGCTGCAGCCTGGGCCCCTCTGTGGTGGGGCTGTGTCTGAGCTGCAGGAAGCCTCAGCCTGCTCCAAAGCTCCACGTGCCTTCCCACAACACATCCACAGCATGGGCTGCAGACAAACGAGAGACCACCATAGGCACCATTCATGGAGTTTCTCAAAATTCTGTACTACTTAAAAATTTTTTAAATTTTTTTTTCATAAAATCATTTCAGTTAGAAAGTATCTTCTTAGATCATCAAGTCTAACTCTTACTGAGCACTACCAAGCCCACCACTGACTGCCCAATTTGGTGTCATCTATTAACTGACCTGTATCCTTAGGGACTCCAAATAAAGTAACTGGACACAACTGCACACTGAGAACATTTCTTAAATGCCCTGCACTTCAAGGGAACCTTCAGCTTTCCTGTGTGCCCCACATATGTATGGTTGCATCTCTTCTGTTTGTTTTACAAGTAGGGTATAGACAAAATTATACAGCTCACAGCTTTTTAGGTTTCCTGAATTAGTGACTGTAAGTGTCTGCCTTTATATTTTTGTCAGGCTAAGGCCTTGCAATGCTGAGCAGCAGGATTCTGCTGCATCTCTCACTCATTACACTTCAGCAGCCTCTGCCACATCTCTTTAAGGAGAGGGCATTGGAAATTGGAAGGAAGGTTGATCTGGCCCACTGGTCAGACACATAAACAACAAAAAAGTAACTTCAAGGGCTTTATCAACATAAATATTTTGCAGTCAAATGACCATTGTTATTCAGGTGTACACCTGTGCTCATTCTGGCAGGGAGAGAAAAGATTAAAACTCTTAGCTCAAAACCATTCTAGAAGTTTATGCAGCATTTCTATAAGGAAATGGAATCATTGTCTTTACAGTCTTTATGATTTTTTCTGCTATAAACCTGCAGCCAGTGTGAAGCATAAGCTGGCATTTACTCACTTTTATTCAAAAAACCCCAACACAGTATGTAAAAATGAAGTTTGTTTCCTTTATTTCTACTCTAATTTTAAGGAAATCAAAATTCTTTGGGAACAGTGGTCAGCAGAGAGCCTTAGAATTCCTTTGAGAATTGCTAACCTTCAATTTTTACAGGACAGTAGCGACACTGATCCATAACTGTACTTGGATATCAACTTTTAGTGAAAGTCTGTAGTATGTGGGGAGAGTTTGATCTATCAGCCCATGCTCTGAGACTAGCAGTAGTCCATTTGTCAAGGTGGAAGATTGTTGGAAACATGGCTGCAAGAAAGAAAGCTCTTCTGTTTTCCTCCCTCACTCCTATGAACGAGCACCCTTATTTATGAACTGTATTGCATTTACTCAGGGGTCTGTGGGCCTTGTGCTCTTTCAGGTGTTACAGATCTCCTTCCTTTTCTCCCCACTGCTAAGGAGGAGCACAACCACACAATAGCTCCAGTCAGTCATGTAACTGAGATGTTGAGCTTCGTTTCTGGATAGGATAGTAACTACCAGGTTGAAGTCAATGGATAGTATTTATTCTATAGATAGCACCAGCAAGGCTGTTACTGATCGTGCTGCCCAGTTTTGGCATTCCCTTTTCAAAGAGAATTTTGAAAACTGGAAATTGCTCCTAAAAGTTATAAACATGATTTGGAGACCCCTCCTTAATTTGTAAGTCTTATGTTTATTTTGGTTAAGGCACACATGATGATGGCCTAGCAACATATCACCAAGAAAATGATGAAGGAGACATCCTTTAATTACACTTTAATTTCACCCCAGAGGGCTTAAGAGGCTTCAGCAACTGAGAGCTGACTGCAAATTCAACCTCCTAGTCCCAAACTGCTGCAAATTGCATGGAAACTTTGTTCGTTCTTTTCCTTTTAGCCTTCTGCCAGCTGTGGGCTCAATGCAGAAATTGTGCAGTGAATTTCTTTGGCTGTGACCTGCAGGAGGTCCAGTGAGACTGGATGCCTTCAGATTTCAGATCTGTAAAGCTTTGGACCATGTAGGTCACTGCAGTAGAGTGTGAGGCAAGTTACAATGACTGCACCCCAGCTGCAAACTCCTGCTTGCAGCTTCTGGCCCTCGCACTGAGGGGCTGCATTTACCCACCTGCATCTTACACAGGTAAACACAACCACAGTGCCTCCAGAGCACACACTGGAGCTGACACATGCTTTGTCCCATAGGCAAAATGCTGATTCTTACGTCTCGTTGTGGGTGATTTGGGATTAAAGACACACAGAAAACGATGGGTTAGATCTGGAATCAATTTTCATTTACAGCTGAGAAGCAGTTATTGATGCTGCGCTCACAGTTCAATAAAAGATCTAAAGATATAGACCTTGTGTTTCTCTTTCAATATAAGCAGCATAATCAGTGTCAAATGTTTTTACAAAGAAAATTGTATTGGCAGTTTTATTAAAATTGCTGTCTTTAAAGTTTTAAGTTATCCACAATTTGACCTACTTGAATGGTTTTTTAATATGTACACTGACCAACCCAATAGATTTTTATGTCACATATTTATATCAGGTACAGATCTGTTTAATGTATTATTTGAGAGGTACTGTTACATGTAAGCATTGCCTGGATTGTGAACTCTGGTGGTGTTGTCACTGAGAGGAACACTGGCACATGCATCAGTATTGCATTCAGTATGGCACAGGATGTTCAGACTGACTACAAGAGGTACAATCAAGGCAGATGACAGACATGCTGTTGGTAAAACCAGGAGATGACAAGGCATTTCAGCTTTTTAGATGGCTTTATTACTCTGTTGAAAAAGTACATCAGGAATTAGGAAGAGTAGTGAAGATTTTTAATTAGTAGCTCAGTTCAGCTGAAAGAGCTTAGATAAAACGCAGGTTAGTGTTTTTGTTCTCTAAAACACCTCTGTATAATTCAAATAAGCTTTGAGCTCAAAGGCAGCCAAATGAGTTGTGCCTGGATACAATATTTTAAGTAGCTGTAGTGTACCAAATTTTCTTTAACCAGCTCCTCTTTGTTCTTCTGCCTAAGGAATAGTCCTGTTAACCTTTTAAATGTGGACTTAATTTAAAGCACATTGCTATTGTTCTGCGTGTTTTTGAACCAAAGAAACTTTGATACTAGTTACAGACCTGCTCCATTTTCAGTATTTCATGTATATAGTGGTTTTGGCAGAACAAATCAATAGGATATTTTTATTTTTTACTTCATTTTTTTCTTTTCCCCTTAGTGAGTGCCACTTTTCTGAAAAACTTAGAAACACAAGACATGCATGTAATCCATGGCCCTGCTCTATTGTTGTATTTTACATAAACATCATTCTTTTTTGCTAGGTTCGTATTAGGTACTTAAATTTAAAATGTTTGACTTTTTAGCTGAGTCTTAAAAGGTAATCAGCTCATAGGCTGAGCTTTGAATTCTTGTAATACATGTTGAGCTTTCAATGTCTTTTTTCAAGTTAAATTTTTTAGAATATATGAAGTTCTAAGGCATAATATGCCTTCATCGTATCATGTAAACATTTTTTAAAGGGCAACAGTGATCACTTTCCTTGTAACAATGGATATCCTTACCTGTTGTATTTTTTCCCATTTTTTAGCTGAATCCTGAACAAGCTGTTTACCTCCCCAAGGTTTCTCTACATTTCCATTTACTTTGTTATCAGCAGAAAGGCTGAAGAACAGCTCTTCAGTAATGACATCAATACTGCACACACAGTGAGAGAGGTCATCTTGTCAAAGCTATAGAAAAATCAGATGGATTAGGAAGAAACTAGGTGCAAAATGACTTTGATAGAGTCTTTTAATGTAAACAGTTTATCTGTCATTGGGTTCCATTGAAATCCCAGAGTGGTGCAGCATCAGTTGTAGCCACAACAGTGTGTGTTTGATAAAGAACACACATCCCAGTGTTTAAGATTTACAGTCATGCTTTATAATTGTAGGGAAATGTTTTCATTAAGCCATTAATGAAAACAGAAGCTATTAGGATAATACAGTCATTCTCCAACCTTGTCAGTCTCTAACCATGAAAAATCCTTTCATGGATATATGTCCCTTCTTGCTACCTCAGCCCATTTTAATTGTTATTCAAATTATTTTATTGTTCACAACACTGGTTGAAACAACAACATATCAACTGTGTGAGTTAATACTCCAGCTTGTATTAGGTAAATCTTTGGTACTAAGAGATTTGATGACTGATGAATCTAAGGTTATAATTCACATGGTAATGATATAGGTTCATATCATTTGTTTATTATCAGCATCAGTTTTCTCTAGCCACCCTGACATCTGGGCTGAGCTTTCTGCAAAAAGCATAGCACACCACTAAAACACACAGTGTTATCAAAAGCTTTTAACTTGTTCAAGTTCACAGACTCACATGCCATTTTGTTCACACATGTTGTTATTGTGGAAGTCATCCATCAGTGGGGAAGGGGATTAATACAACCCTCAGGAAAAATGGTTGCTGTAGAGCACACAGGAGTACAGATCAACAAGAAGGACTTTGCCCCTGGAGCTTGCAGCTGTGCTCTTGCCTGGACTCTGGGGCAGCATCTGCCCAGACCAGTACAGGAGCTGGGGGAACTCCATCCCTCCCACCACTTCACCTTTTCCAAGTGTTTCCATGGCTTGACACTGGCAGCTTAGTGTCAAAAACCCTCCACCACAGTAAAGAAAAAAACAGAGGAAAATAAATGCTGCAAGGCAGGCAGCCCTAATGAAGTGGGAGTGAAATGCCTTAGCTGAAAAGTTTAACATGATCCATCTTCAAGAAGCCTTCTCCTCTCTTCCCACAAGTAAGCAGGTACTCCATAACCCCCCAGCTCTCTAACAGGGGCTGCTCTTGGGTTCACTTCTGCCACCAGCCTGAAGCTACCAAGCTCTGTCAGCCCCACTGTAAGACATAATTCATGTGAGAGAGAAGCTTTAGAAACCCTGATGCCTCTGTCACTACTTAAATAGAGGTCATTCCTCAGTACAGCCATAAGAACCTGATGCTGGAAACCTGCCAGCATTTTTGAGTTGGGAGAGAATAGGGAGATGAGGCTTTCATCCCACAGGACAGGCCATGTACTCCGTGTGTGTGTGTGTGTGTGAGATTCTTTTTTGGTGGTTTGGACCCCACACAGCTGGGAACCTACCCCCTGGGCCCTTGGAGGAGGTTCCCTCACANCACACAGAAAACATTCCCTGTGCCTTGGATTCCAACAGTGTGTGCATGGTTGTGCACACAATTTTTTGTAAAGGAGTCTTTATTATAAGCATGAGGAAAATATATTTTTCCAGAGCCTCTTGCTATGTATGCTACTTATGCAAAAGCCCTGTAGTGTTTTGGCAACAAAGCAGAGGCAGCAGCAGGTAAGAGAATTGATCAACCTCATCATTGTTGTTGCTAAGAGAAAAGCCAGCCTTGGCCATACTGTCCTATAAAATAAATCTGAGGTCTGTGATACCTGCAGGCCATCTCAGTGCTCAGCACTCACTAATCTGACCACATAGGACGCATTTATCTCCCTTTTCTTCTCAGAAGGAGAGTGGGATTTTTGTCATGAATGTCACATGAAGCATTTTGGTGAAGAAAGTGTCTGGTTTTCTTACACTGGCTATCTGCAGCACTGCTCTTCTGTAAAAGCCTAAGCAACCGTCTGTGAACTTCAAAATCTGAATTCCTGGGAGTTTTTTACACTCATAGAGGATAGTGCTAGTGCTGGGTTTGAGACAGGGAGGGTTGCAAAAGGCTGGAGGAGGGACTCATAGGTGGCCAGAAAAACCATAAAGTAGGTGCTGGAAAGGGTGTGATAAATCCAGTAATTAGCCTCTGTCAGCCAGAATAAGGAGAGAAGTGAAAGTTGATCTGTCCTGGAGGTATTCCAGAAAGAGAACAGTAATGAAAGCTAAACATCTTAATTTTTTCTTAGGATTAATTCATCTGCCACTGCAAGGTTTGCTGGGGTTGTAGGTGCTCTGTTCTATGCTGGCAGAATGAATCTTCCCAGAACAGATCTCCCTGCACACAGGCACAGGTCAGGACCACAGGTGACAGTGCAATTTATTTGAGCAGGGTGCTCTTGTGGAGAGTGTGCCTGCTTTTCAAAATTCCCAATTTCATGGCAATACTATTAAGTTTAATTTTTGGAACTGTGCAATTTAGTAATTGGCTAAGTCATCTGAGCAATGTACTAAACCAGACCAAGGTCAGCAAAGAGTTATTTCATGTGTGTTTACCTCTGTTGTCTCTGCTGTCTGCTTGTAATACATTTAACATTCGGTATAGATGTAATGTTCAGTATAAATTAAAATCCTCAAAGTCTTTTTTTCCTGCACAGAAGTAAATGGACAACATGAACAGCAGCAACATCAATTCACTGCCACTGCTGGCACTCTGTGACTCTGCCCTTTTGCTTCTCAAGTCTAGGGAACTATTCATTTACTTAAAGTAGGGAGAACACTAAGGGTAGGTTAGATTCCTGAAGAAATGAGATAAAGGCCTTTATCACAAAGGGAAACCTAAGGGCAGAAACTGCAAATGAGCAGGGGTACAAGGGGCTGTGTGTTGAGGTGTCTGCCTGTCCATTGTGGCAGAGCAAGTGAACATTGCAAAAGTAATGATCAGGCACTGCACTCTAAAACTACACCTCATACAGAGAGAGAGAGACCTTAATAATAAAACCACAAAATATCAGCACTCTTCAGATAAGTTCCAGGGATACAAAAGATGGTTCTCCTGCTAGAACTGGGAAACTGAGCAATACTCAGATTGTGGTGACTGTCTGCAGCTGGACAGTAAGGTCACAAAATATTATTTGAAATAAGCCTTTTGCTGCTTATTCCTTGAAGGAAGTTAGGGGAAAACTCTTTGTTTCTCTTATAAAGGATTCTTGACCTTTTCTATGTTTCTTCTGCCTCTTCAATTTTTTAGTCATGTGATTAACATGATGAAGTACAGCTATGGAGTAAACCCAGCAAGGAATTGTTTTTTTTATTATTTGTTAGCCTTCTGGAGGGTTGAACCAAACACACATTTTAGAAAAATCATCAGTAAATGAGACAATGGCAAATACTGAGTTTTAGTTACGAATAAATCTTTTATATTTTCAGAATAGGATTATCATCCATTGAGCCTTGGTCATTTGTGATCAGTTTGTAACGATTTAATTTCCAGGAAATGATGTTTCAAACCACAATTTCAATGTGGATCTTTTTTTTCTTAAAAATGGAGCATTCAGTACAGTTTTCCAAATTTCTGTCACCAGGATGTATAGTTGTTTTCCAAATAAAACAATTCTTATGAAAAATCAGGTCTAACTCTAAAAAGAGTTCCATTCTCTGCCGAAGTTGGTACTGTCAGAGCACTTATATCTACTAGGTTTTATGAGCCATTGGTTAGCATTTTTAAATTAGCTTGACAATCACAGAATTCCAGGGTTGGAAGGGATCTCAGGAGATCATCAAGTCCAACTCCCCTGACAAGGCAGAGTCACCTGGAGTAGGTTACAATGGTTCATAGGACTGCAAAAGCAGAATCTGTAGAATGTGAAATGTCAGGTTACAATTGTTACTTTGTTGGATTGAGGACTCAAAATTAGCACAAATAGCGGCTTCTCATCAAGAGCACTTTTTATGGGAAAGAAAGACACTTTGGAGCCTCTTTTGTCAAGGTGCATTGGTATTGAAGTCCTAAAATAAGCAAACATGTTACGTGAGTTATCTTTGCAGTACGGCTGCTCAGTGACAGCTGTAACATTTCCTGTTGTAAAGTTCACCAAAGACACTGAGTAAACTGAAACTTGTGTGGCAAAAGCAACAATGTTCACAGTATCCACACTGGCTGATTTAAAACCAGCTCAGATATGTCTGCATAAGCAGGCAAGAACTCCTCAGAGTGCAGTGTGCACTCAGTGTGTGCATAGCTCTTTTCTCTGTTAAAAAAAAAAAATATATAGAATAGTTCTTCAAGAACTTGAAGTGGCCACATTTGTCATTGCACGCTTTCTTAGTTTGATTTACACCCTTAGACTGATGGAAAACAGGGTTTTGGGAAAAAAAATGCTGATAGAAGCCCAAATGTATCTGTGTTGTTGCTCAATTAAAAGTAGTTCATGTTCATCAAGGATGAAGGTGACTCCTAAACCACAGACAGACTGGTTTAGATTTGATCACTTAAACTATTTTTTTGTTTTGTTTTGTTTCACCCAGCCTCCACTACAATGATTGAAATGAAATTTGCAGTATTTCAAGTACTCCTGAGCATCTCTCTGTGAAGCCATGAAGGTTACTGCATTGCTCAAAGCAATGGTGGGGAGCTCTCTGTGGTTCATCCGCAGCGAGGGCTCCGTGAACCATTCTGATTTGCAGATACCACATGCTTGCTGACTTGATATTACAAAAATTGGGTTTTGGCTACTCCATTCCACACATTTGAATCCTGAAGGAAATATACTAGTTTTTAAAACTGTGACATGAGGAGGACAGTATCTTCTCTGTTGTTTTTGGTCCTAGATACAGTAACGTTGGTCTTTTTGTCCTCGAGGTGAGATTGACTGGGAACACAATCTCAAATGCAAGGTTGCCAACTTCATGTCAAAGGCAATTAGCAAGAAAGAAATACAATCTCCTCTGTTGACATTAGGGGACAGGTAGAGGAGAGTGTAACCAATGAAGTAAAGAAGAAAAATAACAAGGAACACAACACACGTATTTATACATACACATACTGATCCTTCAGGCTGTGGATTTCTGATTCCCAGCACAATTCTGGATGGTTTGTTTGCTGCACACCATATTCTCCTCCTCCAGAGGAAGTCCAACTGTATTTAGCACCAACTGTATCATCAGAGGATCAGAGCACAGCACAGTTGAGAAGTTGTGAATCTCAGCTGGTTACTTAGGATCACAGAGAAGGCATTCTGTATAAATAAGAGCATGGTATGACTTCCAAAACAAATTATAATCTAGGAGGAGATATAAACTATATATATAAAACTTAACTAGTGTGGAAAGTATCTTTGTTTTTACTGTACTGTTGAATTGAGTCTCTGAGGAGTGTCTTCTATACCTACAGAACAGGAGAAGAGTGTGGTGGATTGTAAACTTATTTCTGTAGTCACTTGGCTGTTCACCCAAGCAGGCAGAGCTGGTTAGAAACTGGGAAATAAGCCTGAGTTAGAGTTGCAGTAGCTCATGGAAAAAGGGGAGCGTGAAGGCCTGCCTTCTTCTGCCAACACATTCAATGGCATGAAGTGTCACCTGTCTCAGCCTAAGAGATACTTTGAGGCTCAGAAATTGCCTTCTTAGCTGGCTCACCAGTGCTTCTGAATCAAGAGGGTGAGGGGGCATTCTTGGAAAAATTTTTTTGTCTAATCTCACTTTCTCAAAATCAAATAGTTTTCGATGAAAATTCTGGATTTTCAATTATGCAATGGAAAATACATCTTTTCTTTGGATAGCAGACACTTCTCCTGTAACACTTCACCAAAAATATAATTTGCATTTTGCAGATGACAACTATTTTGCTTGGTAATTTTTGAGCCGTCCTCTTGTCAGTTCATTCATCTCTCCTTTGTGATGTAGGAAAGTTGTACTGATTGGAATACTTTTTCTGGTTCATTCACTCCAAAAGCCAGTCAGGTAGTTGATAGTAATGAATAAAAGCATCGTTTTCACATTTTGCAGTCCTTGTTCACAGTCTAGAAGTAGTTTGTGCTTATTCCCACGTTTAAGCTTTTGTGTAATAATTAAATACCTTCTAACAAAGTGAGTTTATGGGTAAATCCACACTACAGAAAAAGTACAGCATAGTGCAGGTGCCTCTTCAGCTAATGGTAAAACAAATAGCACCAAAATCAGGTGTAGATGTAGGAGTCATTCAGAGCTACAAGAATCAGGGTAAAACATCCCTGGGCAAAAATTCTCTGATGGATGAGCCTCTGTGTCTTACTGCTTCTCACACATTCCTCATCTTCTTCCTTCTTATTCAACACTGGAGTCAGCTGTTGAAATAAGGTCTTAGGGAGCAGAAGCACAATTATTCAGAGGCCATAATTGTTAAAAAAAATCAGAAGAAAATTACAAATTAAAGTGGAATGATTGTCTGGTTCACTCTGACTACCATTTTCTAATCATCCTAAATTATTTTAATGCATGTTTTCAAGCTCAAAATTAACAAAGGTCCCATGATGTAATTCTCCTAACACCCATTGAATATTACATTATACCAGTCCAATTTCATTTTAGTCTTTGGCAGCAGCATCTGTCACTCAGGGCACATATATGGGGGTTTAGGGACCTCCCACCTGTTCTGTTTCTAGATAGTACTTTTAATACATGAAGTTTAGGAGTCATTGTGAAGTTAAAACCAGTTTCTTACTTGTAAAGGCCTAGGAATATAAGATAAAAAAAATAACTCTTAAAACATGTGCGTCTTTGAAATATTTTAAATTAATAATCAAAAGCTTGCATCAAGTGTAAAACAAATCAAACTCAGTCATGAAGATGAGAAACAGGAATTATTAACTGAGTAGCGAGGCTGATGGAGGCTCAATGAGATCATTTTGTTCAAAGATTAAAGGCGATGAACACTGAAATAGTTGAGGAGGATGGCTACGAACACATCTGACTAGAGCTGCTAAATTCGGTAATGATCAAAAGTTAATTATCAAAGCAGAGAGAACTACTCAACACAGACAATTTGAGTCAATAGCTAAGCAGCCGAGAAAAGAAGTAATTTGGAAGAAGTATTTTCCTATAATGAAGTTATATAAAAGACGTACATTTCAAAGAAACCTGCCTAAAACAAGATTGCATTCTTCCTGATCAGAGAAAAATAATTAGCTCTAATTGACAGACCTGCTGCACACCAAATATTTCCAAACAATATGTTTCTGCATCAAAGCTTAATGTGTAGAGTTACTCAATGTCACTTTGATTTCGCCTTCCTTTATCTTCTGCCACTGGGCATGCTCATGATATCGCAACAAATACGCTTTGAAAAATGAATGAGCAACACCTCAAGACAAATAAAAGCAGAAGGACAGATCCTGCATTTCTTTCTCAGATGGAATCCCTGATGTATTGTGTGCTGTGTTTAACATCACCGTGATCCCACTCAGAGTGAATCCTTTGTAATAGGAAATGACCAGTTGCCTGATGATCCAACATTAAACTGGGCTGGCATGTAGATTAACCCAAGCACTTGCAATGGTTTTTCAGTTTTTGTGTAAGCAAGCACGTGTGTGAAGGACACTGTTCCTCCAGCATGTGCCTTTTCTCAAGAGTTAGGAAAGTGCCTTTTTCTGGTAACAAAGGAAAAAAAAGATGGAAATTCTCCATGTACAAATCTAGGGAAAGATATGTGCTAGAATGTTCATGGTCCAAGAAAACAAAATATATCTATAGTTCTTTTTTCCTGAAACTGCTACATTTCTTTCAGGGTAAACGGTTGTGATCGACATAGCTAAGTGGTCAAAAATCAAACATGCAGTTTAGACTCTGCTCTTTAATATTCTGTGACTTTGACTTTGCCAGTTCTCACTCTCTGAAATATCTTCATCTTCTTTAATCTTTCATGTAAACAGTTTAGCTCACACCATCACGCACATGCTCTCCAGAATATATTCTGATGTACTTTGTATTAAATCAACTGTATTATCATTAACTTGTGATCCTAGACACTCTCCTCTCTGCTGTTTCCTCTTCTTTATCTGCATTTTGATACCCGGATTTGTGTAGTGATTTTTTGAATAATTCAGGGAAAAACCTTGATTTAAATGCAAGTTGCACATGCTTGAACTCAGAATTGTTATGGTCCAGCTACTTGGTGTATAGAAGAGTCAAGGAAAATACCACTCAACAGTCAAAAAAAATTCTGACATTGTGGAAGAACGTTTTTGGGCTTTAAAAATAATTTTAGTTTCCTGCAGGATGGGACTGAACCTTGGCTTTTAGTGGGAAGCTTGGGAAACTGAAATGCCATTTTTTATGGTATTTCAGCTCATTTTAAATGAAGCATTTGTGTGTTGTTATGTGTAGTTTATTACTTAGAAAGTTTTTTAATAACATTCTTCTGACTCTGCATTTGCAGAGCGCTATTGGAAGGAGACACAATCACATTATCTCACTGCTGAGGCAGGGACCCCATTTCATCATAAGCTTGTTTGAGAAGGCATAATTAGGCTTGGGTTTTTCTCAATTACTTGTGCAAACTGAAGTTGAGCATTTCCTGAGGTTTAAGTGTTTTATTTAGCACCCCTACTGTACAATTAATGTAATTGATTCCTATCATGCATTAGTTGATTTATTCTTTAGGTGGAAAATATAATCCAAATGAAACAAACATATTTTTCTTTGCAAGCTGGGAGCCAGCCCAGAGGATTGCCGTTGCACCATCTAAGCTCTCACAATCTCTCATTCTTTCTGCCAAAGTTTTTTTTTAAACTCATTGTTAGGGATTTCCATGGATTTAAACACAGATATTACCTTTGCTATGATGTGAGGCAAAAGTGCCAAAACAGCAGGTATTTTGCAAAGCTAGCCCCATCATAGAGCCCAAAGGAAAATTCATTTTTGCAGAATTTGGAACCCACTTGTGCAGATCCCAGAGATTTAAAAAGTTCATCGGTTTTCATAAAGGATTTAATTTGTCAAGGGCTTATATGAGCATTTTTCTGAACCACTAATATTCATACTTCCTATGTAGGAACCATTTTATTTCCATCCCTAAGTACAGCAGAGGTTAAAGTTCCTCACCATAACCCTTCTCCTAAATGTCGGCAGGCTTTGTAAAAATACCTCTGGAGGTAATTAGGCACTAAAACTTTCCTTTCTATAATGGGTTTATGGATCAGTTGTCTTAATTCTGCCTTTCGCTGCTCTCTGTGCTTGTAATCTCACCAACCATCTGACCACTTTCCACATTTAAATCTATTACAGCCTTGTTCTGCAAACACCAGGAGGAATTCTCCCAAATGATACAACACTAGCTTTTTTCTGCCAGTGATATTTCCAGCCCTCTTCCTTTAAAATATTATTTACCTATTCTGAACAAAACAAGAGTGAGAATCAAGGTCGGTTCAGATTACATAATTATGCCAGAGAAGCATTAAAGGGAAAAGTCTCCACTAACATCTCGAGCAGCTTAACCAGTGTGATAGACTGGAGCGGCGCTGCCATCAGTGCCCCCAGCTGTGTTGCTTAGCAACATTTTAATTCAAGAAGAATCGAAGGAGATGAAATCCCCGTGGAGAGGGAAACAGAAATAAGAGGGCCGTTGACAGATGATCTGAGTTGTTTCTTCTAATATACTGTGAAGATCACTGGCTCTTTTCATGAATGATAAATGGACTGTACACAGATCAATGGGTTCAGCAATAAACTGGAACCAGGCTCCATGTCTGAGGTGGTGCAGGCCGAGAGGCCCAAAGATTTACTCATTTAGATGATTTGGAGTGTGTTTTCTCAAAGGTTTCACAAGAGGAAATTGATCTGAACATTTGGTCATCTCTTGCCCTTTTCTGTTGCTGGTGAATAAAAACAGTTTTGGAAATGGAGTCCGTTCTTCCCTCTATTTTTCCTGTTGCTGTTCTTGCTCCTGATAGGGACGGATAGCTTGTGACAAAGGGGCCAGACCTCAGAGTGGGAAATGAAGTAACAGCCCTGAATGAGTGGTTCCTAAAGACTGGTGGCCATTAAAAATAAACAAACCCCACTGATACCACAAACTGGGGCAGGAGCATTTCAGACCCAGCACTGTCTCTCTGAATGGTCCTACAGCCTGTGCCCCAGCTCTGGGATGTCGCTGGTGAAGAGCTCCCATGAGCTGATGTTTGCTTGCTTTGGTGTGGCTCTTGCTTAATGATTTGTTTCCCCCACCCCTCTTGTGTTTACAGGCTGCCGATAAGACAAAATTGAGAAACATTCCTGTAAAGTAAGTTATTTTTATATCCCTTTGAAAATGCAAGTTTAATGACATCGTTGTATACAATGACTAAAAAGACAGTAAGAAGGGTGATGAAGGAGATAATAGAATTCGTGTTGCCCCTAATCATAGTTGTAAAAAGGTCAGTATCATTGAGGAAAGCTTTCGATTTCTCATGTGTCCCTAATGATTGCACTCCTCAAGTTTCATCCAGTTTCCATAAATTATTGTGTTGTCTATGAATAGCTGCCAAATAATCACAATCATACTCAATACATAGTGCTTCTAGCCTTGGGGAGATTTGTACATGCTAAAAAGACTATGATTTTTAATTGCAATCCTCAAGAAGGTCTGATGGGGGAAATAACTAGGAATGTGCCAAATAATTTCTAGACACATGGGAATATTTTGCACCTATGCATCAAGGCTTTGCTATCCTGTTGATTAAGAGCTCTTTGTCCCTCTGTGCGTGTGCCTCTCTTACACCATACACACAAGCATGTTTCTGCTCTTTGCACAGGGCTTTGTGAAGGATGAGCAAGCTACCAGGGAGCAATTTCAAGGGCATTTTATGATAAGTTCTTAAATCTTAGGGCACTAGCAGCAACACTCAACCATATATCATTGAATTAAGAAAGTTGCTGTATAGATGTCCTGGCTCTTTGAGAAAAGGCATTTTCAGTTAAAGCTAACAGCATCAGTTACTCTGTTTAAATAATGAACACTCAGTCCTAATGGGCTATTATGTACCAATAAAAACACATATTTAAACTTCAGTAGGTTATCATAGCAGTTTAACTATGTCCCAGTAACTGTATATTCCTGTTACAGACAGAGTTCTTATTTTTATAGTAGTTTGCTGGTCATGCTGACTTTTAGACTGGAGTGGGTTTGTGTTTGTAAGAACATGCACTGACAGGACTCCCTGATCATTGTGTTCTAGCACACATGATAGAAGAGCACAGTTCTATTTGTCGCTTGGATTCCATCATGTATAGTCATTTACACCTTATAAAGTGAACACAAAATGTGTATGAACACTCCTTGGAGTGATTAGGTGACATGTCAGATGACCATAAATCACTCTCTCTTTATGTTTCATTCAATCTGATAAAAATTAGAAATAGGATCCAGCAAGGACCTGATAGCATGTGAAACTTATAATAAGACATGGGACCTTTCTTGCCTATAGGGCTAGTTCAAATTCAGTGCAAGCTGAATTAAAGTCATTGGAGGGGGTTGTTTAATAGAGAGTGAAATGAGCTGTGTTTTCACCTCACATTATACAGGATCCAGGAGTTGCAAGGTGATGAAATTCCTGGGGAACAGCTCCAAAATAATCATTTATCATTCATACACTTTTTTAATATATTTTGAGTCAAATTCTCAAGAATGACTCAACTGAATTGTTATCTTCCTACTTATAACAGAGACACTGAGCATTGCAATTATTAAATAGCATGTATGTGCCACTGATGCCAAATTAATCCACCAGAAAGATTTGGGAGTTGGGGGGGAAAGGGTGATTTAGGTTAAGTGATTTTTTTATAGGATTTGGGTAAGGGTAACATTTTGAGATGGAAGAAGGCCAGATGGGCAGTCTCACTCTTTCCACCTACACGTGTGTATTTCACCTTGTCATGTTTCCCCCAACTGGTTGCTTAACTTCTCCTAGACTATGTTCATGGTGGCAGCTTCAATTAGTACCCTAGGGGATCCATTACACACGTTAATTACACTATGCGTAACAAAACAGCTGAAAAATCTGCCTAGTTTTGTTCAGTGACATGTAACTATTTAAGGTACCTGTATACAATTATGATTGTATGCTAAAGCTCTCTGGGTAAAAGAGAGAATACTGTCTTTAAGATAGCAGTAGTAGCCATGGATTGCATTTATAGAAGTGTCAGAGCCACACTTAGTACAGCTCAGGCTTGGCCAGCTTTTAGTTGCTGCTTTTGTAGCTCTCAAATGTCAAGGAGAATTTCACTTGAATTTTAATGTTCTTCAGCTATGCAAAATAAAGTTAGTAGCTTCCATTGTCATAAGGGCTGAAAGCTGTACAGATTCCTTCTACCATATGTGACTTATCACATACATTTTTAAAAACACATTTTTATTATTAAGACATATGTGATAGTACACTTCTGCAAATGTGAATTGCTTTTGGCTAAAAGCCATGCACTAATAAGTAGAGTTGAATCTAACTGCATTTGACATCTGCTATAATATATATTTTTTTTACATATATAAATATATATATAAAATATTCACAGTTGACATTAGCATAAAAAATTTCCTTGTTTTTAACTAATGCTGACATAGTTCTTGTGTTCCAAAACTGGAAGCAGAAATCACTTCCTTTTAAAGACTGTAGGTTATATGAAGTCCTTGGACAGAGCCAATAGTGCCACCATTAAATGTATTAGTTTAGGAGCACAATGAAGATTTCTATAGAAATGGTCTATTTACTCTTCATTGCTCAGTTCATTAACGTTCCTGGTGTAATGTTTGGTAGGAATTTTACTGTTCTTTTATGTTCTCTTGAATCCCTACAGCATTAAATAAGGCAGAAATACAAGGAGAGGGGGAAAAACAAGGAAGTTTTCTTTTTGCAGTTCAGTAAGGCAGCCAAGCAGCTGGTTTCTCCATGTCCAAGTGTGTGTTGGTGCTCAGACTATCTTGTGGGAGCTTCCTGATGGCCCAAGTAGGTGCAGTGGCACTTGGCTCCTTCAGAAAGAAGGCTTGGCTTCAATTGCGTGGTGCTTATAGTACTGGAAGGCACAAGGCATCCTCAGAACTCATCTTTATGTATTGGTAGCATCATCTGATGTAATATTACTATAAATAAGCACCCAGAAAATAGCTAAGAAATCTCTGTATCTGCAGAACTGATTTTTTTTTTTTTGTGAAAATAGTGTAGTTAGCTTTTCCAAAAGCATAAGACCCTTTTCTGTCGGTGTATGACACCAAGGTGGGCCCCATAACTGCTGAATCCATTACATTTAACTGATTTGTGCTCTCCTGGCCTTGTTACGTAAGGAGCACTTGCTTTCTCCCATTGGTTTTATCCATGTTTACACTGAGGGGTACAAAAGGGATTTCCTGAATGTAAAGTCCTACATGCTTATTTACTTGCTGGTCCTTATCAAGCTGTTCCTATCCCTGCATCTGAAAGAGGTAACACAACTTAAACAATTTCGCTCTGTGGAGGGTTTCTGATTTCTAAAGATCTGTTACTTGAGAGATGGTTTCGAATTAGGGCAGATCCAGAGGAGTTAATCTTTTATATACCCTGTTATTGGATGCAAGAGGAGAAAAACAGTGTTATCATTAAAACCCCACAATAGCTTTGTTCTGAAACCCAGATTTCTCTCCAAACTTGTGTAGACAATGGGACCTCACATCAGCATAAAACTCAGAGGAATCATGTTCATGTTGACTTGGATCACATCACTTGTCCTGAGGTGGACTGAGCTGCAGGATCCCCCATATCCAGGGTAGTCCTCACTCTCAAGTGCAAATGCACTTGGCTTGGCCTCTACACTGATGTGGACTGGAGGTCAACTAGCCCAGTGCTTTATCTCTGCCAGCAGCAGAAGGTGGGGGGCAAAGAACAGCAGTTACAGAGATGTCCCCTCCATGGGGAGTATCGTCCCACCTCCCTGCACACAGCATTTTGCACTTCCAGAAGCACACATCCTGTGTTTAGGAGGCACCAATGGACTTACTGTCCATGCAAAGTCTTTCCTGAAGTCAGTTTATACCTCCTGTCCCCACAACGTTGTGTGACATTGAGCACCACAGTGTGGGGAAAAAGAGTATTTTTGTTTGTTTTAAACCCTTCTCCTCATATTTTTATTGGAATCCACTCAAGTAGTTATTCTTTCAGAAAAGAGCAAATGATTAGCCACTGTTCTTCATTCCTGATACTACCTCCTTCTGTTATATAGACCAAGGAGTCTTCCTACTCCAGATCCACTAATACTGTGGATTAGCCCAGCAGTGAGCTATATAGACACAAGGCAAGTCTCTCTGCAATTGGAAAGGAAGACTCTATGTCTGCTGTGTTGGGCAGAGACAGTGTTAGGAAGATAAACGTGTTCTTTTCAAGTTTTCCATACAAAGAGATGAGTTATTTGCATGGCAATGCCTTTCTGACTATGGACTGGATATAATGTCACTCTAAACAAATGTCTCAGATTACAGTTGTTTGTGAAAATGGCCAGATGAATTCCTTGGGAAAATGTGGGCAGGTGAAAGAATGATTTGACTAAAACTTGATGTCATCCAACAATATAAAATACAAGGGTTTTGTAAGAAAGAAATTAGAATCTTTAAATGGAAAATGAATGCTATTAAGTGTGTAGTCATGTAGTCCATGAAATTCTGTAGAACCGTGAAAATATTGGAAGGGACTTCTTGCTTCAGGGAAGAAAACATTGCCTTCCCTGAATGTCCTTTATTCTCCCTTCTTTTATAGTCCCTTTTAAAATCTTCAGTAGAAAGTAATGGCATTTTCCCCAAACACCTGCATATGCTTAAATTTGCTGAGTTTTAATGACTTCCAGATACATGTTTTGAGATTATAGCTTGTGTTAAAATCCCGCTGCTTTTTATATTTTCAAAATATATTTGTTTTCTATCAGCCACAAGTTTGTTAACCAGCAAGATTTCTGGTGTTTATTGTCTTTTCCTGCCATAAAATTCATCTTCTCCTCTGAAGGGTATCTGACTTGACTTGGTATGGTTTTCTGTCCCAACCATCATTGGAAATGCAATCCATTAACATTTGATATCTTGACATTTCAATTGACCTCTCATTTGCAAAGCGCAGTGGTATTTTTCGTGGCCTTTTCATCCTTGATTATACATGGGATAGGAGTGCCTGTTTCTCCTGACTGCACTTTAAAAATATCTTTGTTTTACCAGCTGGAGTGGCACCTTGTTTTTGCCTCCCTGGCTAGACCTTATTCTGCATGGAAGGTCTGAGGTCTAAGCAAGTCATGCAGAGCCAAAGGATTTTCTTATTGACTCACTAAGCAGGAGGGAGAGCAGGTCAGGCTCCAAGGGTCAGTTACTGTATGCAGCAATAGCAGTAACCATAAACAGATTTCCTGCTCCCACTGGCAAAAATGCAGGCCAGTGGGCTGACTCTGAACGTTGTTTTGGTTTTGACCAGCCAGATCAGGCACTTGTACCCAACAGAAATAGGGAAGAGGCAGCATGCTATTGGCACATATGCAGCTCTTCCACTGCAGGGTATCTCCTGGCCTGTGTTTGAAAAGGGATGAAAAAAGTGTGTCATGACAAGGTTAAAAAAGCCTCCCATTCATGGGTAATTGTATGGGAGGATGGCCACATATATACAGGTGAGAGAGGGTCAATTTAATTGCAATATAAGGAAAAAAATTTTAACATGAGGGTGGTGAAATACTGGCACAGGTTGCCCAGAGAGGTGGTGGATCCCTCTTCCCTGGAAACATTCCAGGTCGGGTTGGACAGGATTCTGAGCAACCTGATCTGGTTGAAGATGTCCCTGCTCAGTGCAGGTGGTTGGACCGATCTTTGTAAGATCCTTTCCAACCCAAACTATTCCATCCTTCTGTGTCCATATATATCTACATACATGGATACATAGGCACCTGTGGGCCATAGGTACCTATGGACTTTTGTCTATATGTACAGGACATTTACTAAAGGACTTAAACCACTTTTAAAGAAATAAAACCCCCAAACCTGCTATAACTCATTCTCAATAAAACTCCCAAGCATTTTCCATATGGCACCTGTTTACCTCTGATTCTAAACCTTCCTTCCTGACATTTCTCTTCAGACTATTTCTGGTAAGCTACTAAATCAGACAGCACCAATTCAATTAGGTCTAAAAATCCATTATAACATAGTGCCTAAACTGCCTGCCCATATTCATTTCTCAAAGAAATCCATTCATATTTATGTTTTAATACTTTAAGTCTAGCATGCAAAAGCACTCAAATCCCCAGCAGAAATCCAGGAAAAAGCCCGCTTACAGGCAATTATAGGCAATGTTCTTTAGCCCCTGATCTTCCTAGTCTGTCCACTTAAGCATTCTCACAGGTGCAGTGGTTGGTCAATGGGATTGGTTTATGGCACCAGCAATAAAGCCCCTCCAAAATTTCCCAAAATCCCCAAGTGCCCCAGATTCTGCCAGCTGGGCCCCATGGTGGAGTCTGTACAGACCCAGCATGCTCACAGCAGGGTTGGCACCTGCAGTGTCACTGGGGAACCAAGAGGCACAGGCTGCTGCTGATCTCCTGAGAGCTTTATTCAGGGGCTGCATTTCCTCAGCAGAATGTGAACTCTAGAAATGTTGCAAAGGATTACTTTACTCTCACAAGTTAAAGGTTACTGTTGGAAATGGATTATAGAACTCCTGCTTTTCAACTGTTTGCAAAGAAACGCACATATTAAATCTTTTTTGATTATATTGCATTAATCCCTAAATACTGATTTTTATGTAAATTTTGACTCTTGCAAAGCTCTGACAATTCAGCTATCCCCATGTGGTTTTATCAGAGTTCAATTGCTCCTTTAGATCTTTTCTCCTTTTTGCAGTATCATTTGCTTTATTCCAAAGTCATCACAGCAGCTAGAAGATGTAGTACTTTAGACATAAAATAATAAGTCTATTTAATATTTTACCTTTATTTTCTGAATTTGTTCCTCTGATACATCTTGTTAGATAAATTTTTATCAGTCCAAAGGATAACCACAGTAGGGCTATTTTTATTTCTAGTGAAATGATGCATGATAACTACTGGCAGGGCCCAAAGCAGTAAATCAGTCCTGTTCCAACCACAGAATGTATTAAAAGTCTGTAGCCTGTGGTAATAAGTTATAATTTAGTTGACTAGCAGTTTGTTTGGGCTTAAAACTGTACAAATGAGTCACATTGGCTAGGTTCTGAAATATAAAACAGGTAGTGCTTTATTAGGGTTTTCAGCTACCACCACAACAGGTACCAGGAGAGAGCACATGTTTTTCAAACGGGCACAACGCACTTTTATAGTGAAACGCTTCTGATTTGATTGTGCAATTTACAGGAGATGGTTAAATTACCACATGGCCTGCGTAGTGCACCGTGTTTGCTCACAAGGCAATGAGATGGACAGACCCTGAGAGCTCCTTCAGCTTATCTCTTACAAATCTGAGTGCACACCAGCAATGTGTATCCAGCCCTGAGATGCCCCTCAGCTGCCGAGGTGCTCAGTGGCCATCACAGAACTTCAACACCTGGAGAATCCTTGCATTTGGATCCTTATATTTACAAACATATGTATGTCCCTGTAGATCAAGACTAATCACGCATTCCTGTAAAGTTTGTCAGGAGTCTTGCAGCTGATGGGGAAAAAGAAGTATTTTTATTTTAACTGGGTCACTTTTGTTATTTTTCAAAACATTTTTGCGCCTTCATTGTGATGCAGCTTGTCAAGATTGAATTTAGGTGCATTTTTAAAAGTTGTGAAAAAATGAAAGTTAGAGCCAAACAAAACCTTATTTTTCCTGACTCTTTTTGATGGGGAAAAAAGTTAGTTAATGTCAATATTTTTTTTTCCAGTTTTAGCATGTATCTGATGTTGATCAAAGAAGCACTCATTTGTTCCTCCTCACTCATCCTGTGGTTTTGATCATTTTAGATTTTATATTTGTCTTCCTGGACATTATTTTTAATTTTAAATTACTTAGCATTTATTCAAACCCTTATTACGAGTGTTTTCTTTGGGTGTTGCATCAAATAACAACTATTTTCTAACTACCTGTGATTTTTTTTTTATATTAATGCTTTAAATATGTGTTTCCAGTATTGCAACCAATCAACAAATTCTAGAAAAACTGAAGGGAAGTCCTGATCCTGATATAACTGGGGGAACCTGTGCTGTTGGTTTCAGTACAGTTGGTTGAATCCAGCACAGGAACCAGCATTCAGATCTCATACCCCTGAATTTCACTGTTACACCATTTTTGTGTTGCTGGAAGATAAATAACCAGAGCAAAACTGTTACTGTTAGAGTATGTATATGGTTTAGTTAAATTCAAGCATGTTCTAAACACTCTCCAGATGAAGATCCCTGCCTTGGAGAGCTTGTTAAGAGGCAGTGGATAAAGCTACAATGCAGTGGGATTTCACTGAAGCTGTATCCTTGTAATTTGTATTTCCCCAGCTGTATCTTTGAAATCTGTAGGCTTGTGTCTGCTGTCCTTTGGACTGTGAAACTTCACAAATTTCACTGGCATTTCTCCTACTTCTTGCTGGTGTGCAAGGGAACAATGAAGATTTCTTTTCTTTCTGGCTTGTGGCCTTGTGGTTATATATATAGTAGGGTTCCTCTGTTTGGCATGATCAAGAAAATAGGACTGAGTAAACGTGGTCCTCCTTCTTATCACCTTTTAAATGCCCCAAAAACCACGCTGCTATACAGTAAAAGGTCCTTTACTTTGGCAGTGAGTAAGTGAAATAAAAGGAAAACAGGTGTCTTTCAAGCATTTTTTTTTAAATACAACTACAAAAAATAATGATCTTGTTCTAAGTGAAAGAAGTATAAAAATTTCTAGTCATTTATGATCAATGAATACGAAAGAAAGGCAAAGCTCGATAATGTTTCAGGAAATAACACTGCTACAAGGTTAATTTTGCCTAGTACAACATTTCCTAGTATTGAATTGCCTGATATACTCCCTCAGGGATTGCTCCTGCGCTTGCAATAATCGAGGCTGATTTTATTGGAAAATCACCTCTGGATGGAAGACATACTCTAGAGAGAACTTTGCATGGGTACAAATAGGTTTTTGGTGCCAGTGCCATGTTGCCCAGGCCAGCACAGTTATAGTTCCCAATCTGTCTGTGCATTCAAGCAGCAAATTCATTAGCAACCCTTCTGGCAGGATAGAAAAATAGACATATTAGGGAAATTTACTTTGAATTGTTTTCAGGATTTGTTGCGTAACAGTTCGGTAATCAAATTGCGCCTCCTAACAAGAGTATTAAACATTTTTATCAATAGTGGCAGGAAAGCTGCAGATATTCCTTTAAGTGCAGAGAGCTTTGCTGTAACACTATGTGACTAGCAGAGATCATGGATGAAAGAAGAGATTAGCATGGTTGGAGCTGGGTGCTGGCGTGTCGGGGCTGATTTCTGTGTTTGTTCTGCGTGGAGGCTGCGTTGAGCTGCGCAGCTCTCCCGCTGCTCTGTAATGGGAGCATCAGCTCCTGCAGCAGCCCTGCAGCAGCCCTGCAGCAGCCTTGCAGCAGCCTTGTCACTGCAGAAGGGCCATGTCGTGCCAGCGCCGCGCTCCCTGCCCACGGCACCCGAGCTGAGATGTGTGCAGCGCCTCGCGGGCCTGGCCAAGGGGAAAGGGACACGCTGCACACCCAGCGCTGTGCCTCCAGCTGGGAGCAGGGACACCAGGGCCCGCCACTGACCTTGGAGTGACTTTGAGCATGGGGAGGCTGCAGGAGCGCTGGGAAAAGGCTGATTCAGAGAGACAGATTAGTGAGGAAGAAAAATCAAGGGGATTGGCACAAGGACGGTGGAAAAAAAGCTTTCTAAAGAAAGAAGGGAAATGTTTTTGCACTCGAGTCCAGCGGTGAGCCCTTATAATCAAGCTCATCTGGCCATACACCAACAGCAGCAAGAGGAAAAAATACTGGGTGCAGCTTGCACACTAAGGTCTGTGCAAAAGCTAGTGTTCTGTTGGGAAAATACAGAGCATGTGCTAGAATTCATTAAAGAATGAATTTCATTAAGCTCAGGGAAGCGACAGGGTTGAAAATTAGGATTGTAAAAAATAATCTGTATCCACTGTACCCTAATTCCTGTTGTTTTCATGATTGTTTCTCTGTGAAGAGGAGAGCCACTCTCAGTATCAATCACAGTAAGCTATTTAGACACAGAAATAAGTGGCATATGGCTTAGCACTTTTGGGTCTAGCAATCAAGTAGCAACCTCCTGCAATACAACTGTAGTTTGGTTCCCAATGGGCTTCACTTTGATGATTAGATATATTGAGTTCCCCATGTCATTCAAAGACAGCAGAATTTCATACAACTTGGTGTTAGCTTTCTTTCACTTCATTTCAATTTTCAATAACCAGTGTCATCACATGTAACAGTTTCTTCGTAATGGAACTTCATGTCGAATCAGATTTGTCCTTCAAGTGAAAGAGGGCTGTAAAAAGTCTTCTGAAATACTGATGTCTGGAAAAATTCCTACCACAGTGAAAATGGGAAGGGATTTTTCATTTATTTCTCCTAAAGATGTTTCGGTGCCCAATCCTCAGATCATTCAGGAAAACTCAAAAATGAGGCTTTAGTACTGCATTTGGGAATGGTCTTAGAGTGCTTCACAGGATTTACCCAGGTGCTTGCTGAAGTCATTGTTGTGATAAGTAAATAGAAAATATTTGGTCAGTCATATTTGAAATCAAAACTATGATATTTAAAGACAAGTTCTCTGTAAGTGCAGTTAGATTAGAGGAGAATTTGAACTTCAAATATTAATTGATCCCTCTGTATTTCACCATGGCATCATTAAATATGAACATGCTTCAGTAACACAGAACTGCTATTTTTCTGGTCCTTACCTTCTCTCCATCAGCTCAGGCCCATCCCTGGGCAGTGGAGAGATGTCCTTGCAGGCAGAGCGAGGGAGCTTAGGGCTTTGCCCGCTGCAGGATGAAGTCATGGACCCTGCTGGAGGTCAGGATATGGGGAAGGGTGGCACTAAAGTCAAAGAGTAAAAAGCCCAGAACAGAGATTGTGGTGAGCATAAACTTGCAAGACAAATGTTTGCCTTTTCTGCCAGGGATATTTCTGGAGAAATCTGGTGTCTTGGAGAATGTTCTGCCCATTCCAGAGCTTGAAGCTGTATCCTCCCTAATGGGCAATCCCATTCTCTCTTTGTTGACCTTTTTCTGTAAATTTACAAAATGGAGGAATTCTTTCAAGGTCCACCAGTGTCACACACAGCCTGTGCACAGAGGTTCACCTGGCAGCTTTCCACATTCCTATGCTTGTGGATTGTGCCAGAGAGTGTAACAGCACAAGCAGTGTCTTTAAAAAGAAAATTCAGGGTCACACATTCACCATAAAGCATTTGCTGTAATTCACAATTAGTCCTAATATGCTCTAAGAAGAGCAACTGCAGACAAATACCTCACAGCTTTATAATCCCAACATGTACCAAGCAGCAAAGATGATATGGCTGCCTGTGTCACATACCCAAGACTGCCCATCCCAGAGTTTTATTTCTTGGCAGTTTCCTACAATTTTGTGAAATATTTTTTTAATGTGACAAAGTCACTTCAATTACACAGTCATTATAAGTTTTGCCAAGGTTGACTATGGATCGTTTTGTGTTCATTAGAGCACAAAATTAGAATTTTCATTGCAGCAACTGTAAACAGTATTGGCTCAAAAGAGTGCAGCCTTCTTCCCTCCATAAAATCTTGGATAAGCTATAACTGAGGACTTCCATTTTTTTTTGACAGATTTTAATTTTTTTAAAAACTGCCTTCTGGGTTGTTGGATTTTTTTTCTTCTTCCTAGTTCTTGACATATTTGTTTAACTGAATAACCAGTTCCCTTCATAACGATGACATTGCCACTGTGTGCATGAACAAGCAGGTGCAGTCAGTGTTTCTAAAGCTGTGAATATATTATTTCTTCAACTTCTTGAATGTTACAGCTTGGTGCCTGTCACTTTAGACCCAGTCAGGGCTGTAAAAGCCATAAACAGGAAATAACTGTTTCAGAAATACTTCATCTCCTTAAGTCCCACTAAGCCCCATTAAGTTTTCACTTAACTAATATCAGAGTTTATTACTTAAGTAATAATTAAAGTTTCTATTTCATGTTCTCATGAATTTATGGATATATGTGATTGACTTTGCTCATCACGCTGATGTAAATATAGAGAAATTGCATCCAAAAAAGATCATTTTATATATGCAAAAATTAAGCAAATATTGCAAATAAATCTAGCACAGAGTGTTGCAAGCAATGGAATAAAAACCCAAAAGGTTTCCAGAGAAGTCCAGGCTTTTGAAAGCTATTTAGAAAGTATAAGATGCATTTTGCATCTGTCTTTAGAAGAATTAATAAGATAGAGAAAAGCATGTTGGAGAGAAGGAGATTACATTTTTTTCCTTGATTATTTTAGTAATTACTTTTAGGTTAATTTAACCTTCATATTGCTAATTACCATACTAGAAACAATGGTGTAGTAAGTAGTGGAATACTGCTTAGTAGAAAATAAAACCAAAATGCTTCATCTGCTAGTTCTTTGGGCTGAAGGTGATGCTATGCTGCTCTACCTTCCTTTTCTGTCTGTTAGGATTAGGGAGTTTGTGTGGCTCCTCACTTGTGCTTCACTTGGAGGAGTCTCCAGGCTTTGTTTTTAAACTAATATGTGTTTACAAGGAAGGAGAGGCGACAGAGACTATTACAAAAGGAGCAAAGAGCTTCAGCAGACATTTCTGTCAGAGCTCGCACAGCAGCAAAGCTCCGCCTTGCTCCTACAAATCCATGGAGTGCATGCTTCTCCTGGCATGTGGCAAGCTCATGTCTTGCCAATGGGATGCCCAGTCCTTAGCAATTTATTTATTTTTAGCTGTAATATGTCATGATAATGTCATTCAGGATAAGATATGTCAGCAAATGCACCAACAGGCTTTATCAACTTATACCTCTTAGCAAAACCTGGAGCTACAGTGAGTGGGGACAGCAAACACAGCAAAGGCACATCTCTTCCTCTCAAAGAAATGTATTTAACAAGGTTATATACTATTTGCATTCCACATTTGCAATTATCACCCCATGAACACACAATGAAATCATCCAACTGACAGATAATGTGTTAGATATATGTAGTTACACTTTTTGTAGATTAAACAAGCTGCTAGATATAAGGAGGCACAGCTACAGTAATATATTTTATAAGAATCAGTGTAGTCTGAATAATGTGAGAGCTCATTGAAATACCATTCTCTTGTGTGAAGGATGTATGTTTGTGAATGCATGTGTGTGCACGCAGGAATGCAAATTGCTAAGTGGAAAGATTAGCAAATTGTGGATTGTGGTAGTCTGGCTGTATATAGTAGAAAATTTTCCTTCAAAGCGCATATAAAGGTTTGATTCTGCAACTTCATTCTCTACCCTATAATTTTACACTAGCTGGCATAAATTAGCAAGCTAGGAGTCTAAATATATGTGTCTAACATGCCTCTCAAAAGAAATAAGATAAATGCACATGGTGAAACAGGGGTAGTTGTGTGTGTAAAGTATCTATGCTTTCTTGCACATAGGTTACATTTAAGTCAGGGAAGGGAAAGAAAAATCCTTCAACTGCACTTTATCTGTGTTGATTGTAGTCTGGAGTTCTCTGAATATATTTCTTTTTCACATCAGTATTAAGAAGCTGGCAATGCCAAACACTTCTTCTCTAGCAAATGTGATAATTTCTGAATCCAGACAGAGGCTTACTTGCATTAATGTGCTCAGTGGTCTGGTGGAAATCAGTAATATGATGAGGTACAGGGAAGGGGGAAGGCGGGCCTTCCACATTTATTTATTCTGGATAAATGGTGCCCATTAATCTATCAGGAAAATATGGAATTAGCAGGGAAGAAACCACAGTTGCAAATTTGGCAGTTGCTAGCATGCACAGATGGTCTTTCAGTGTTTTAAGATTTTCCAGTCTTTTGATATTGATACCAACATTGAAAAGTAGCCTGTGTGTTGCTAATGTTTATGTGGAATAGCCATAGAAAATTAACATTGTACATTTTGGATATTTCCATTTCCTCTTGGTGTATTTGCATAAAGTTTTTTAATCTGAAAGGTAAAGCTTTTATGCTCTGTCTTTGGTTATTTTAAGAAGCATAACGGGAGTTTGATTTCCTAAAATAAGGACAGCCAGCATAGCCAGGCAAGGCACTGGGACAAAAGAGACTCTTAGATGTGAATTTGGTTGAACAAATTTTGCAGGTTGGTAATCCAAACTGCCTTCCTACTGTTACATACAGTGTCCTTCTTTGTAAAGTGGTGTTCTCAAAGCCTGGATGTTGAGTCCCTCCTTGATAGAGTGTTATTTATTCTTACTTTGCTGACAAGCACTGATTTTCAGTCCCTGTATCTCCACTGGAGCTGGGAATCTGACCCTGGCAATGTCTCCATTCAGTGTTTAAGGGCATGAAGTCAAGAGGGAAGGATAATGTCATCTGCTTAATTTGCTTTGGGAGTGTTTGGTTGAGTCTTTAAAGACCATGTCGAAATATCTCACAGAGGAAATCACAGAATAATTCTTGCCAGCTCTACTTTTAGTTTATTCTCAGCTGACCCAGGGGATGTAGTACCTTAATGCCTGTTCTGAAATGTGCCTTCAGCAGTCCTGTAGTGCACAGTCACATGTGCACAGGACAAAGACATCTTTGACTACACACAGCCCAAGGTGCTTTGTATGAAAAATCAGTAAAAACTGTTGGGGAAAAAATAAATTAGGAAAATTCAGAAAGAAATTATCTAAGTGCAGCATGAATTTTAATCTGGTGCAAAAAGGTCTGAGATGATAAGTAAGGTGAAAGCTTTAGATGTGTTACAGAAGCACTGTATGCTGGTGTTTCCAGTGTATCCAGTTGTATAGGTCTGGTTTGTATAGATCTCTGTGGAGCCAGATAGACAAGCAGGTGGGCAGTCAGACAGGTAGATATGGGTATTAGATAAAGGTGAGCCAGATATATGGGACATTAGGGCATATACGTGTGCTTTTTTTTGCTTTTTTTTCTTTTTGTTTTGCAATAAAACAAGGCAAATGAGAGAAACATGAAGAATTAGATATTAGCTGCTAACAAGAAAAAATTCTAATTATGGTTCAGCATCTGTGGGGATACCACAGAGCAGACCTGAAAGCATCTTCTTGCTCTGGACAGTAGTTCCCATCTCTGCAGAGAGGCAGATTTTATGTACCACCCAAAACCAGAATCTGCTTCTGTTTTACAAGCAGGGAGGCAAAATTTAGTTTTGCTTCCCAGGTAAGCAGGTTCTTTAGCTTAAGTCATACCTGTGCTATTGGTTAGAAGAATTATACCACAGATTTTGGAAGCTACACTTTCTATTTATTCATCCCAAGAGGGTGGTTGCCTTTTCTGCAACCACCTGATACTGTTGACTGATGTGCAGTGTGTAATCCATTATAACCATCTGATCTTCCTGTAGAAAGCTGCCTCACTGGTCATTCCTTACCTTGCATTTTTGCAGTTGAATTTTTGTGATAAACTCCAGTACCTTGTGCTTGTCCACAGTGAATTTTACGTGGTTTCTTTAGATCTTACCTCCACTTCATCAGGATCTTTTCATATTCTGACCCATCCTCCAAAATACTTGTACACCTTCTCACATGGGTATTGTTTGCTAATTTAGCAAGCTGTTCTCCCATCCAAACCGGTCATGGTATTTTAAAATGTTCATGTTTATTGTTTAGTTACTGTGGCAGTAGCTAGGCTGTAGCCTTGGCAGATGTTTCTTGCCAGATCTATAATAGCAAAGAGATAAAACACTGATGATGATTTGGGTGATTTATGTGGTCTGTAATGGACAGTTTACCAGAATGGATCAACTCTTTAAAGTCTTGAAATGGCTGCAAATCTTACAGGACTTCTTATGGAAGTCTGAAGATCCTGGAGGGTAGCTTTTCAGCTTTTTTGCACACATGTGAAACTTTCATTTAGCAAGCCACAAAAATGTACAAATGACTCCCTGCAATACATTTCAAAGTCCCTCACCAGCAATTAAAGGCTCTGCAGCTCTGACTGTTTTCTAACCTACCACATAAGAATTTCATTAAATACTGCCCACTGTCAATGTTCTTGCAGAACTTGGCAATTCTTTAATTTTATGTGTACCTTTTTGTCATGAAAATTGTATTGAGAAAAATCCCAGATTTCTAGTCTACGTGACATTTAAGAGATTAGCACAGATCCTACACCACTGAGGGACAGAGATGCAAAAACAAAGCAAAAAAAAAAAAAATAGTGGTGACTGTAACCAGAGAGAAAGAAGTCAGACATTAGGCTAGACTTAGAAATGAGTATGCAAGAATGTTGTTGTGCAAGCAAAAGCTGACCCTGGTCAGCTCTAACTAGTGTTATCTTCACTTATTCCAGATATTGATAGAGGAATTTCTTCATTTGTTTAATATCAACAAGCAATTCATCTGGATGTCACTCAGCAGTCATATGCAATCATATCATCACTCAGGCACATACTACAAAATACATCCACACATTTCAATAATAAAGCCATGCATCTAATAATATATGTAGTGAATTGGTTCACACCTATACTCCATACATTTTCCAGCTTCTCTTTTTAAACTGTTTAATTCTCTTTTTTTAGCATATAATTGTGCTAAAGTCAAATGATCTCTGATTACTGTCCTAAATGTCTTGGCTAAAGGATTCCCCACTGTCTGTGTCCTGTATACTCCACTGCTGTGAATTTCTCAGTTCCTCTCCCTAATTTGACACATACAGGTCTGTAGAGACCTAAATACTGCCTCCACATCAGAAGCTGTCTCAGACCCTCATTCTCCTACTTTTGCACCATCCTGCAAGAAGGAATTCACTTGCATTTGAAGAAAGATAGAACAGACTTGGGTATATGTATATATTGATGTTCATATTTATAGCATTGATTTTGCTCCATCTTCTAAACAAAATGTCCTGGAACTCCTGTTGGGACACTCTCCTGCTCATTGGATGCTCCTCACTGCATTTGTGAATACCTGATTGTTTTATTTTCCTTTGACTGGGTTACCTGGGTCCATGTCTTAAATTCATAACATTTGCCAAAGTAAAGGTAGAGCCATGGGCTTGTGGTTTGGCCCAATAAAAAATTGTCCTTCTGTGCATACAGGCGTTTCTGACTCATTGTTATGCTATAGCTCCATCAAAGACTGTTTTTTCTTGGCCTGTAACCATTTTACAATGATCAGTCTTTTGAGGAAAAGCACATATCTCCAACACCAAAGCCCAAAGAAGTTAGTTTTGTTGTCAGTTTTTTAGTGTCCCCAGGAGTAAATCTATCCTCTGCCATCCTTGCAAGTGGGAACTCTGGGAACAATCTCACATACATTTTTCCATTTAGGTTCCCATGTGCTTTTGTGTATTTGCTCTGACCTTATGTTGGGAAGATTTACAAGTTACTGGCAGTCATTTTCTCCATACTTTTTCTGTGACCATAATTCAGTGGAATGGAAACATTCCAAGACAATTAGAAACATAGTCCATATAGCAACCTGCCTTCAGAAATTCAGGGTAAAACACTAACCTTCTTTAAAGAGGCAAACCCCATCAAGAAAATGGGGTTATTGAAAGTCCTGAATCTCCTCTTCATAAGCTTTACACTTTGTTCATATACTAGACTGCATCTTAAATATAAACCTATCATCAGGTTTAGCAAATCAATACCATAAGAGTGTGAAATGGTCCCCAGAAATCTCTAGAATGCCATTTCACAGTAAAAGCAATTGAAAAAGAAGCTGCAGTGGAATATCTTATGAGATAGCCATTTAGATCACAAAAGGATCATAAAAGTCAGAAGCAGTTTGTTTGAAGAAAGGTTCATAATATAACCATACAGAGCTTGCTGGGAAGAAAGAGGAAAATTGCAAACCAATTTGTGGTTACAGCTTTTTCTGTCAATTCTACAGGGATTTAAAACTTGTAAAAGGTGGAACTTCTGCCATCTTACATTGCTCAACAAGAAAGAGATAGCTATAATCATAGTAGCTAAACAAACACCAATTATTGAAAGGCAATATAGTCTTCATTAACTTCAAAGCAATTAGCACTTCTTTAGTTCATTTACTACTGAGCAAGGTGATATCACACAGTGGCATTTGTCAGTAATAATTTGAGCATCTTTTGAGACTTGCCTTTCTATAGTCTCATAATATTTCTTCAGTGAAGTTTTCATACTTCATGCACAATAAGGACACTAATGAAAACATTAAAAGGAATGTTTCTGTGAGCAAATGCCACCTGAGCATGCCACCCTGTTTCAAACATGTTTGTATCACAAAACTACATCTTTCTTAAAAGGTGGTTGTGGTTTAGTGCAGGAGAATAGAAGCAGAGCATTCTGGAGGAAGTCATATTTCACAAAACAAGAAACCACAATTAATTAGTTAATTAATTTTGTCACACCCATTCAATTCTGCAAGTGTCTTGTATGTACCCTTTGAATTAGTGTGTAATCTTTGTCCTTTGGTAAGAGCTAACAGCTTTTCTGGACATCTTGAATGGTTCAGATCAAACTTACACAAATCCCCCCCTCAGAAGTTGCACTTGCAAGTCCTTTAGTATTTTTCTAAAGTATTCTAAAAAGTCTTCATGATTCATGGTTGATTAGAAGGTAATATGGAGCCAGTCTACCTTCCTCTTTTGTTCTTTTTTTTTTTAAACCTAGACAATAAAAATAGTTTCTGTTTGTTCTTCTGCTAACATTTTTCTTTAAAGAGTGGCACTGGTTTAATAAAGATATAGGAAATGAAATTTTAGCTATGTTGCACTCAATCAGATTACTTTGTACAAATGAAAAGTTATGGTGCCTCCTTTAATACCATTAGAAGGATGGATATTGCAGGGTTCTTTTCAGATGGCCACGCACTGGCCATTAGAGGCCTGATGCTGTACCCTTTGTGACACCCCGTGCTGTGTCACTGGGAGATCTCTCAGTGCTGAGCTGTGGGCACTGGAGGTGCAGGGATAAGGTGGAATCCTTCCTGTTTTCCTCCCTGCTGCCAGCTCAGTGGAGCCCAGGGCTGGGCTGAGCACGGGGCTGTGAGCGATGTAACTCGTGCCCAGGGATGCTCCCTGCAGTGCTGCCTGTGGAATGGGACACAGCCTCAGTCTCCTGCACCTCTCCAGATCCAGGAGGTTATGAAGGGTTATTCAGTTATGCAGGATCAGGTTCTGACTGCAGTATTTTAAGTAATGTCAGTCCTAAAGAGTTCCCATCTCTACATGGAGCTGCAATTTTTCACTCCCCTTCTGGATGGGCACCACAGCGAGGACACCCGGCTCACAGCTCCAGGACACCGTGTGGCTGCCCGGTGGTGGCAGCACTACTGGTTTTTGCTGCCTGCCGCTGTGTGGCATTGCCAGAGTCTTTTCTCCATGCAAATTGCCAGTCTGCCATGCTGGGACTCTGCAGGCACCGGGCAGAGCAGGCCTCCAGCAGCTCCAGCATTGCCCCGGGATCAGGATAACACTGAGCTGTGCTTTTGATTTCCTAAGCTGCTGCTGTTCACTCCTCAGCAGTTCAAGTTCTGGGCTGGAGAACCCTAAATGAGCGCTTGAAGTGATTAGGCATTATTTATCTACATTTATGAACAATGCATTTCATTCATGTCATCATTTAGTGCACGTATTGGGAAAGTTATTGGGCTCTTTGTGCCACTTCTGTTCCAGGAAGTCAATGTGGCATTTTTTTAATCTTATGTAACCCTCCATTTATCTCCCAGAGCCTGCTTTCTGTATCACCACTTTTTTATTTCAGTTTTACACATATTTTTGTGTGTGAAGCAATGAGAAAAAAAATTGACATTACAACATCTGTTCTAATCCATTTATCAGAGAGGAACAATTACAAATAGCACTTTACCAATTAATTAGTAACCGTATTCATCGTATACACTGAAATCATGCTAAGGCAGCTTCTTTTCCCTTACATGATTTGCACCATTTTTATCATCTTACATGACTGATGCTGCTGAAATAAATTTCTCGACATGGCTCAGAAAGACAAAGGCAAATTATCTCTTTCCCCAAGTGAATCTTAATGAGCAGGAGAGTGGTGTGCATCATCACTACCACTTCTAGCAGTGTCCCTTGTTATAGGCTGGAAAAAAAAAGAAGAAATCTTAATTGTTAGGTGCCGCTAGAAAGTCCTTTTCCATGGTTTGTGGGGAGCCAGAGCACTTGGTCTCTGTTTGCCACATCAGGAAGAAGGTCAGTGCAGTGCTGCAGCTGGGCTAACCAGCATGTGAGAGAGGTTCACAGTATTTAGTAGCAGCAGCAAATTCTCCTGACTCCTTAAAGTTGTCCACAGGCTGGATGCAAAGGACCACAGCTGCTACTGATAGTTGGTCTGTCATTACACAGCTAATGCATTTACTTCATTAGGTCAGCATGATTTTACACCAATATAAGGGTTTGCCCCATGAATCAAAACCTTTTTTCATGTATCTCAGTTAATTTCTTTGGAGTTACCCCAGCAAAGAATTTTGTTCCAAAACATTGCAAAAATAGAGAAAGCTGACAAGATGATAACAGGGGCCAACAGCTGAAGCCGTGAGGTACAAGACATAGAGAGAAGACAGGCAGTTTCTGACTTTGGGATAAGCAAGCTAATTCTCCAATGAAGGGTTTTGAGTTTTTTAATCCTACTTATTGAATGTAAATAAAAATTTGCCTGGCATAGCTAAGCTTACAGCATTAGACTTTCTGAGTAGGGCCAGGAGTCACAGGACTCAAGCTGGTGTAATCCAAAACAATTTTAGTGAAGGAAATATCTATTACATTTTTAAAAATATTTCTTTCTTAGTGTTAGGACTTCTGTTAAAACAAACTTTTTAGTACTAACATTGACTTCAAGAGTCAGTATTGGCAATGAGAAATGGGCCTAAGGGACTGTGTCAGTGACATGAATCTGTTGCTCATGTTTTGAGGCAAAGTTCAGCCACTTTACAGCCACCAGAAGGGTTTGGAGACATCTTCTCATAAAGCAATGAATACTTCCAGTCCAGCTGAACTGAAAAGAACAAGGGTATGTTGCTTCCCTATGAAGTTGTGGAAGTTTGGTGGTTTTTGCATTACTTTTTTTGTACTTCAGAGCAACAACACTTCAGGGGTATGGTTTGGGATCAGCTCCAGCTCTCAGTCAAGTTAATGGGGGCTGGATCAGTTCCTCCACAGCAAGCAGTTGTAGTTCAGTTCTGTGTGGCAACAAGCAAATGTGATGGAACACATCCCAGGCAGCCACGGCGGGACCTTCACACGTCTCATTTTGCAAAAGGCAACTCTTTACCGAACATTTTAAAAAAGTCTTTAAAATGTGAAGTGAGTATAACTGATACAGAAGTGTCTGGCTGGGTTGTGAATAGCCTGAAAAGATTTTTGTCTGAGCAGCAAACAATGCTGGGCAGTGCAGTGCAGGCTGGTACAGATGGTGACAGGGACGTTTCAGGGATCAACATCTGTAAGCCAAATGATCAGCATGGCCAGAAAGGAGGGAATATCTCTCCAGGAGATAGTGTGAGCATTTTCTGGGTGAGTTCCACCTATGCTGTGGGAAGTAAATCTGGCAAAGTATCACTGTGGTAGATACATGTGTGGGAGAAGTTGGACATGAACATGTGCAGGCATTTAACAAGATACACATGTTATCCTGGGTGTCCCTGGTTGCATTTTACTGCAGCAGCATTCTGTATTTACAAAGTAGGAGAAACTGGAAAAGTCTAGTCCAGTGGCTTAAAACCAAGACTTGAAATAGGAATCCTAATTTGCCATGCTTGCCTTTTTTCCCAATAATCTCTGTAGTATTGGTCAGACAATTCAGAACTTTCCAGCCTGTGTGCCAAGATGTAGACATCCTAAAAATTTGTACAGAAACAAGAAACACTAGAAGATTCACTTGGGATTTGGTGAATTGTTGTGGGAAATGCAAAGAAATTTGGAATAAGGCATTTTGTTGAAGACTTCATGTATGAATAAATGTGTTGTCATATATGTGAAATATATGCATCCTGCATGACATGGCAGTGTGCACTAGAAAAATACTTGAATAGTTACATCACTGCAAAACCTAGAAGTAAAGAAGACCCTAGAAACTCTGAGCAGATGCTTCTTGGTCTTTTTGGGAAAGTATGTGAAAAAAACCATAACTGTTGATCGTGCATAAGAATGAGGAAAATTCTAGTGTACTCTGAAAAATTGACAACTTTTTACAGAAAAGAAACAGAAACATATGAATTCAGCTATATTAAGTGCTTTTTCATAAATATCTCCAACAAAATAAAATATTTTGACAGACTTGAAAGCAACACAGTTTTATTAAATTGATGGAAAGGTTCCGCTGGCTTTGCATTGCACTGCACAAGACATCCCTCACAGACAGGATGCAGCCAACTTAAAGCTCTCAGCAGGGACTGCACTCTGGGCTTAACTGATTACATAAAACATTTTAAGTCATTTTAATGAAACAAAATATTGCATTGCAGATGAAATTAACTCAAAATATTTTACTTGAATTTTCCCAATAGAAACGTGTTACTTTGGAGGGGAGTTGGAAATTTTCTTGTGTGCAGTAATGCTGATTTTAATGAGAATTTGTTTTTTGTCAGGTTGTCCTAGGGGAGAATTTCTAAGAGCTCTGCCATGTTTTCCATAGAAGAGCTAATTAGGATTGTACTGCTCAAGTCCTGCTGGGGGGACAATCTGTGGTACAACGTTCAGCATCACCAGTGGAGGTGCAGACCCTCCAAATAAGTTATAATAGATGGCAGTACCCCTGACTGTACAGCATCAGGCCAGGGGCCTCTGCAGGGTGAGACTTGGGGCAGAGCTTTCAGGTGATTCTGCTCTGCCAGCAGTGGAGGGTGAGGAGCTCTGCAGATGCTCAGCTGCTGCTCAGCTCAGGCAGCTGGAGCTGATGTGACAGAATAAAGAGGATTTCTTTCAAGCCCGTTGGGCCCGGGGTGATTACTGAACACTACAATCAGGGTCTTTTACTTTTTCTTGTTTTTTTAAAGTTTGATTGCCCTCGCATGAGGCTGGAAGGCAGAGAAAGGGCTGTGGCAGTACAGATTCCTATGATCTCCCCTTGCCATGCAATCAGAAGAGCTCTGCAATTGAATATTTCGCAATAATCACTGCATTTTCAATGGGGATGATATAAAAGCAAATATCAAGGCCTCTGGCTGACAAAAGCAGAATACAGAGGGAAAATATGAAAATAGCAACTTACTTCAGCAATAAAGAGAGTATATTTTATACTGCAGTTTTTCTTTTTGTTAAATCATGACTTTCTAGTAAATGACATCCCAGAAGATATTTATCAAAGCAGGAAACCACTAGAAAGGAGCACCCTGCATTCACTTTAATATTTCTCCTTTTCTTCTGACATTTTCTTGCCTAGAGATCTAATTCCATTAAATATGTACATTTTTGACTGGAAGACTTCTTCATGTATCTTTCAGAGGAATCTTAAAAGTACATAAGGTCTGTAGGGCAGGTTTTTTTAAGTGCAAATGAGGTGCACAGTAGAATATTGTCTATGAGGCTTTTCAAATTATTTATATTCCTGCAGTGCTTTACCTTTCTCTTTCTGTGATAATGATAAGGAAGAAGTGAGACTCCAATGCACATTCTGTGGAACACTGTCAAACAACATTAGTCATATTTAATATCTGACATGCAGGAACTTACTTTGGCTGCTATCCATTTTTATTTGATTTATTAGACATTATCATGTGTATAACTTTCTCTGATCCCACAGCGTATTCAAGTTTTAAAGCCTGGTAGGCCCCCAATTGGTCAGTGTTCGAGCCCCATTACGCTCTTGTGAGTGGATATAAATTAACATTCCCTCATTAGGCCTACTTTGCAGTACATGGGAATCTGCTGTAGGAATAATGACAGCTAAATGCTCTGCTGGCCCCCAGCCATGCCCACCTGTGCTGTTCTCCTCCAGCCTTTTCTGGGGCTGTGTAGAGCTGGGTTTGACAGGGCTGGGGTGCCTGTGGCTCTGCAGGTGCTGGTGGGGGCTGGCAAAGTGGCTGCTGTCCCCGTGCCACTCTGAAACAGTGATTTTACATTGTGTTAGAGGCCACTGTGCTGTAAGAGTTGCTGCTTCAGATTTGGTATAAAGCAAAGGTCCTCCCATTTAAGATTTCATTGCTTTCTCATAAGAATTTGAGTGAAGGGTGTTAATCCTGGTGTCCCAGCCAAATTGCCACTTCAGTAGTTATCATCTGCCTGTACTGCTGGTAGTGTCACCCTCCTCCCATTATCTTTCTGCATCTCCAGCCTTATTTTAGATCCTACATTTAAATGACTTATCCTCACCATCATGCAGTGGTCCTAGCTCTGCTCTACCAAGAACGATACAGAATTATGCTGACATAAAGATGGTGATGGTAATACATTGCTTTCACTGGCTGTGTTGAGGTGTTTAGTGAATTAAATTTCTGTAGAGTAGGGAGAGTCTTCAGCAGAAGTAAGGAATGGTAGAGTGACCTGTTAATCTCGCTAGCAGAAATCTGAGGGCCAAATAGGTCTTCCCATAGCTACAAAATATCTTGTTGTCAAGAGCTATGTAAAATGTAAGGGCGTCTTCAGTCTACAAACTGTGGGCTACTCTTTCCTATCCAAACAAAAATGGCAAACTGTTCAAGAGTCTCTACCACTCCTGCCTTGGCTGTGGCTACTCGTGTTCTTATATCTCCTCAGCACTCCTCTCAAGGCCTCATATTTTTCTGTCCTATTTCAGACTTTGTCTCACTGCCCCTTTCATCAGTTGCTTCTTTAAGCTCTCATTTTCTTTTCTCTCGTGAACTCTTCCCTAAAGTCACACTTGCAGATAATCTCTTTTTTGTGTTTAAGCCCCCCACCCTTGGCATCATGGGTCTTGCACAGTCGAGCACTGTAGCAGTGCTGTCACAGGTTTGAGACGTGGTGTGGAGGCTGTGAAGGTACCCCATAGCCATACCAAGCCAGCGCTCACATGCCTCTTCTCTTAAAGCATAGATTTTATTTCCCCTCATATGTTGGCCAGCTTTACTGGGAAGAAAGAAACGGCAGTGGCAAGTTGTCTTGCCTATCCGACTTAAATATCTGTTCTTCAGATGATGAGCAGCTCTCCTACATGACATCAGCACTGACTAAGTTGAGGAAGATCTGCAGAAAATTCTTTCTCCTGAGTCTCTTTTATTGCAGTACAGAAGTACAAGTGACTGTGGGGATGGCTGCACTAAGTGCATGTGTATAGCAGTCAAACAAAATACAGTGAAAATCAGTACTGTACCTAGTCATGGAGATTTGGACTCTCAGCGTTGATTTCTCTCAGAGTTTATACATTTTCCAGGAATTTAGTTTACTGCTTGCTTACAATTTGGTGCCCAAACCGCAAATAATTGACACCAGTGTATTAAAACATGGCACACTCCCAGGGAAAAACAGTACCTGTATGTAAACCCTGTAGCTTTGTGGTTGCTCTTGGAGCTTGTCTCCACGTTAGACTTGGAGCTTGAAGGCCAGCATAATTTTGGTCTCCACCTTCCCCAACAAAACTCCTTTTGTTTCTCATTTTCTCATCCTTGCATATGTTGTTTTACTGTTGAACTTAATTCCATCTGTAATCTGCTATTATAATATTGCCTTCACCTCAAGTTCCTGAAGTGGATTTGGACTGATGAATGCTCTCAGCTTCCTTCAACTTCTTCATCATTCTCCTCTTCCTCTTCCTTTTTTTTTCCTTTTCCCTTTTTCTACTTTTATTCTTCTTTCTTCTTTTCCTTCTCCTTTTCCTTTTCATTCTCCTTTGCTTTTATCCATGTGTGGCTAACTGACCACACATCTGGAAGGAATTATCTACTTCTGCTCAGGTTCCTTCTGGTTCCCTGGCTGGAGGAGGATTCTGCCATTCATCACTAACTCAGAATGTGAATGGCACACCACTCTGTCCCTCATTGCCAGCTCAACCTCCTTTAGAAGTCTGTAGGTTTATCCTATGTAAATATGGTTCTATCCAGTGTTGCCAGCCAGTCTATTGTAGTGTTCAGCCCTGCAGCCCACTGAAATTCCAAGCCTTCTTTCCTGAAGGTCTGTTTTTCCCTGAAATTCAGGAATGTGGTTGCCTTTCTTCAGTTTTTTGTTTGTTGTGTGGTATTATTTCCTCTTCCCAGGTCTTAACTTGACCTTCAGGTGGCACTGAGATCTGCTGTTGTAATTGTACATGGCTTGTGACAGAGGTTAATTCAGAGAATAAGTCATCTAACTTTGGTTGCTGCGAGTTTTGAGAAATCATATTGCAGGTGTTGAATTATAGCTGAATCTTTGACATGTTCAAGGAATTCTTGCTCCTGCTGATTTCTGCAAAGTGTAGTCTGATAGCATCTCCTAACAGCTCAATATATTCCCAGGAGTACTTGAGCTGAGGCAGTTTTAGTTGCACTGCAATCAGTGTAAGCAGGGGTAAAAAAAAAAAGTACCTTTAACACTGAGGCTGGTGGAACTTCCCCTCTGTGTTTCCGTCCCTTGGGCTGCCTGGCAGCTGCTCTCCACATACTCCACCCCCAGATGTTTTGATAACATCTCTGCTGATAAGTACTAGCAATATATCAATAAATAAAAGTGCAAAGTAAACAATCACTGTCACCAGAAATATATAGTTGAGACAGCACATTTTGAAATGAGCAGAGGTGAGAGTTTGTCATCCTCAAAGAGCCAGGGCCCACCTACACGCTGCCATATGGCTGCAGGCACCTGTGGGACCCAATAGAAAGACTGTCACCAGTTTTTCATTTGCAAGGTGTGTGCGCCTCTTTGTGTATTCCCTGTAAAACATCTGAAGAGAGTGGGAGAGGCATTAGCAAGATAAATATGTGGCCAAACCCCAAAGAGAGAATACAGATTGGTGTTAGGAGAAAATAATTAATTATATTTTATGCTTAACAGCCTACCACAGGAAACTGGCTGAGAGCGGGAATGGTGCTAAGTGTTAGAAGCAGTTCTTTTTTCACAAGGTTTTCCCTGCCGGGATCTCATCAAGCCAAAAAGGGTTTCTCTAAGGCTCCTTGTCCCCACTAGATAATGGTTTCATCCTTTGTTTTCTTTTGTTCCTACTTCCACCATTGATAGCAGCCTGCAGGAAGAGGGGTGGGGAAATATGTTGCTTCTGCAAAAATCACTGTAGGAAGAATAGCCAGAACATAAATGATACTGTTTTGGCTTCAAAAGGGTAAGCAGGTGTCTTAGGAGTCCCAGAAGAGCGATGTGCAAGCTTGTACAAACAACCTCCGAATCACGCCTGTTTGTTATTCACACAAAGAGTTGAAACCCTCTGAATTCCTCAGTTCCCAGAATTCAGATGGTGCACAATGGCCCATAATGAACAGCACCTGTGCTTACCTCAATTACTACACAGAGCTGAACAATGGCAAGAAGGGCTTTCAAGAATATTTTTTCAATAATAGATTTAGTTATGTCTTTCATAATTGGATTCAAAAGCTCAAAATTTCATTTTGCAACTTGTTCATGAAATTTGTATGAAAAAGTCTGGCATTTATTCAAAAGAAATACTCTATGAACAAGAAATTGCAAAACAGCCAACTGCTGGTAACTAAGCAGCCAAATTATAGTCCATGCACTTGGCAAATACACCATCTTTTTTATTATTTCAGTAATTGAATTTCTGTTAAAGCGTGGAGTATAATTTAACATCAGGAATTTATTTATAATACAATAGTGTTACAGTAATAAATGCATTATTATTGTCACTTTTAATGGAGTCTTATGTATTCCCTCAGAGACTATGTGGCAGACTCTGAGACAACCACTGCATCAGTGTTGTTTGTAGACAATTGAATTAATTGGAGACAGGGTCATTAACTCGACCTGAATACCTCTGATTGCTTCTGTAAATAAGGTTAGAGAGCAAATGGCTAATCTTTGTTGTCATTATAGATTCTTTTTACATTTTCACACTGCCTTGTATATTAAGATCATTTTGCTAAGCAGCTTTCCAGGCTGTCGTCGTGTTTACGGTATTGTCTTGCATGGCACACAACTGTAATTGTATCAGACTTACATTTCATTTCCCATATCTATATAAAACATGATACTAGAGAAAGACCTATTCTGAATTGCAGCACATAAAAACCATTGGACCAACAAATTAATAAACCAAAATGAATAAGCTGTGGTATTAAAAAATAATCAAATCACAAAACAAAAGTTGATTTTGTTTGCTTTTGTTTGCAAATTCCAACCTGCAACACTCGCCAGGGATAATATAATGAATCCATTACTCAGCTGGGAGCATGACCTGCAAGGCCAGCTCTGTGTATACCAGCCTGTGAGTTAAGTGTTATCCGGACTTTTGGCATGGATTTTCTTGGAAAATGAGCAGTGGGCTGTCATTAAAGCACAGATAGAACACAGACATTTCTCAAGGAGAGAACCAAAAAAAGGGCTGTGAGTATGCTGTTCCATTTCTCAACAAAATGAAGAATGTAGCCTCAGAGGCCTAGGAAAGCATGTGTCAGGAGCAAGAGACACCCTAAACTTGAGAATGGCAGGTTCACATTAAACTCAGGGATACCAGCTTGTCATCACTCCCATATTCCACTCTATACTTAAACACTTTGCTTTCTCAGAAATGGCCTTGTAAGTAGAAGAAAACAGCTGGCAGTGACTGCTATTTGCATGTATTTCTTTCATTCTAAACTTATATTCAAGATGGGCTTGAACCCAAACCCCAGAAATGCAGTGTGAGTTATCCACACTCAGGAGCCAAGTGTGGGATCCTGAGTCCATCTGTAACCTAGACATTAAGCAATGTTTTATGACTTCAGATTCAAAAAAAACAGCCTCTCCACTTCAAAACTTGCAAGTAGAGCTTTCAGCTTCGAAACTTTGCCCATGTCAAACTCCCATGGACAGTCTGTTGGTGCAGTAATCCGGCCTGACTGTGGTGGGAGGAATATGCTACTGCACTACGTTTTCTCTCAGCAGTCTCTGCACAAGTCACTTATAAAAATATCTAGGGATGTTGCTTCACTTAAAAAGCAAAAGAGGAAACAAAGCAGTGAATAGATGGTAAACTGCTCCAGTATGTTGAAGGCATAATCTGAATTTACTGACTGGCATTGTAGGTTTGGCTCTGCAAAAAGAGGGATCAGCCAAGCAGTGTTATTACTGGACAAGATCCAGCTGATCTGAAATTCACGGTGAGCTTTTTAGCCCTGAGCCAGAGGGTCTGTGTTTCTCCCTGCATATTTTCAGGGATGCAAGCAGTGATGGTGTTCACCTCAGACCTTGCTGTTGAAGCAATTGGTCGTGCTCAACCTTGGACCAGTTGTGTTACCATCTGCTGCAGGGGCTGACTTTGGAGCACTGTCCTTCATTAATGTAGCTTTATTGCCTGTGATAACCCAAATACTGCAGTTAGAATTTGAGAGGATGGGGTATTTTTTAAGTGTAATGCTGAAAATAAGTCACTACTTCTCCACTTCCCTGCTGGTAGAGTGACATCTCGCTACTGATTTTTGTCACTAACAAGCAAAAGAGTTTCTTGTAATCAGTAACCTCCATGCCACACTAGAACATTAAGAGATTGAGGCTGTCCAGGCAGATGTGTGAAGACATTTGCACCTTACTAAGGGAACGATTATCAAGTGGAAAACAATAAAAAGTGCAAGAGAGATCGAACTTTGCCTATTTACCTCTGTATCCATGAGGGGGTTGGGTTTTCCTGATCTTTGCTTTTTGGCAGACCTTCAACAAATCATTGCTAATACAATAACTCTTCTTGAGTCTGGGGAAAATGGATGGTGGTAATGTTGAATAGTCCATTTCTGGTCACTCAGGAACATAAATGTCCAGAAAGAAAGCATCTTAGGTGGAAGGTTTTTAAGAAAAAACAATACAACTAATCCTAAAGATCTAAATAGTTTTGCCCATATTGAGTGTTTTTCAGCCCTCCCTTGACAAAACCCACTTTATGCTCAGGATTATGGTCAATCTTTTCCTGAAGCCCTCTTTGGGAATACAATGTTTGCCTACTCCCAGGCAGATGTTAAAGTGCCTCTGCCAGGCATCCCAGTTTCTCAGCCTGTGTTAAGAAAGCAGGCAGTGTGACACTTCAGGAAGGAATCCAGTGTTAATTCTGGCAGTCCCAGTTATTCTTTCCTGTCTGGATGAAAGCTGGCTCCAAACTTGTCCTCACCCTGCACACAGGCAGTGCAATCCCTGTGTTTGCAGTGTTTTGACTTGGCTCCCACAGAGTCAAGTGCTGCTGAGCACCACCAGCTCCCTCTGGCAAACGTGGAGCTCTGTTTGCCCACAACATCCCAGCAAGAAAGTGCAGAAGCTATTTGGATCTTCCTTTTATGTTGGGGTTGATGTAAAAGGCTGAAAGGAAAGATTTTCAGCCAGATAAGGTTACAGAATTACAGATTCTCTGTTTCCTTTTGCTGTCATTCAAAATAACAAGCATAGAAAATTCTGTTTAAAATAGATGAGCCTTTTTGACTTAAAGGGTTTTCGTGTCAAAGATTTAAGATGTCAGGTTTAAACATGACAGTGATAGTATTAGGCAGAGTATGAGAGCAAATACTTGTAGCAACTGTCATTTTTTTCTGACTGTTTATTAATGGTCTTTTGTGATTTATAGTGAATGTTGTGAAGGATCTTTAAGTCTATTTATCACTCAGAGAAGCACCTTTTTTTCCTTAATACCTACGTATGTCATAATTAAGGGTGGATGCTGCTTAACGATTTAGCTCTGTTCTTAACATAAGAGCATTCAAGATGATATTTAATCCTAAGTAGATTTGATACCTTTTTAAGTCTATAAAGCAAAGTATTATGTAACTGTCTAAAATCAGCAGCATTAAAAGGAGATCATATTAAACATAAATATACAGAAGGTTAAGATTTTCACTCCAAATGGAACCTTCTACCCCATTTTAAAATGGATTGTAAGGAAGACACCTATGTTGCAGCATTCAGCTTTATTAATATTTTACTAGAGAGCTTTCTCCTTGTTCAAAAAACAAGTCATGTGTGCTGAAGTACAACTTTATATCCATGAAACGCTCTGGTGCTGTGCCATAAATTCATCATGCTCCTTTAGGAATACTTCTTTAAAAACTATTTCAGAGTAATTGCCCATTATTAATAATGATGATTCCTTTTTACTGTTATGGCAATAGCAGTGAAACAAAGTGTCTACTTGTGGTTTTCATGAGTGCCTGTGTACTTCTGTGGTCCCTGTTATTACAAATTCAATCTGATGAATGTAAATATGCTTGGAGTCTCACAATACTATATGTATTAATAACAGGGGAAAGTGCCAGGAATTCAATTTTGCCCATTGAATCCCAGGGAGACCAAGGATTTGAACCAGTATTCTGCAGTGTGGGACTGGTTCTATAAGCACGGGGTTGTCTCTCTTTACAAAGGTGCAGCAGTCATCTCCACAGAGGTGGATTATTTGTGCCTTTGTCATTTGAGTGCCTGCCTATGACCAACCATGCCTGTAGCACCAATCGTGCTGTTTCATGCTTTCTACAGTGCATAGTGCATGGAGATTGCTGCCAGTTTGTGAGCAGCTGAAGCTCGTTTAGTCGAATATTACCCAATTTGTTCTGATTATACTCAGGTTTTATCTCTGTCCCCTTCAGTATTGCTTGTTTTACTCATCATGCTCCTGATAATAACTACAGGTGGAGCCATCTTGGGTCTTTTCTAAATAAGGACAGCTTTGACATCCTGCAACAGGTATTTTTCCCCTCCTCTGGCTTTTGTTCCCTATTCCTCCTCTTTGCTCTGGTCTGAAACTGCTTTTACTGCTGATCTGCTCCCAATGGATTCCCCTGGAGAGGAAATCCTCCTGTGGTTTCATGAGCTCACATTGGGACACTTGTTCAGTGCTCAGGTGTAAAGGACTGTGTGTGTGCCATAAAGCTTTGGAAAAGCAGGATATGCCTTTTGGCACCTTTTCAAGCTCAGAGGGATTGTTTTACACGGAGAGAGAAATGAAAAAACTCCAACTTTCTAATGTTTTCTTACAGCTTCGTTGCTCAGCATAGTAAAAATTAGCTTTCCTCAGATAACAGATGAGACTGGAAATGCTGAGGAGTTGGAGGTGTCATGTGGATCCATCTGCACCAGTGTGATTTGGTCCCAGAGCCTGCAGTTCTCTTCCCACTGGCTCTGCAAGCTGGATTCTGTTTTCGGTTAGAACTGAAGCAGAACTGAGTTAGCATGAGAAGGGTAGCTCATTTAGAACATTACATGCCCAAATTTCTGCCATACATGAATGAGAAAAAACACAACACTTTGCTCTTAGAGGTTCACTTTGGATGGTTTTTCCATGACCACACGTGGACTTTCTGCTGTAGTAAATAAAATCAAAGTGTAAATAACTGACTCCTTAAAAAACATTTTATGTTCACTTGAAATTGTGAACTGTAGAAGGGTGAATATGTGCTTCTGCACTTCCACAGAAGATTTGCAAAGTGTACTGAAAGATGCAGTATTCCAGGATTTCCTTGGCGGAAAATAAAGACGTTTCTGTGTATCAATCCTCATATCTAGCTTGATTCAGTGGGGCAATATTGATATAATAAAGTGGTTCCATTTTTATCAAATGAGACCCTTTGGAGTCTCACAGTAAGAGAGAGTATTCTTGTTCTTCCAGATGCCAGGCAAATAGTAGCACATCAGGGCACAGTACAAATAATGCTCTCTGACACTTGAATGTATTCACTAAAATATTGCACATCAAAAAGCCTACATACATTGCATTCCCTGAATAATATCACGCTCACAAAATTGTTTCTAAACTCTGAGGTGAGCAGAGTGATGCATGCAGGAATCATGGATACAATATTGCTTTTAATATGCAAAATCCCCTTCTCTTCCACGTCAAATGTGTATAACAGTGCTGTGATATTGGAAGAAGAGTGATTACCATACCAATAGTTCAGAAAGTTTTTTATGTGCACCATTAGAGATGTGGCATTAAATTTCCCCCTCTTCTGTTTGTTTTTTTTTTATAATGTCATAGTTTGATATGTTACACCTGTTCTTTATTGCAGGTGTGATGGAGTCAGAATTTACTGAAGCCCAGGAATAAAAACTGGAAAAGAGACAGAATAGGACAGTAGAAACAGTGCCATGGTTAAAGTCACATTGCAGATGTATATACACAGTTCCACCTAGGATTTGTGGCTAATGTAATTCTTTATTGGAAGGCTTTGACCTTGTTATGGATTCTTGGCAGCTTTTCCCCACTCTATTCATTACTAATGCAAGCTGTCAATCACTTTAGTTCTGCTTTGACATGATTGTGGCTCATAGGAGTTAGCTCTGTCATTCTTTTTATTTCTTTCATCTTTACTATCCTTTTTTATGGTCTTTAAAGCTGGAAGTATAAAAGGGTTATATGTATATGAAAAAAATCTGTTTCAGTAACTCTATCAACCTTGTTATAAACAGTCTTTGATTAAAACAGTTACTTTTGAACACAGTAAAATGAGACTGTGACTTTTTACATACAACATCTTGTAAATTACCCTCCCCCTCAAAATAAATCAGAGCTCCCACTTGCATTACAGTACTCAGGATTGATACAGGCAGATCAGCTGCCACATCCTGAATAACATATTAGAAAGGTTTTCCCTTTCCGTGTGTTTTGAAATGAGAGAGCCATCATAAGTGATGTCTTACTACACGTGCTAATGTTAGCTGAAGCAACAATTTCCACACCTTATTTCATTTCATTGACCTGGGTGCTGATTAATATTTTAAAAGCCTTGATACAAGTTTCCAGTTCCTGTGTCAAGCCAATCTTTGAAAGTTTAGATTTGAATCCTACCAGCCTGATGTGAAATAATTTAATGCTAACCAATGGAAAGGCAGTGAACAAATCATCCAGAGCAATCCTTTTCTTTAAAAAGCAATCTAATGGCAGATGTGTATAAGTTTGAAGATAAAAATATGAACACTTCATTATGAAAAAAAAAAATTGCAGCTCCCTTTCAAATTAGAAGAGAGTATTACCTCCTGATAACGGTGTAAGAATAGAAGAGAAATAAAACTTTGTTATTGAACAGTTATGGTATTAAATTTTGACACTAAATATTAATCTGCTGGGTGCTGCACTATTATTATCTGCTAGAATAATGAAACAGCCTTTTTTATGCAGCATGCAGTGAGTCCAGCAACTCCAAGTAATGCCCATCAGGTTTGCAGTTTTTCTGTAGAAATAAATCCAAAGGAGAGATTGGGCTGGCTTCTGAGCAACTCCAGAGGGTTTGTTCCTCTGTTTTTTCAAATAAAATGTAGGGAGTGGGACAACAACAGTATCCAAATAAGAGAAGTGTTGCTGTCTGCTCTGGTAGATGCTGCAGTGTAGTTGAGTGCACAAAAGTCTTGCTCAGAGCTGGGCGCCCAATTTTCAGTGCCCTGTGCAATCAGACTCTTTGTTCTCAGGAATTTGCATTTTAAATAGACAAGCCAGATTAAGCATAGGCCACATAGCCTCTCTTTTACTCAGCAGGAACTGATGCACAGACGTATTTTCTTCTCAGACAAAAAGCAAAATTCTTCTCAGTCCCAATCCAGTGCCTCAACAGGAAGATCAACTAGTCTGTCAAGTCTGTAGTCAGCTTTCCAGCATAGACCTTGCCCTTTCCAGATTTCATTGGTTGAATTTTCCCTAAATATAGACTTGTGCAGTAAAGCAACCTTTGTAGAGTGCTGCTTCTAATGGAAATACATTGCCAACATGGATGTACTGTTGACTCACTGGTCAGTTCCCATCTACAGTTTCCCACTGCCCAGCAATGCTCTGCTTTCTCTAAGTTTACGTTTTGGTTTCTGAGTAGAACAGTGAAACAAGTGGCCGATTCATCATTACCCTAAAAAGGAAGGGTTAGTATGAATAAACCTATTGTTGGAGAGGACCATCTATTTGCCAAATTCTCCTCACAGCAATTAACATGGCTACATTTAATTGGGAAAAGGTTCAGGGAGATAGCTAAGAACTTGTTAGGAACTTTTGTTCCTTGATGAGTTTTACTGCTGTAGTCTGAACTATACCTTTTTTTTACATCTGTATTTACAAGGTTAAAAGTTTATTGTTTTTCTTATTAGATGTTAATGAGTTGGAGTATTTCACATTATCTTTGTTGCAGCTAGCAGGTTTAATTTTGAAGATCATTTATAACAACAGTAGGGTAAATTATATGCTGAAAACAATATAAGGGTCCACATGACAACAAAAACTGCATAAGCCACATATCAGGCCTTTGGTTCTCTATGCAGCATAATGATCCAGACACATAATAATGCCACATCTGCTTTAATTTGCTTTGGAAAAATAACCCATGAATTAGAAAACAGACAAGCCTCAGGGTGATTGGGGCACATCACCTGTACCAGTGAACTGCAGTGAAAGAAAGATGGTTGGTGTGTGGTGAGGTCCGTGCAGCTCCTCACCAGGAGCCATCAGCAGCCACACACCTGCAAGTCTCAGCTTGCAAGAGCTCAGCAAGAGCTGGAAAATACTCCAGGTACTGATGGTACTGGTGTTTGTCCCCTCCTTCAAAGCATTTCTCATCTCATGCTTTGTGGCCACACTGTGCACAATTATCAGGGACTGGGGAAACGTTTGCACTGCAGAAGCACAAGAAGGGAGATGGGTGAAGGTGCTGCAGAAGAGCTTCCTTCCAGCTTGCTTCCAGATGTGCAGGTCTGCTCTGTCAGAAAGGGTCCCAGCTTACCAGTCTGCAGGCAGCTATGGACACTGTCATGGTGACCTTTGCAAGGGACAGAGGCCTTGTCCCCCTGGTTCCCCTGGTTCCCCTGGCTCCCCTTCCCTGCAGCGTGGGTCTCGCTCCAGGGCTCTCATCTCCAGGCACAGGAGGAGATGGGAGAGGGGTGAGCAGCCACTGATCCATCTGGCCTGAGTCATGGGGGTCTCCCTGCCCAGTCATTTTGCACCTTTGCCCCCAGCCTGGTCGGGGCTCTGGGTCAGGGCAGGGCACATCTGACTGCCCTGCAGGACTCAGCTCAAGTGCTGAGCACAGGGCTTGCAAAATGAGGAGAACAAACTTAAAAGGAGGGAAAGCTGATGTTTCTATTAACTGCAGAGAGGCCTTGCACTTAGAGAATGTGACAGGCCCACACTGAGTATGAGGATGACTGTAATACCTCTGCTGTTTGCTTTGTGTGTTTGCACTGCAAGCTCTTTGGCCCAAGGACTGTGCCTCATCATGTATTTACACAGATCCAGCACAGCGGGTCACTGGTCTCAGTAGGGGCCTTCAATCTCAAGTGATAATAATGAACTGGCTTTCTTCTAAGTGTTATTTACCCAAACAATGCTGTGTTCCATTGTGCACCATTGTTTTTATTAATTTTTTTTTTTCAGTTCACATGAAATAAAAACATTGTCCACCCAAACACTGAGGAACAATATGAATGCTCATCTCCTGCTGGGAAATAAAAATTCAATAGTTTCAAATATCAGTCCTTCTTGCCCCCTTTAGTCACTTAGGACTTATGTCTGATGATAAAATGCTTTAAATCCACTTTAAACCTTGTCTGGACTGGCATTCCTTGTCTGGATCTTAGCAACATAACAAAGCTTGCCTTGAAAGTCTCTTCAAGAGGCAACCCCCAGTTCACGTAGTTGAAACCTATGTAAGGAAGCCCAGTTTATTTGTAGAACAGCTGCTTGAATTGCAGAATCTAGCCCAGCATCTTTCAAAACATGATTGAACTTTAAATCTCCAGAAATCTCTGGAAAGAGTGCAAACCAAGTATTTTTTAACTAAGAGATGCATTTTATTTAAGGAAAAAAATCACAAAAGGCAATCCAGAATAACTACTCAACTTATTTTATTGGAAGTAAAGATTCATTTTTATGCACTTTTTTAATGCTTTTTTGTGTGTTTGTGAAACGTATGTATACCTTTTTCTTCTGAACTGCATTGTAAGAAGTTGGTTGTGCCTGTAGCTATGTACAAGATCTATCTTTAGTATGATGAGATGCTAGAAAAGGCATTTTGGGTCTTATCTGATTGTTTTGCAAAACATACACAGTTGCTCTCAACCCAAACTACATGATGAAAATGAATGCTTCTACTTTAATAATGAGGATCAGCAATGATGCCTTCAGCATGAAACTGCCCGGTGTAGCCAAGGCATAATTTTATTATCCCAGATGAAAGAAAAATATGACCTCATTTTGTTTTGTATGAAAAGCATTATTTTGAGCCTGTCTGGTTCCTGCATGCTTGCTGAGCTGTGCTACTCAGTAATGTTTGGCACATGGCAGCTTTTTCTGAGGCTGGTGTGCAGAAAGAAAGAAAACAAGGCCAGGTTGGAGCTGCTATCTATTTCCATGGTTTTATTCCTGCCCTTTGAGCTCTTTGTCAGACAGTTGTAGTCTGCTCCAGAACGACTCCTGTTGTTTTGTGAGCACATCCCAGCTACAGTGTTAGTCCCAGAGTGCTAGCAGAGGTAAGTTGTGTTTAGAGGCAGGAAAGGTCTGGCTGGGGCACTGCCTTTCCCTTCTTTGATCTAATATAAGAGGTGTTATTCTTTACATCAATTGTCTTAATGAGAGCAGATGTGCCAGTCCTGAGAGCACAGCATGTCCTTAGGCAGATGTGCACAGATGTGTGTGCAGCCCCACACACAACCCTCTATGTGGAGGTTGCCTGGGCACAAACCACTCCAGAGAAGCTCTCAGATTTAGGGGGAAAGTTGTTTTTAAATTAAAACTTCAGTCTTCTGATAATTCCACAAATAACACTTTTTCTTTTAAGGCTGGTGCTTCATTCTGGCGTTATAGGATGGAATTGCCATGTTTGCCTCCTCATTCTGGGAATCCTTGTGGTGGTTTCTATTTTATTCTTCCTGGAAATATTTGCAATGAAATATGAAAGCTCAGTTTTCATCTACTATTAGTGTTTTCCAAGTAGAAAATATAAGACCAAAATTACAAGATATTGATGAGAAAGGCAAATACCCCTACAAACATATTTTCTCCACTTTTCTGTTTCCTTGCTTACTGTAAAAAAATTGCATGAAAAATGTGTTTTCTTACACTTCCTTGAGCTTCACTGAGAAGGAGGGATAAAGGAAGAAATACAAACAGTTTTCAAAAATAATTTTACTAAATACAAAATGTAAGATCCATTTTAATTCAGCAGTGGTTACTTTTCCGTAATGCTTTTGGAAATGCCTATCTGTTTCCATCATCTGTTCTTTGATTGCCTTTTACGTCCAGTTGAAATTTTGTAAGTAGCCCTGCTTGAATCAGTTGAGTAAGGAGCCGCTAAAAGAATTAAAAAATAAAAAGTGTATGGACTTAATGAGCAACAAAGTTAGTGATCTGCAGCGATTACCCAAGTGAGTAATTTTGTTTCATTAATGCACCCTAAAGCACCAAGCTGTTTTGTCAATGGGCACTGCAGGGCCATGGCAAGGCTCAGACAGTTTTGTTACCAACCGCCGTGTAAGCCAGAGGTTTTACCAACAAGGAGGGAGAGAAAGTGGCTTAGTGTAAGAAGAAAATTAAAGTCCATCTATTATTGTCATGGAAGCCACTGGCGATGCTTGTAAAGATTCTTTTTTGTTTCTTCCCCTGGCTTTTGCAGTTTCTTGGTTACTGTGTTTTTTTAAGAGGGCGTCTTGATGCACAGAGCATCTTGGTTTGAAAAGGAAAGGAAAGCATATTCCTTGCTTAGTTGAATCCTTCTTGGAGGAAAATAAAAAAGCTGATAGAAACAGAGGCAAAGCTGTATTATACCATGTAGGCATCTCTGGATCACTCAATATGGGACACACACAGTGTATGATATATTAAGGTGAAGTATTGAATATCCATAAAGGCGTACTAGCAAATGGTGTCAATTTTCAAACACTTTGCTTTGTCAGCTTCACAAATTTAAAATCAATCATCAAAAAGTCCCAGTATAGATCAGTTGAAGAGACATATAACCTTATGGTTATCTCCCTGATGAAAAAGTTGAAATTAAAGATGAGTTTATAAAGACTCAGACTGGCAGAATTCTGTAGTGCTAAAAGCTGGGGTCATCTGACCTCTCAGATTAGAAACAAATGATGAGGAGAAACAATGACACACAGTGCACTGCTAATAAATACATCTTGGAGGACAGTTGAACACACAGAAAAATAGATTTCACAGAGAAGCTTATTTTCAGCATGAATGCTATTTTCTCACTGCATTATCATAAATATGAGAGGGAAAAAAGCTATAAATAAAAAATTCTCGGGCACTCCCTGGAGACTTGTCAAAAGTACATAGATTTTGTACACTGCAGTGTAAAAGTATTCATTAAAATTAATTTTTAAAATGTCCTGTCCAATACTAGTTGCCTGATGTCCTTCCTTTGATCATAAATTATAAATGAACTGGCAAAAAATGAAGAAACCATGATTCCATTAATGAATTATTTAAGTGTGATTGTTAGTTTTTGCAATCATCATCCTAATAAGCTCAGGCTTGTGACACTGAAGTGTTTCTTACTGGAGGGTGGTGATGATGGTAATGTTATTAACATAATCAATGTGTCCCATGAGTCACGAACCCAGCCAGCTCCTCTGGTGGCTCCACAGTGGCGCAGCCCCTGGAGCTCTCATGGGTGTGCACTGCAGGAGAGGGAGGTGACACTGAGGACATTGGGTGTGAACGGGGTTCACTGGCAACACTTGCAAAAAGCCAGGAGCACACTAAGAGAGGGTCTTGTCCCCGCAGCAGCCTGCCAGTGCCGGTGGCACACGCCGCTGGCTTGGCCCATTCCAGCGGCGGCTCCGGCAGCTCCAGCGAGTCCGAGAGCAGCTCCGAGTCCGACTCCGACAGCGAGAGCAGCTCCAGCGACAGCGAGTGCAACGAGGAGTCCCGCAGTGCCACGCCAGAGGTGAGGCCAGGCTCGGCTCTCCCCAGAGGGGCAGCGGCGAGGGGAGCAAAGCCCCGCTCCCTGCCCCGGGGATGTTGGAGTTCTGTGCTGTTTGATGCTGTCGGCTTCTTTTCGCTTTGCCATTTCACATGTATGACCCACATACACGTTCTAGCTTTTAGAAGAATCTTTCTGGCCTACATTTGAGTTGCTTTAAAGAAATATTTAGATTTTTGCCAGTAGCTAGAGAAGATTTTATTGACACAGTATTCAGCTGGGGACTAAGGAAGGGCAACATGACAAAACTATCTCTTCAGGGACTAGCTAAACTTTTTACTTGTATTAAATTTCTCCAGGGCTAGGTTGTAAAACAGATAAGGAAGCCTAATTAACCATAAATACTCCATAAATACTCCCATAAAACTAGCAGTCACCACTAGTTGACTGAAATAAAAGGGTACATTAGAAAAGTTCTCTTTTAAAGGGAAAAGCACTGCTTCTGTCTGAGATTTCCTCCTTGTCATCCTTCAATCTGCAGCCTGAACCCCCCTCAACAAACAAATGGCAGCTGGATAAATGGCTAAATAAGGTGAACCCCCACAACAAGACCATCATCAACAATCAAAATGAGCCTCACAGTGAGAGCAGCTCCCAGGCCCAGAGCAACCAGCAGGCCGAAGGGCCAAACAAAGGGAAGCTCAACAGCAGCCTGCCCCCGACCGATCCCAAAGACCGGGCAATCCTTAGTCCCATCCGAGAGAAAGCCAAACCACGGGTTGCCCAGAAAACCCCAGAGGCAAAAAGCTCCAAGCAGAAGTCACCAGCTCATAATGAGCCAACTTCACAAAGGACTACTGGGAAAAAGCAACCCAAAAAGGTAGAAAGGACTTCCAGTGTAGAAGAGTATAACTGGCCCAAACCAAATAATACCAGCAACACTCCCAAAGAAAAAGACACACAGGAACCCCCCGAGCAGCCAAAGGTTCGAACTAAAGCAGCAGTTGGGAAGACAGCTCCAAGGAAAGAACCACGAACTAGCACAGGTCTCACTTCAGAGAAGAAAAAGTACAGAGGCCCCAGCAAAATTGTCCCAAAGTCCCGGGAGTTCATTGAAACTGATTCATCTACTTCTGATTCAAACACAGACCAGGAGGAGAGCTTGCAGGCGAAGGTGCTGCCAGCCTGCACTGGGTCTGGCAGTGGTGTCAAAGTGAAGGACTCTGGCAGTAACATCCTCAGCGTAAGTAGCTTAACCAGCAATGGCAGCAACACATCCATTGACCAGACCAGCAATGACCTGGAGGAGCAGCTCTTTTCTCCTATCCCAGTCGTTCAAAATGAACTTCTGTCCCCACTGAGAGAATATGAAGAACTCAAATCTCTGTGGGTGAAAATAGACCTTAGTTTACTCTCTAGGATACCTGGACAGGAAACTTTTGAGACCACATCTGTGAAAAGTGAACCAAGAGAGGCCAATGTGAAACACAGGCGACCATCTCGAGAGTCCCCTACCCCAGCAGCTGAAAAACCCTCCACAAAATCCAAAAGGAAACACAAGGTAAGGCATTTTCACTGTTTAAAGGAAAACACTTGCACTTCTGAGAACCCTGTAGGTCAGGACCAGAGGCAGTGATTCCTCACTGGAATCACTGGGCTGGGCTGTGGGAAGGCACCACGGCACTGAGGCTTTACTGATTTTACAAAGGACAGACATTTACAAGTGCACTACAAACTAACATCAGAAACTAGTAAAAAGCAAACCCCAGCTGACAAAATCAATAAACAATGTATTTTTTGAGATTTTTCTTACAAGCTTTTTCACTGTATTTGCTCACTCACCTATTAGTTTCCAGTGTTCTGTAATCTGCAGAAAGTGATGAGTTCTTATTAGTACAGTTTCAGGCATACTCAGAAAATGTGACTTCTGCTTGAAAGGGAGGGGTTTGTTGTCTGCAGAATTAAGGTGTTTTCACCACTGGTTTAAACAGACTTCATCAAAGTCAGTGATATGGTGCTTTCTTTTGCTCCTGGTGAATTCAGTTTTTGTATTTTTTTGTGGTATGAACAAATATGATTCATAGAAATATAATTTACTTAACTAGCTGCTTTCTCTGCACAGCTACCCAAAAAAACAAAATATATTTTGACTGAAGGCATGATGTTTTATCGTGTGTTTTATGTTATTTATGCCCAAGGGTATCCTACCTTGTGGGATATGACATTGCACTTCAAACTAAATGTGTTTTCAGAAAAGAAACTGAGGTTTTATACCCTAAATGAATTTTTGTAGTCAGTTTTTGCAGCTGAAATGCTTGTACTCTGGTCTGTCTGTGAAAAGTCATCATAGTGTATTTTTTATACCCCAAATTTTATAAATCATTGTGAATATGACTTCAGCTGTCTGTTTTGGTGGACTTCTTGAAATCCTAAGTTTGAGGAGTCCAGTGGTACAAGAGAATTAATGCAAGACAAAGACAGATGATGCCAGGCAGACACAGGGTCTACACCCCTGCCTAAATGAGTCACTGCACTGGCTCCTTCCCTGTTGAATTAAGTGAAAATAATCACATGAGTAAACTCAGCAGGTTTTTATGCAATTTATATTCTAGCTGCACACTACAGAGATGCAAGAAGGAAGGAGAAAAAAAGAGGAGAGGGATGTATAAATGTCTATAATTGTGTATGTCTAAGTACACCAGGGTGCATATTACTTACACCAAAAATAATTCCTGCTGGGTGGCTTAGTGGAGTGTTTGTATCATGGAGAAGGAACCTTGACCAAAACACAAGTGCAGTATTGGCAACTAAAGTGAGGGCTCCCAGGGAATAAAAAAAAAAAATAAGGGGGGGGGGGTTATATGAAAGCTGGAACCTCATAATTTCCTTAACTGAGACTTTGAATCAGAAAGTAACAAAATGGAGAACCTTGCTCTGGGCCTCTGCTAACATAAGCTGCACTCTGAATCAGCCCTTTCACTTGTATTATGATTATTCACTGCTACCCAAGGGGAAACAAGCCAATTAGGGTGACTTAAGGGTATACAAAGAGTTAAAGCAGGGTAGGGAGAGACTAATTTGTGTTTCTAAATCATGCTATTAAAAGATTTATTTTAGCCACCTACTAGTGGGCTTGAAGACTGATATGAAGGTTCCAGTGACAGAGCAATAATCAGCTTTGCTTGTATCATCCTAGTTCAGGCACAAAAGTCATGCATCAGGGAGTATTCCAAAGCAAATTTCAAATGAGCTATTGCTGCTAATGACTACCCAGCTCAGTCTTCTACTCCTAGTCCTGTGAGGAATACTTACTCAGAGAAGTTTTCCCATCAACTTCTATTAGGTCAGTGAGTAGAAGCTATTTACTTGAATAAGGTTTGGTGCTATCAAACCATTGCATCTAAATTATTAATTAAATTCCAGTGCACTACAGAAGATAACTTTAGCACATGAGACATTTTGCTTCCTAATTACCTGCTATGTCACTTGTTATATAACTTCATGTCACGTGTTTGGAGCACGTTTAGCCCTGATTGCAGGTGACTTTCACTTCTCTTAGACCAGTAGTTTAACTGCTGCTGCTAGAAAGGAAATACACTGAGATTCCATAGGTCTCTCGATGGCCAGTGAAGTTGTTGTGCATACATGCTGGATCTTTTATGCTCTGCCATTTTTTGTTAAAGCAGACAGAAAGCCTGGACACCTTTGTTGAAAGCAAGAAGCAGCGCCTGGAGGACCCTCCAGCTTCCTGCCTGCTCCCACCTTGTATCTCTCCAATTCCCAACCACAGAATAACCAGCACTAAAGAGTAAGTGGATTTTTGAGGTCACATTCCTGAGGGATTTCACAGTACTGCTCTGTAGAGTCAGATGGGCTTTACAGCCCATCAGCATAAGTGACACAGCATTGGTATTCCCATCCATGAGGGAGAGAATACACGTGGCTTTGGATGAGATTCATTCCTCCTCCTGATGGCCTGCAGGACTTCAAAATGCTGTCACAATCCTGGTGTACTCTTCAACCTCCTTTCAATGTTCTTTCTTGCCTCTGTTACCTTTAACCTCTGTGGACAGAGAATCCTGCTAAAAGTGGGATTTATTTGATTGCCTGGAATTAATTTTTTTAAGTTATTTTCATGAGGGACAGTTCCCAGTTTTATTGAGCAAAATAGTGAAATTGCCTCTGTTTTACCTGTGTATACAGCAATGCCAGGGGCGACCATCCCAGGTGTCTCAGACATGTGCTTTGTATCTCAGCAGACACACCATCCAACAGTTGTGCATTTCAGAGTGTCTTTCAGAGGTGGCTATAATGCTTGAGCAAACAGGTGCCACATAAATAATGATTCTGATTATAGAGTCACAAGGTTATAAATAGCCGAAGAGTCCAATTCCCTTTTGTTACCAATTTTGTGCTTTTATGATTTTGAGATGAGGTGCTTCTTTCTGCTTTGCACTAGGATAAGCAAAGGATCAAAATCACAGTGTGCTTCTGAAAACAATTTGAGGATATATAGCTGAATTTAGATAAAGTTCAAAAATAAGTTATGAAATAGCACACTAATTTTAAAATCTTTAAAGGAAGTTGAGCATCATTTTATTTATTATGGTGTCAGTATGGAGTAACTTCAGTCTGTGAATTAGCCCCTCATTCAGCCACTGAGAAAATCAGAGTTGGAGTCTGGAAAAGGAAGATGAGTTGAAAGTTACAGTAGGATCTGTAACATGTTGCACATTTGATAAACATCATGATGGGTGTTGCCTGATTGTCGTAGCTAGAAATACAATGAGCAGAGATATATTGCAGAGGGAATCAAGGATTATCCATCCCCAACACCTCTACAATCCATTAAAAAAAATCTTTCTATTCTTGTCACCATCAGGCCCTAAGGATCCACCCCCAACCTGATGCTTCTTAATTTGAGCTTGTTTTCCAGGTCGTTAATTTGATTCCTCAGAGCTTTCAACCCTTGGGTATTCTCTGTTAAAATATAATTGTGTCCATCAATAGTTATTTCCATATACTAGCTTTTTCTCTCATCTTCCTGAAGTTTTAAAACAAAATTTTCTGACTTTTTTCCCATCTCAGTGAGACCTGGATCACACTGCATTTGTTGTTACTAGTGTTTTCTGAGTTTGCTTGAAGAAAATGCAATACTTTTTTGATTCAGGTTTTCAGTTCAGGTTTTCAACTCCCAAAGACATGCAACTGAATGTAGATCAATGTATTTCCCAAAAGATCAGGGGCCTGGATGAACTGTGTGAAGACAATTTCCTAGGAATTTAAACATTCATTTTTAAGCAGTCAGGAGTGATTCTGTTCTCCAGAGGGCTGAGTAAATTTTTAAGGGGAGACAGAAGAAAATCCACAGTTCAAGGCCATGGGGAAAAATAACACTTCAGGGGTAAAAGGTTGAAAGCCTTTGCCATTTGGTCTTTTACTCCCAAAAGTTCTAAATTTTCTTTTAGAACTCTCTGTATAGGGACTTGGAGAAATGAGGGTGAGTCAGATACAGGTGTGATGATGATCTTCATCCCTTAAGGAGGTGTTAAGTCCCATGGTGGATGTTGTCACTTAGTAGGAAACTTAGGTCTCTCCTATTAGAACTTGATCCCTGTGCCAATAAGCCAAGTTCCCTATGGCAGATGTGAGATTTTTATTAGGCTTTTTTAAAGGTACAAGAGTGTTTTGACAGGAAGACCACAATGTGGGCCAAAATTTGGAGGCATTCAGGAGTGTGGAGCAATCAGCAAAAGATAGGTGACACCTGTGCTTTCACAGCTCCCATTGTCTGCCTTGCTGTGGTTTAGGCACTTGGATACATTTCTCTGCAATCTTCCCCTAAATATATGGGCTCAATAAAGCAAGCAAAGATGCACAGCTAATCTTCAAAGGGTCACGTGGCTGATAAGGGCAATTATATGCCTAATTTCCACATATGTACATATACATGTACAATTTGAGTTTAGAAATTTCAAATGGCCACTTGTGAACTTAAAAGGCATTTGCACAACCAGAGAGCAGGTTTGTATTATGTAGTCATTGCATAAGCCATAATTACCTCTCTGTTCCTTCCCTCACATACTCAGGGGCTGATGCCTTTTCCAAAATCTGACCTGACACTTAAAATACACTGTTCAAACTATTGCCACTGTATTTTCCTTATTTCTGATACTTACAGCAAATGAAGGAATAGGTGTTTCAGTGTTTTTATAGGAATACATTGAAACACTTCCGTGAAGCTGAATTTTTGTCAGATCAGCTACCTGCTTTGCAGCAGAGGATTACTTATTTATATTTAGTTCCTTGACAGAGAAATTTTAATTTAACCATTAATTGTATGTGCTGCTGAATCCCATTGATATATGAATATTAGATTGGTAGACCCAGTCCAGACAGAGCACTACTCACTAGTATTTGCCTTCTTTGTAGCAAAACAGGGATTTATTTGCTGCTGCAAACTATGAGTCAAACTGGACTCAAACCAGTGAAACATGCCCACCATCTAGCAGGCGTGCTAGAAATCTGTCTGAGGCAAGCATTTCTGCATTTTTGTTTTTCAAAATTTCCTGTTCTCTTTTGTTTGACCTTTAGTTGAAGATGCACATGTACTTGGCAATAGGTATTAGTTGATCCCTTGGGTAGTCACAGCAGCATTCATTGGGGTTCCTTCATGGCACAGGCAGTCTTCACATCTATGACAACGACTCCAGCTCCATTCAGGTGCTGCCATATGGTCCAGGCTAATGTGGGAGTGACCTTTCCCTGTAAACCCCCTGCAGAAAGTCAGATACACCATCAATGTGCAGCATTTCGTTGTGGGCCAGGGGAGCAGAGGCAGAGGAAAGCCAAGTTCCTGGTACAGACAGTGTCTTTGTCTCACTAACAGGCCAGAGATACCACTGCATACCACAAGGAGTGGATAAAGAAAGGGCAAAAAAAAAAAATGCAGCTTGAAACATGAGAGTAGCTGGAAATTCTCCCTTCTTCATGCAATGACCTCTTGTTCCCTGATTGTTTGCTTGCTTTCTGCTCTAAAAGAAACCAGGCTGGAAAAAAAAAAAAAGCAGATGGGGAACCTTCTCCTCCTTTGATAATTGGCCTTTTTTAGACACAAAAGATTAAAACCCTGCAGCCACAAGACCATCAGTTCTGCTTGTGGTTTTTCAGTGCACTTTGTGTTTCTCCCTAGATTTTAAATATATTTTAACTAACAATCATGTCAGCAAATTAAACCATTGAGTCTCAGTAATTATTGCAATAAATTCATTCAAAATTAGCTATTCCCGCAATCAAGGACCAGTTTCTTAGGCCATTAACAGCCCAAAGCAAAGTGACAATCTGGTTAACTGCTGGTAACAACCTATTTCATGGAGGTTATTGTTAACATAAATGCTTTAGTGTAAATCTGAGGGAGGTAACATTGCTAAATAAATTATCAGCTTAATTCCTGCAAAAACTTATAAAATTAAATGGGCAAGGGGAAGAAAAGAAAAAAACCCAACAGACAATTAAAACTGTATTTATGGAGGGGCGGAGTTAAATGAAAGTTATGTAGAAAAAATATCCTCTAATGCCTTTTGTTTTGTGGTTAATTCTCCCAAGCCACAGAGTGATTTATGTGCCAGACTTGAGCTCTGCTGCACCTGTTCCTTGGTTTGCCCCATCTTATATCTGAGCCTAAAGATGAAGTGAACTGGTGAAGTTTTAAATAGTGAAGAGCTCCAAACTCCTACATGCACAGTGGCCCAGAAAACCACTTTGCTCTGTGTTCCCCCTGTGAGTGAATGTTCAGGTTCCCTGGGCAGGGCATGTGTTCGGGAGGCAGAGGCTTTGGATTCTGCTCCTGGGTGTTTCTGTGGGTTCACTGTGTCATCTTTACTGCTGTACAATCCAAGAACACATGTATGCTTTGTCGGAGCAGTGCTCACCCTCCTTTGGAAAATTTTCCTCTGGAAAAAGTTCAGAGTGTTGTGAGCTATAACTATGGTAACTTGTCTGAGTTCCAAAATGCCCTTTGGGGGTCAGAAAGTGAACAGATGGAGCTTTGAGTAAGAACTTTCTGGAGGACATATTGCAGGACCACATGTGCATAAAATCAGTCTCCTCGAAGAGCTGCCCGTCTATTCCAACATGGTTGTTTGCCTTTGATCTTCTTCAGACCCATGTGTTTTCCAAGGACAGCATCCCTCCCAGTAAGGCAATATGAACTTGAGCTTGTTTTATTTCTTCAGTCTGAACATCGTTAATATCAGAGGTTTTCAAATAAGATATTTTTAACTCTGCTTCAGTTGAATTAAAGTAGTTTTGGGTAGAGGAGCTATAAAATGTGAGGAGTTTGTTTGATTTCACTCTGTGGTTTCACAGATAAGGCTAAAATATTTCTGTATCACCAAAGGTCCCAAGCAGGGCAGTGACCAAGGTGTAGATATCGATACTGTCGGTGAAACTGCAGAAGAGGCCAGACTGAAATGAGAGAGAGCCCCTAAATGAGAAGTGAGGAAACCTGGGTTGCCTTCTCCTCTTTCCCAGGTTACTTTGAGGCAGAGTAGATCGATAATTCCTGACACTGACTGAAAGTGGGAACAAAACATAAATTCTTGTTGACTTAATTTGTTATTGAAATTTTAGTCAATAATCATGAAAAGTAAATGATCATGTAGTGCAATATTAGATGTCTAACAAAAGATTAAAATTCAGGTTGTCTTCATTGACTGAGCTGGAACAGTACGTGAAATAAAAATCTATGAGTAGATTAACATGTTAAGCAGTCAGTCAGGTCTTGGGTTTGGTTTTTTCTTTTTTGATGAATTTGGGTGGAGAAAGGTCTACCAGGTTGAGGGTTTGTTTTTTTTTTTTTTTTTTTTTGGTTTTACTGTGCATCACAGCTGCCATTGCTAGCCAGCTAACAATTTCTGTACATAAACCAGACAATAGATTATCATGTTACTTGAGCTTTCATGTCAAAACCACATTCATTTTCTGAATCACATTCAATTCATCAACCAATATTTGCTCAAGGGCTTTTGCCAGCTACAATGTATCATTTTAATATAGTGTTGAACATTGGCCTTATTCTAGAGGTTAAATAATTATTATATTGTTATTGTTATGGTTATCATTTTGTAGTTGTTATAAATTCTATTTTTGGTTCATCTGCTGCCATATGCTGTTTGGGTTTTTTTTGCAAAGGTTGCTTATGTGAGCCCTAATCCACCTCTTAAAAAGATGCTTAATGTTAAACACATAAATAGTCATACTTGATGTCAAAGGAACTAACCCTGTGCATAAAACTTTCCAGCACTTTGCTGAGTCAGAACCTCTATGACCTCTCAAATGAAGACTGACTCAAATTAGCATTTAAATTGGGTGCAATTTGTACTAATGCACTGCAAGTTGTCCTCCAAAGCAGAAGGTTTCTGCAGTCATTGAAAAGGCAGAGGCAGCTCTTCTGTTTTCACTGCTGTCCCCTTGTGCCTTGCCACAGAGGGCATGGGACTGCAGGACAGATTGGAGGGCAGAGCTGGCTTCTCAGTAAATAAAATGTAGAGCTTTGTGCTGTGGAGAGTTAACCAATATTCTTGAAGTGCAACTGGTTTTTCTCTGTGTCCCAGGAGCAGCAGTAGCTCGGTGAAGAAGGTGACAAAGAAAAGAGAAGAGAAGCTGTTCCCTCCTCCCTTGTCCCCACTCTTGGACGACCCTGTGCACCGGCGGCACAGCAGTGACAACAGCTCCTTCAGCCAGGAGCCCACTGTCACAAACACCTCACAGACCAGCAGCTCTTCCTCCTCTGTTTCTAAACACAGAAAGAATGAAAATAAATCTTCTTCTAACCCCAAAGGAATCTGTGTAAGTAATCAGCCTCAGATGATGGTGGTGAACAAGATAAAATGAAATTAGTTCACCTTTATTCCGTTGGATTTTTTTTTTTCCACACAGTATGTATTTCTAAATGCTTGTGTAGCCCCACTCAGAGGGAATGGATCTTTGCAGAGCCAGGCATAAACAGCTCTTGCAAGCTTGGTTTTTAGGTCAGCATTAGGCATCTACTTGGCACTGTCTATCATTCCCTGAAGCACCTGGATCCTGAGCATCAGAGACGAGCCTTTGCAGCCATCAGCTAGCTGCAATTAGTCCCTTAACTCTGTAGCTGCATCACTCACATTTTGAAAATAAAAGTTCCAGAATATCACCTGAATAACTGCCCCAAATTCTCAGCCAGAATTAAGCACTGTAGTCATACTGAATATTATGGCCTAAACTAAACAGACAATAACAATATAATAAAAAAATTCCTGTCCATAGTAAACTCAGCATATTAATAACCTCTCTCAGGTTTGCAGGCTCACAACAGTAAGGTTTATTTACACTTACTCTTCATTAATTATGTGTAAGCTTTTAGAGAATTCCTAAATAGGGAGTTCTTTCCCCCCAGAAAAATATCACACAGTTAGGGCCATCTCCCCATCAATGGTTGTCACAGAGACAGTTCTTTTTTGCTTGCTTTTCACCAGATTCAGGTAGGTTTTTTTTCTGAAAATACATGAAAAGGAGCCAAAACTGCATATCAAATTCACTAAAACAACATAAAATTTCACATTAGTTTGTCATCCTCTTTCTAGGTTAAACAGAGAAACTCCAGGGTTTTGGCCCATTTTAGAAAATAGTCCTTCCTCTAGAGTTTCAAACGCATCCTTACTTTATATTATCAAACTGCATCTTAGTATCACTGTCAAAATTAAAAGACAAGAAGAAAATTCTGCCACAGAAAAGGCCATGCATAGCCCCATTTTTCACAGTTCACCACTTTGAGAGAGATTGTTAACCTGCACTATAATAGTAAAACTCACAAGTTGCATTGAATTGTAGGTGACAAATCACTTCACCTTATTCATTCATCCCTGTTGCTTTCTGATATCATTGTGTCACTTCAAGCTGCGCCAGTAATACACACGCCTTCAACTGAAATCAGTGCCAAAATGAACTGCATATGTCAGCAAATAAACAGTGCTGTGTAAACAGCAGGGCCTCTTCCTCTCATCCCAGCATCTCTAGGCAGATTTATCCTTGGTTAATCTATTATCTTGATACAAGAAATATTTTTCCCCTAAAATATGTTAGACTTCTTTCCCTAGTTCATTGGTTCATCTGTAATTTAGTTTATCTGGTTGGGGACCAAGCTTGCAAGTTGCAATTGCCTGATTTAAAATCTTCTGTTATGCTTCTGGTTTTAATCATTGCAAAGTCACAACTGACTTCTGCTTTCCAGTCTTCTTTCTGTAGCAAGAGTGAGGAAATTGTTCCCTGCTGAAATACAAGCAGACTCCTCAGCCACATTAACAGTTAGCTCTTAGCAATATAGAGAAAAGGGTTACATTAGTGTGATGCACCTTGAAGAAGTGGAGTTTAGATCTAGCCCTGGCCCATTTGATGTCCCCACCCTTGCTTTAACCAGTGTTTCTAGTCAGTAACACCTAAAATCAGTGACATCCACCTAAAACTTACACCTCAAAGTGTAAATTACTGAGTTCAGGTGAGAGCTCAGAAGTGGAGTCATACTCCCCAATTAACCTGTTAGGCTCATGTTACAAAGAAGGGAAGGGTGGTTTGGTGAGGTGACATGAAGGTAGGTGGGCTGCTTTGTGCCTTAGCCTTTGGGAAGGGTTGGGGAGGGGTTTTGGCAGGGAGGGTGGATGTGAGCGCTTAGATTGGTGGCAGGTGTTTGTTTGAACTATGAATAACAGTCCTGTGTTTCCTAGGAGGAAGAATCTCACAGTACACCCACAGCCAACACTCTTCTTGACACCAGCCATCTAGAACCAGACATCTGGTCTGCAATGCCAACGCTTTCCAATGGGAATTCTGAGCCCAGAAGACCCAAAATAACATTTGATGATGTGTAAGTTTTATTGACTTTGTGCTCTGTGATTGGGATTTTCGTGCAAGCAGAGGTCCCAGTGAGAGGGAGTATCTTTGATTACAGTGCTGGCATTGGGCACCTGTGTGGATAGTGCTGCACAAAGGCACACACAGTTTTAATCTTGGCAAATGAACTGTTGTCCTTGATTAATGAAGATACTGTTGATAAATGTTTTCAGATCATGAATTGGTTGGTTCACAGTAATTCTTCTTCATTTTTTTTTATTTTAGCTTCTCTAATGGAAACTTCTTATACTTAATTAGTTTAAAACATTTTTCCTTTTCCTCTGTTCAGCACACATTAATAGGTCCTTTGGGCAGCCAGTTTCTACAGCTACTTATTTTACATTCTGGTCACCCATCATATCTCTGCATACAGCAGCTTCAGATTGATATCAGGTTAAGATTTAAAGAGATAAGTGGGCATATGTGTCAAAATTCTTCTTTAAAGCAGTCAGCAATTTTTTCAAACAACGTTTGTCCAACTATATGAAAACAAAGACTTGAATTAATTGATTTTGTCTCTCTAGGCTTCACAATGCAGATTATTACATGCAAGAGGCTAAGAAGCTGAAGCATAAAGCAGATGCACTGGTAGGTTATCACAGTTTTTTTTGTCTCTTTCCACTGTGGAACTCGGTGTTAAAAAATTGACATTATTGCACAAGATCTAAAGCCTCTCAAACCAAGAGGAACCCTGCTATTGACTAAACTGTGCTTCAGTTTGTGCTCCATAAACACACTGTGCACTAGTTAAACCCTGAGTGCCATTCCTAGCTTTTAAGTATTTGTTCCCAGGAAAAAGCTACTTACAATAGTTGGTGCTTCTTCCAAAGGGGAGCAACAATCATGCTGTTTATGAAGTATGTAAGATGGTTTTATGACAGTTGATGTGTATTTGAAATTTGTTTTTCTATTCATTTTGAGCCTAAAACAGAAGTGTTGAAATATTGCATAGCAGAAAGACAGGCAAATCACCCCACACCCCATTATCATGTGGTAAAACTGTTTGATATTTCCAATCTGATTGTTTAAAATCTGAAACAATTCATTTTTATGTGCTACATTCATTTTTATTGCATGGTTCTAGGCTGATAAAGAAAGTCTCAACACACTTATTCCCAAAAAATCTGGTAGTGAGGTAATTCAATGCTGGGAAAGCTTTTTTGCTTGCTTTACCCCAGATGAAATTCCAGTAAGATTGGCCTAATTTTGCCAAGTGTTTTGATTTTGATAAAACTATATAATCTGACAGATTGTATTCTACCATGGTTTGTTCTGTACAAGCTATTGCCAGTTCTGAAGTGTCCTTAATAAACATTTGCTTTGTAGGAAGGGACTTTGCCATGTATGCTACTTGGGGTGCAGAACAGTGGCTCATTCAGGAAGACTTAGTGGAATTTGACTCCTAAGAGTCAACATTGACATTAACTAAGATGTCTAAAATGGAGTGTAGCCATCCACTTTGCCCCTCAAAGAGCTGGGTGATTATTCACCTCTCAGCTTTATTATTTCTGGGCGTTTTGCATGTATATTCTATTATTACACATTAGAGATTTTGCGCTTAGAAATCCAAAACCAAAAACCCCAAAACTATTACATGCTATGTTTTTAAAAAGCAAACTAGCCGAACAAACAAGTCTCTCCCTCTGCTGTCAGTGAGCTGAAGGAGAGCTGACATTTCAAGCTGTCTGCTTCAGCTCTCCAGGCTCCCTTTTGGCTTGGGGCACAGTGTTTTCTGTGTGAGGTGGGTTCAGGGTTTTGGCACCTGTCCTGACTGTCAGCAAGGTGACAGCCGTCCCTCCCAGCACGCCCATTTACAGGAGGTGGCCCGATGGCTTCCAGCCGGCTCGGCAGGGCACGGCCAGCCCCAGCCTGGCGTCTGCAGGCTCACACCACCTCCCACAGCTGGGTGACCTTTAAACAAAGCACATGTGATGCTGGCACAGGGCTGCCTGCTCCACACTAGCAAATATTGACAGGCCCAGGCTCGCGGTGATCTCAGCACGCTCCGTCGGTTCACCTCCCTCTGCAGCCAGGCACGCTCACACGGTGCTGACCCTTGTCCCCTGCTCTCACCTGTGCCTGTGCCTGCAGGATCAGGGCTGCTTCTCCAGCAGCACTAAGAGGAGCAGGCACAGCACATCCCACTGCTGCATGCCACACGCAGTTTGACCACCCAAGTGCCCCATGTGAGGCCATCCTCTGTGATCAACTTGTTGGCAGGCATAAATATCCATGAACAAAGTATCTGCTCTTTCCTTCTGCTATTTAGATCTCAAGTCTTTTTTTTCTTTCCCACCCAATGCAGCTGCACAGAAATAATCTCCATGTAACACATTTGGTGTGCAATCCCGTAGTGTTACTTGTCCTATGGAAACAATTGCTGCTGGTTACTTGGTGCTGACATGACAGAGCACAGGCAGCATTGAAAGATGTGTTGCAGTGGCTAGAAAGATAATGCATGTGACCTCAAAATGTGTCAGCAAATGTTAATGAGATTTGTGGCAGCAGTGTTCCTGAGCTTGTAGAGAAAATAGATTTCTGGTGAAGGGCAGGACGTTTCATGTCTTATGGGAGCGACCCCATGGAAACCTCTCCTTGTCTGGGGCTGCAGTAAGGGATCAGCTAATTTGGGTGGGCTGCTGCAGTGGCAACTGGCTGTACCATATGGAAGAGATCTTGGAGACCTCACTGTGTTCCTGTCTGAGATGTGACGAGCTGGAATAATTCCACCTTCTCCAGAGACTCGGATCCCATTCCTCGCTCAACTTCTGTGTCTCTACTAAATCTGCGTGCAGCCAGATTCTTTTTTCCATACCACAAAAATTCATATTTGGAAGACTTTTTGTCTTCCAAAATGAATGGAAATTCTTTCAGAGTGAAAAAAGGAGTTTAAAGAATATGCTGAGAAGCAGCCACTGGAATAGAGAGAGCGCAGTCAGAAACATTTCCCTTTTTCTGATCATTCAGTTAATACCTATCAATTATGCAAAGGCTTTGTATGTAATCAATGCACAAGAGCAGTACTAGAAATTAAACGTGGGCAGAGAGAACTGGTTATGGCTTAGAAGGAGCCACAAAGACAAGTATACTGTTATCTTGGACCAATAATAAATGTTATGCTTAATATGTTGTTAGAATAGGCTTCTGTTTTGTGAATGGAAACATATGCAGATGCATCAAAAATATTTTAATAGAGACATAGAAAGACATTTTTAAATTATTTAAAGTATATTGGATCTTCTATATCAAATGCCACATTAGTAGAATTCTTACATTCAGCTATCAAAAACTGAAAATGTTAAATACTATTATAAAGTGCGTACTATAAAAATGTCATATATAATATTCATTACACATAAAAAAAGAAATCAGTATGTCTAAGTCAGTTTAATCACAACCATTATGAGGGCTAAAACCTTTTGCAATAAAATCCTAGTAAAATGAAATATTAAGCAGTGCTATATTGTCTCCCCTTTTTTTTCCTGCTCTTTTACTCATCATATAAGTGATGTGATATTTTTTTTGACCAACAGTTAACACAGAATATGACATCAGCTAAATGGCATGTAGTTGTTACTTAACCCTTGCATAGTGACGTTCAAACTCAGTTCATCTGTCAAGAAGCAGTATGGATGTGCACAAACATCTTTAGTGCCCTTTCTTGCCTGTGAAAATCCCTGATGTCAGTGGACATGCACTGATTTTCCTCTGTGGAGCATTCAGCCACATACTACCCTGAAAAGATTTGGTAAAAACATCGTTCCTGCCTTAATTACTGTATGAATTCATTCTTAACTACCAGTGCCACTTTGCTTTCATCCTAAAGCTAGGATGTTGCTTTGTAGAATAATCTGCCCACCTAGAAATCAAAGCTGAAGGATTTTCTTGACAGTGTCATTCCCGTTTCAGCTGGAGAAGTTCGGTAAAGCAGTGAATTATGCTGATGCTGCCCTCTCCTTCATCGAGTGCGGGAACGCTATGGAGCGAGATCCATTAGAAGCTAAATCTCCATACACCATGTACTCAGAGACTGTGGAACTCATCAGGTTAATGTCCTTTCTGTGATCATTTTCATCATCTCATTTCAGTCATAATTAGAACCTGCTATGTTTTAAAAAATACCATTTCAACGTATTAATGATTTGTCCAAGGCATCTTCATCTCAGAAGTCATCATAATTAGTTCTTGCCATTTTATTAATGTCATGGAAAATTTATAATTGATGGACACTGCTTTTATAAATTATCCCCTTTAGAGGTTATAATGTGAGTGTTATAATTTGCAATATTCATAAAATTAAAATTGAAATGTAGTGGGTGGAAGTAAAGTATAGTAATTTCACTGTTTGGCAATGACACTTGTCTTTTAAAAGGTGTAGTTTTATAATTCAAAACATTAAAGGAAGTCTATCAGGATTTCTATTACAAACCCTGGTTTTAGAGGTTTATAACTTGGCTGTTAAAAAAGAGAAAAGCTGAAACTTGGGATATAAGATCATAGCCAGAGAGGAAGCTTCTGCATATATTGTCTTGAAAAGAGTATATTTTTAATGTTACAGGAATGTGAACCAGCTGAATTAATTTTAATACAGTTTTGTAGACTTGTAGGCTAGAATGTGGATAAGAGAGTCTTTACATACTAATAAAATGTCTGAATTATTATTCTAAAATCTGCTACTGCTCCTTATAGCTGCTTCATAGTGGTGGGTCCATAGAAATAATAGTCTCCTGGGTAACTAAGTTTGCTTTACTTGAGCAAATTATCAAAGTGAAATCAAGCAGGATTAAATTTACCTGTAAGTAGAACAACAGGATTTTTCCTCTTCACTGTGATGCACCTTTGCTTTCCCCAGTGTATGCTGGGAATATCCTTGTTAATGTCAGTGTAATTACTGGCAGTTTGTACAAGCGAAAGAAAAAGAGGCAAATCAAGCCCTAAATATTTGGTTTTTAATATGTCAACGGTGGTTTTTTTAACATGCCAGATTAGCTATTAGAGACTGCCAAGATAATGCATGTTTTACATTTTGAATAAGTAGGTATTTGCATAATAAAATGTATCAAATCTTAAGCTCTTACTCTCAGGTAAATAATATGCCTGTTAAATATTTAAAAACGTGGTTTTTACATTCTACGCTTCATAAGGGGAAGAAGAAAATCTAAAGAAATCACTCAAGAAAAAAATTATGTTCACTCAACACTTGATCTGTGTTAAATCCTGGAGAGCAGAGGACTTAGAAAAGGAGCCACCTGCCTCTGCTCTGCTGTGCCCACATCATCCTGCAGTCTGACAGCATGTCCTGAACTACACAGCTGCAGCTGCATGGCAGAATAAATTGTATTTAAAGAAATATTCTGTAAAGAAGGGAGCAATTCTTCATAGGAGCCTGCATTTATTTTTGGTTTTTTAAGAAAACCACACAGCCCAGTTGAAATCGTTGCTCCTCAGTCCAGCAGTCTGTCTGTTCAGAGTGCACAGACCAAAAAGCTTTGTTCACCCACAACATGTGAACCACTTGAATCAGGGAATGGCAGCTCCAGGAGTGGCTCACAAGAGGGCAGGACCTGCAGGGAGCCAGTGAGGGCACAGCTGTGTCCTGGGGTGACTCCTCAGCATCAACAGCCCTGCTGCCTTGCTGCTCCTGGCACAGTCCTGCTGCAGGCTGTGGGACAGGTAGACCTTGGCATGGAAGCAGCACCTGAACTGCTTCTGGAGCTGCTTTTGGCTGTGGAAGAATCTGGAAAATATAGAATATAGAATAGTACATCTCCAATATATAAATAGCTTAAGTCAGGTAAGATTAATTCCACCACCTACCACCAAAAGTAGAGTTTAATTCACCAACTGTTGCATGCAGCATCTTGTAGCACCAGTGAGACTGATCTGTCCATTTAATTGATGTCAGTGGTCAGACAGGGACAAAAGGTGATTGCCCAGGTGAGCAGCAGGCTGGTACAGGCTCAGTAAAACTCCATGGACAAAGGAACAATTCTTGTGGGCTACAGTGGGTGCTGGATGTACAAACAAAGTACGTGGCTGTGCACACAACGCTTCCTCAGTGTAGCTGCTAATATTAAGATAGGTTTTTACTGTGAGATAACAAACAGAGGGAGATTTTTCTCACTTTTACTCCTCCCTTCATCAGAAGCACAATTTTCTCCTTTTGCATTTAGCTGTGTCTGCCCTGACTATCTGCATCAGACACCTATTTGTGACAGCAAGTGGAGCATCAAAGAGATTGGGACTATCAGAGATCTGACTGTCAAATGTCTTTTAAGTTAATGGTAATGCTGAAATCCCAAAGAGACATAGATCTTTGTGTTTGATCACATCCATCCAATCTGACTAGAAGCACAGTACCCAAGAGCAGGTGGGACAGGAAGCACACCAGGTGGGGTGCTACAGCTGCAGGCTGGGGCTGGGGAGGGCTGGTGGGAGCAAGGCAGGGAGAGCAGCACAGCTGCCTGCACTCCATTACCTCCTTGTAAATGAGAACTCATCAAGACTGCCTGGATACCTTAAAACTTTCTTACGCAACGCTGAACCCTATTACTTATTCTAACACAAGTACCTGTGAAATTGCATTAGGGCTCAGAACAATGATTTTATGCGATGAATTGATTTTCAAGAGACTAATGCATAGAATGGAGTGTGCTCAGTTAAAGGAAAAAAAAAGACTGAGGAAATAGGAATACTCAATCCTTGATCATCCAAATGCTGGGCAGCAGCAATTAAATAGAGAGGGAAGACCAAGTACACAAGATTCATAAATTAATGAACCCAAGAATGAAAAAAGCTGTGAACGTGACCTTTCTTGTATGTAAAACTATTTTCTGTATAAAATATATTAAAAGCTTTGAGAAAGCATTTATGAGAAGGATTTTGAAGATATTATTCAAGCCCAAAGTATTATATGTAAAACCTTACTATTTATTACCTTACCCTTCAGTTCATATAGGGCCAGGATCTTAGGCTTCTGTTCAACACTCCTCCCAAATGTTTGCAGGACTCAGCCTAGTTGGCTGGATATAATATCATTAATGTGCCCAAGAATAGTTCACCTTGCTGGCCCAAAAAATTGGTTGGTGATTTACTTAAGGCCTCCAGATTTTAAGTGATGTTTTCTGTTGAGTTTTACATTGATCTCTTCATTACAGAACACTGTGACCAGTAACTGTTGCAGTTGGAGAAGAATATATGATTATTATTGGAAACATCTTAACTCTCAATTTCTTATCTCTCACCTTTCTGACAAGGTATGCAATGAGACTCAAGAATTTCACAGGCTCTTCTGCCACAGAAGGGGACAAGAAATTAGCAGTTTTATGGTAAGTCCCTTTGCGACAATGAGAGAAGCAGCTAAAATCTTAAGGAGGACTTTAAAAGTACTGAATTACTTAAGCAGCTTACAGAAGATCATTATTCTTGTTTTCCATTAAACTATTAAAGGATAACTAATGGATTTCTTCAGCAGCTGACTAAACATTTATTCTTCTAATTTATACTCTTATCAAGATGGGATTTTAATGCTTTTGACCACTTTTTTTTTTTTCCTCCATTTGCTTATGTTTCAAAATGTAACCTTAGAACAGAAACTGCAAAATATAGGTCAGCTTTTTTTTTTTTTTTTTACATTTTATAGGTTTCATTAAGCAATGGAATTAACATAATCCTTTCCTAATTACCACAGCTACCGATGCTTATCACTTCTCTACTTGAGAATGTTTAAACTAAAGAAGGACCATGCTATGAAGTACTCCAGATCTCTGATGGAATATTTTAAGGTAATCTTTATTCTGTTTAATTTATTGATATGAAATGAAATTCGTACCAGCACTGAGAGCTCTCACAAGTATAACTGCATGACTTAAAAGTCCCACATTTAACCTCTCCCCTGGGAAGTGCAGGCAGGATGGCTGCCAGGGAATGGGGACAGAAGTGATTTGGGGGATTTTTGGATTAGTCACTGGATTCAAAGGACCACACTCAGTAATTCTGCAAAAATAACATTATTCTCGACACCATGTAATGTTTATGCAAGTTGCTGATTCTTTCAAGGTTTCAATGTGCAAGTGATTATGAACTGACCCCCAATGAACCATAATAAAGCAATTATTTTGGTTGTAGTTAGTTAAGTTTAGATTTTAGATTCAGTGAGATTTCCTGAAGCTTATTGCAGTTTCAGAGATTTCTCCTCTTATTCCTGTGGAACTTCAAATTACTTTATCTACATCCTGAAGGTTTGCCTTTACCTTAAATTGAGTGGAGATCTGATGGTCATGACTTGGGGATGTTTTGTTTTACCTTGTCAAATCCTGTTTACCCAGAGTAAAAATGACAAATCCTCACTGTTCCTAGATTAAGAGAAATAGAATCTTTCTTCAGCTCTGAGGTTTTGATATTTATATTTCACTGGTTAATGCTGTTTGAAGCATACATTAATTATTTTACTTTATTACTACATATTATTCTATAATTATGTAATTATACTGGCTTGTCAGCCCATCAGTCTTTTTTTGTTGGTGTTTTCAGCCTCTGTGAGTTTGTTCCAGGCTTTGACATATTGGTGCTATAAACCAGTAAAAACCTCTAACACTGCAGTTTCCATATTTGCATCTAAATGGTGATAAAATGCTCCTTCTGCTGTAAAACTCCAATACTGTCATGGTAGCAGCCATAGTCCTGACTAGCTATGTGTCCTCTATGTGGGTCTCTGTGCAACTTCAGTAAAGTTAGTCCTAATGTTGTGCTTAAATGGAGGCTCTCTTGTACCATTAGGAGTGCCTCTGTTGTGCTCATGGAGTTTTCAGTCAGGGATTTGCACAACAAATTAAATTTGAGCTACACACATTTGTAACCTCAGCATTTTCATGAAATGTATTCCAGCCACTTCAGATTTTATCCAGGCTGGATGTAGATTGTATCTTTAAAAATGGATTATTAGACAAATAAACCTTTTCTGCAGAAAGTAATGATTTCTTAAAAAAAAAAAAAGGCGGGGGCAGAGGAGATTCTCTTGCCTTAAAGCCACTTTATTTTCTCTAGCTATGCAAGTAGGTAAGATAAAGAACATATTTACTACTCCCAGCATAAGAAAATGTCTTTTAATGTAAATTAAAATAAGAGAAAAAAATAAAAATGCAATAAAATAGACGAATCAGGAATGCTAGGCATAGGCATCCAGTTGAAGCTAAGTGTTTCAGTTAATGTTACAGTGTGTGTGCTATGGGCACTGTAACTCATTTTCTAGAAGAAGTGTTTGAGTGTATACAGATTATATGTTCAGGTTCTTTCTGTAATAAAGGCACAGGAGGAGAAAAGAAAAGAATGGGAGCTATTAACTATGTGTTAGTTTTGTATTGCTGCACCATGTTCTCTGTGTTCACTAGCAAGAATCTGTAATACAAATGAAACAGATTAACTGTTTGAATAGAGTTGTTATTCAAACTTTTACACAATTTTAACTGTGAAAAGCAGCCCACTGTTTACAGCAGAGCTGGGGAGGAATTTTTCAGCTAAATTGTTCTTTATATTTTTCCTCACAAATGCCACTTTGTCCAAATTGAAACCATTTGTGGACAGAACTGGTTCTGATTAATTTCCAATTAAAAGCTTCAAAATTATACTTTTAACATTTCAAAACAGAAAACAGCTATTTAATAATGAAAAAAAAATTGAAATTTAGAGGCAGCTTGGAGTAAAATACCATTAAAGTGATATTTTTTTAATTTACATCAAACCTTTCATGATCAGAAAAAAGTGACATTCTGTGATGTATTTCCTCTGAAAGTTTGAGGAAGATTCCATGTTTTTGAAAATGTGTTGTCAGTAGTCATTGAAATATTTTTGCTAAATATTTTCATTATCAAATAACTGCTTCCAATTGAGATCTAGTCTTAATCTTGACAGATCTATTATTTGTCTCCAGGTACTGTTGGGAACAATCCCCAGACAAGAGAAATTAACAATAAAAGCTTCTTCTCCATTTCTGAAGGCTTTCCAGGGTAGTTTAGGATCTCCCTGTTTCCTACATATGCTCCATGTGCTCTGTGCTGTGAAACACTCCAAGTCATGCTCACATCCTCTGTGACAAGCAGTGGCTGCTGTGCAGGAATGCCCAGGCCAGTGCCATGCTTTGGGAAATGTTCTCTGCTTTGGTCAGAAATGCTGGGCTGTGAGCTGTGGTTTAGAGTCAAGGGTACTGTCTGTGCTCCACTGAATCTCTGTGCCTCCCATGCAAAATAGCCATTACAATAACCAGATGAGTGTTGTCATAATGTGGGTAATACTTTGCAGAGGACTTGTAAAACTTGATTGAATTTTCAGTGTGTGCTGACTTCTCAGCAAGGGAGCTGAATGATTGTTTTCAGAGGGCACACACAGATAGCCTCAGCCCTGATACTGACACTTGTATGGGAATTAAGATACCACTCAGTCTGAGCAAGACTGGAAAGACCTGGGCTTTATTGTTGCTCGGCAATCTTTTTGTACAGGGTTTTACAAGGTGCTACACTGACGTGAAAGGCAGAATGAGTAAGCAGGTAAGGAAAGTCAATTTGTGCAACTAAAATGTATAAAAACAAAGGCATTCAAGCAGATCCTTACTAAATTTTTTATTTAAATTACTGTCTCAATCCCAAGCCACCTTCCCTAAGTAGCTTGGGAGGGATCAATTTCATTAAAGCATCAAGCCAAATTCTTTTTGTTTCTTATTGAAATATTGAAGGTCCCTCTAAAGATTTTAGTCATTTTCACTCTGAAGAACTTAATTTGTAGAATAAGTTTCAGTGGTAATTAAACCACTTCTCTGTGACCTATATCTCCTTTTACTGGAATTTATTCTCTCTTTCATCAAATGATTTTCAAGCTACTGGTTGGAACCTACCAATCATCCACCAGCTGCTTAATTATGGGACCAATGTGCAGAGCTTTTCTGCTCCATGCACTGTAGCTCTTGCAATGAAAAGGGGGAATGTTGAGCGTTGTGTCATCAGTATTCATGTACTTGCATCACCTGTATTTACATTTTGGTTTTGTACTTACAGAACTCTTCAAAAGCCTCACAGGCCCCCTCACCTTGGGGCGGCAATGGAAAGTGAGTATTTTCTGCTGAGTACTTCTGTCTGGAAACAAGTGGTTCCAAGAGGAGGGAAAGTGTTTTTATGCCTCTAAAGGCAAAGGACAGGTCATAGGATGAGTGTTTTGGGAGCTGCAGGTATATTTCAATCATGTATCATGTAGAAACTGTTCTTCTGGGCTCAGAATTGATCATAGAGCTGCCTTGGGCTCGTGGGGGTAAGGGGCTCCCACTGGACTAAGTCAGATCCCCCTGTGAGCCATCCAGTGTGGGTAGGAAGGAAGAGCTGAACCACACCTTCATCTGTGCCAACCCCCCCTTAAGTCTAAAATCAGACATGGTGGGTGTGTGCTGAATTCTTTGACAGTTTACTTCTCAAGCCAAATGAAGGCCATAAAAATATCAGTTAATTAGCTGGCACGTATCATGACACTTTAGGAAACCAAAGTAAAGTTAACCTTCATTGCAATGATTTTTCAATGATTCGTTCAGCAATGAAAGACCAATGAATATTTCATTGATATATGGTAAGTGCTGTTTAATAAAACTGAAGGTATAATAGTGGTGAAAATGTGAAGGCACTTAGTCAGCCAATTATCAGTGGCTTCATATTAACGTTAAAACACTCTCACCTCAGCTATGAAGTCAGGGTAATGCAGTTATGATCTGCTCTTCAGTGGAGGTGCATTGCTGCTGCATCCCTGCCTTTATCTTGCAATGTTTGTTGCAGGACACACATTCCTCCTGCTTCTTTGTCCTGGTCACACATCCAGACACAAGTAAAACAAAGGTGAAGGACTTCACCTTTTTTCCATCTTTATTTGAGTAGGTGAAATCCTAGGTGAAAATTATTATTGTTAATGGTGTCCTTCTGGTGGAAAGAAATGATTGTTAGATATGCCAAGGAAACAAAGAAGGAGGGGTTGAAGTTTAGCACACAAAGAACTGAAGTTTTCAAATAGACTTTGTTCTCAATCAGTGCAAAACCAAAACTTCCAATATTTTGCTTAAAGGGAAATATTGCCTCAAATAATTCAAAATATTTGGGGGTATAGATACTTATATATACACACCCCAAATGCTCAGAGTTATTTTGAATATTTATGTATAGAGATACTAAAGTATAGATTGTAACACAAACTAAAGTGATTAAATAAGAAATCACTTTAAATAAAAACTGGAAAGCTATTTTAACACTGGAAAAGCAACTACTACATTAAATTATTCATTATGTGCCAGTTTTTCCAGGCATTTAAGTGTCAGTGAAACCTTGTATTGTAATAAAAATACGTAAATATTAACATAAAGTTTTAGTGATCAGATAGATCACTGGAGCATAACATCTCTTTTATTCCTTAAGAAGAGGTTTGTACATAAACATTTCATGGAGCAGAAGCTACCCTTTTATTCCTGTCCTAGAATAGACCCCTATGAAGTGTGTGCTCTGCAGGTGATGACATCTCCCTCACTATTTAAAGGAGCTATTAGGTGTCCAGGATTGAGAATAAGAGGGTTTTCACTGGAGGAGAAAATTCTTGTCTGGCCACAAAGTAGGCAGCAGAAACCCAGCCTTCAAGTCAGCATCACTTCTAACATAACACCCAGCTGATCAGTCTCTTCCCACTAACTTTGGAGCTAAGGAAGGAAAGCTCTGAAAGTGCACATCTCTGTCTTTTATTCAGAGCAGGAAGCACTTGACGTGAGAGTAACTGAGTGACAAGGCCTTGTTATAACAGCATTATTGTGACACCTGTGACCCAACACACAGAGACCACAGTCCACACTTGTGTCCCCTCTGTGTGGAGTCTCAGAAGAAAACAGCTCTCCAGCTGGCTCAGAGCTGCCATCTATCTCAGGTGGCTCCCAGTGGCTCCAAGGTTTGGCACGGGCCTGGTGCTGCCATTGGCAACTTGTGCTTTGCCTTCCCCCAGGGCTACTTGCTCGACAGTTTTCTCTTAATCCCCTGCAAATTTGTGTCGGATGGGAAGAAAATTCACACACCACAGAAAAAAGATCAAACACCATCCGGTGTATGGTATCACTGGGGATGGAGCAGCAGCCTGCTGCAGGATGGGGGGACAGTGGGGTAATCTCAAATATTTTTTTTTTAACAAAGCAAAGCTTGTCCATTGCCATGGAGTGTAGTCTAGTCAGGATCTCAGATCTATCAAAAATCACAGCTTGGCTTACTGGAATTTCTGCCGACTCGTTTGAAAGGGTTGTGAACCTCTACAAAGTTGGCCCAGGTTCCATCCTGGCAATGAAACAAATTTTCTCTGGTTTCATTACAGAAATGTTTCCCACCTCTAGCGACAGAAAGCACAAAATACAGAGATTTAGTAGACTCACCACAGTAATAATGGCTGTGCACAACAGGGTAAATCCAATGAACAATGTGCTTTATTTGGCAGAAGTGCGTCAGCTGGTTGTAAGTGGTTCTAACAAAATACTCTTGGTCTCCTCAGATACTTATCATTTTTAACTGCTCCCAGACCTAATCTAGTATAGTTCAGCTCTTCTGTGCAATAAGGACACTGTGGCAAGTCAGGTAACCAGGATGTTTTGAGCCTTAAAAGTAAAGCATTATGCATTAGGACATGCTTAAACTCTAACCCATAAGCTGGGTAAAAAGCTACAAGCTGCCAAATCAATGTGATCTCCAGCTCTGGAAAAAAAATGTATCACAGGAGCCTATTGTTGAGGACAGGTAATAGCAGGGCACTGCTGGAAAATCCGCAGCAAAAGCTGTTGCCAAGGCTGTGCCATCGTGTCAGTCTGTCCTGCAGCACCTGCCAGGTGTCAGCAGGTCTGTGCCCAGGCAGGGCCATTGACAGTGGCCTTTAAAGCCAAGAGGCCAAGCCCTTCTGTCCTGGCCTTTGGATCTGGCCCAGTGACTGAGTTTGATGCTGTTGCACAGCATGAGGCAGCTACAGCTGCATGTCCAGGGAGGGGTTGCAACATCCCTGTCTGGAGATTTGGTCTCTTGGCTTCATGCAGAGACTGCCAGGAGTGTCTTGGCCCTGCATCTCAAGTGTATTCCACAGCAAATAAAATGCTTTTGTTTAGGCAAGTGCTTCCAAATGGGTGAAGGAAATTACATCCAGCTGGGGCTGGTCACCAGTGGTGTTCTCCAGGGCTTGGTACTGTTTCATATCTTTATTGATGATCTGGAGCTCCCTTGATCTTGAAAGGGGTCAAGGGCACCTTCAGTCAGTTTGTGGATGACACCAAGCTGGGCAGGAGTGTGGATCTGCTGAAGGGTGGCTTTTTTTACTTCTCCCAAGCAACAAGTGATGGGACAAGAGGAAATCGCCTCAAGTTGTACCAGGGGAGGTTTGGATTGGAGATTAGGAATAATTTCTTCACCAAAGGTGTCATCAAACACTGGAATAGGCTGCCCAGGGACTTAGTTGAGTTGCCTTCCCTGGAGGTATTTAAAAGTGTCTTGATGTAGACATGGCATGTTGGGACATGGCCTACTGGTGGACTTGATAGTTCTGGATTAACTGTTCGACTCAATGATCTTAAAGGTATTTTCCAACCTGAACAAATCCATGATACTATAAATTTTCAAAGAGAATAGCTGTTCTGTGAGCATTCAGCACTACACAGCTCTAAACAAGAGCGTGCTGTGCTGACCACTGCACTGCCTGCAGCCAGCAGGTGATTCCTAATTGATGGTGTTAGAATTAAAGGAAAATCTATATTAGAACATTAGTGCCTCACTAAGTAGGTAACTTAAAACACTGTGCTGTGCAGAACTGTGTGGATGAACTGTAGGCAATTAGAACAAATCTCCATAGCCTTAAAGAATCCTACGGAGATATTCATAATCCTACAGTACCCTCAGGTCCTAATACTGCTCTGCAGGGTGCTTTTAAGACTTGCTCTTTACTTATTGTGGTGACTGTTTTTGGAGCAAACTGTCATTGTGGTTTCCAGAAAATACTTTGATAATAAGCCAATATTGCACATTGAGTGTTTTCTAACTGCCATTGCAGCTTCTGGCAGCAGGTAGAAAAATCATTACAGCTATGAGATGCTTCTTTCTCTGAAAGATTGCTCTATTTTTATGATAGATTTTTTTTTTTAAATAACAGGTTCATTTAAAGGGAGAATTAAATCCCTTTTTATTTTCAGTCATTCCCAGTTTACAAGCTGTCCTTTCTCATAAAGTCAGGAGGTACCACTGCACACCCTCCCTTGACTGGGGTGCAGAGTTAACTTTTCAGGTGCATTTAGGCAGTGAAGTGGGGGGTGTGAGGGGGGCTCACTCTCTCTCTCCCTCTTGCAGGAGCACAGAAACCCCCTCGCCCATGTCGCTGAGCCCATCCCCCGTCAGCTCTGCTGGAAGCGGTGCGGGCACGGCCGGCTCGTCCTCGGCGGGGACCATCACCATCCCACAGCGCATCCACCACATGGCTGCCAGCCACGTCAACATCACCAACAACGTCCTGCGCAGCTACGAGCACTGGGACATGGCCGACAAGCTGACCAAGGAGAACAAAGGTCCCGCCCTCTCTGCTTTCTCTCTGTCCCCTTCGGCTCCCCAGCTTTAGCTTTCCCTGTGCTCTCTGGATCTGGACCCAGAACCACCGCATCTAAGAGCACAACTGTGACAGCTTGAGCAAACAGACCAAATCTGCTTGCTGGTCGCTGCAGCCAATGCGTATCTTCTCTTGTCAGGCACAGAGGGGGATGTGTAACACACGCTGAACACGGGGTTATCAGAGCAGCTGGCAAATAATTTAGCGAACACAAGCCCCAAGTGATGAGAGCTTTTAAGTCTGCAAATTCGTTCACAGTTTCAGCCTCTCGTAAAGCACCGAGGTTATTTTCAGATTGCTCTGTCAATGGGTTTAAGACTATTAAAATGCTAGCTAGGATAATAAGCAAACATTAAATGTTATGTTTATGTGGGGAGTCCGATTAGGAGATGTCCACTGAAAGCCATGACCTTGACTCTCCTATGATTGGATTTGCAGATCTGTTTGTTTATGCCTAACAACAAAATATAAGTCTTTACCACAGTCATTTCAAAGCAGTTTTGGCAAGCAGTTTGTGACTCGGTTATATCAAGTATAGTGGAGTGACTGAGATATAACTAAGGGACAAATTTGGCCTATTGTTGGCCAGCTGTGAACTTCCCCATGACAATATAATTATTCAGATTCCAGCTTTGGGCTTACACAAATCACTGAGAAAGCTTCCTTTGACACTAGAGGTGCAGAGCCTAACTAGGAAATAGTCTCACTGTGAGTTGGCTCGTTCTCTTAAATTATAGTGAGATTTCAGATGGCCGACTTGTCCTGACAAATGTGCTTGCTGTATGCAGTTTGATCTTACTCCCATTAATGTCAGTGGCAAATTTCCACTGATTTAGAGAAACTGAGCTTGAGATTTATAGAGTTTTATGTCTGAATGGTGGGTCATAATGATCCATCCCTGGATGAGGAACAATAATAGAAGTTCTGTCCAGTCCTCCCCACTGCTTCTTGTCTTTGTTCACATTGATTAATTTAGTAGCAGTGCAGTCATTTTGGATTTTTTCCATAGCTGCATCCATTTTCACAAAATGTGAATGCGATTCCCTGTCAAATGTAATGCAGAATGTTACAGTGGGAATGCAGAAGGATGCCTGGATAGGAGGAAGAGATGGTGATAATCTTGTAATTAGCCCTGTGTGTTGTGGAGTTGTTAAATGTTCTACTTGGTATTAAATCAAAATAGCTCAGGCATTCAGCCAGCAGACAGAAAATGTACCCAGCCACTGCTGTTATCAGTCCTAGAGCTGGATGAGAAAAAACCTGCTGATTCTCTTTCTGCATTTTCCTCCCTACTCTTTTCTTTGTTCTCATTTTGATTTATGATCAAATAAACCCAATTCTGCAAAGCCATATAGGAATACTCTTTATTCAGATGAGCAGTCCCTTTGACTTTACTGGGACTGGATGCATGAATAAGGGTTTCTCACATGAGCAAGACACTTAAGGTTGTGACCTGTTCTTTCATATCTTGTTTCACAACCTGCAGACTAGTTACAAGGAATGCAAAGTTCATGTTACTTCAAATTTCATTTAAGTATTGTAAACCATTGGAGAGAGATCAGATTTTCCTACATGCTATAGCATGTCTGCCTTTATATATTTTCTGGAAAGATACCTCATCTCTAATTAAGTACTTGATTTAAAGTTGCATGCTTAAACACAAATTGCAATTTGAAAAATTCATGGTGTAGCAACAAGTATATAAGAACTGTTATAGTACTCTGCAGGTCTTCATCATACCACATGAGGGATTCTCTTTAAAAAAAGATGTATTCAAGACACTTTGACATGAGAAATGGTGCAGTGTTTCACAAAAACTGGCTGTAATTGTGTTAGTAGATGTCATCTGCACCTCTCAAATAATTCAAAGCACCTTTATCTTGTTGGCTGGAAGAGGAGTCACCCCTTTCTCCATAGTGATCTCCAGTCCACCTTTGCCAGCTGTCTCAGCTCTGGTGCACTGGCCTGTGGACTGGGGTTCCAAATCGCCCTGTGACAGCAAACAGGACAGTGCAAACCCCAGACTCTGCTCTGAGTCCCAGGTCATCATTTGGCCTCTCAGGAGCTTGGGCAGTCAGTTCATTATAAAAAATGAGATTTTTCCCCCCTACCATAAAAATAAGAATGATGTCAAAGCCATAAAAACCCACAAACCTGCAAAGAAACCATCATAAGATAAAAATCTAATTCTTAAAAAAAAAAAAAAAACAACCAAACAAAACCAACCAGATTCAGTCACTTTTGTAGATTTTTGTGGTCAGGTCTAATTGTTTCTGTTGTCTTCTGAATCACAGGATGTGTCTTGCATAAGAGCATGTCCTTGATGATCTGTCCTGAGATGGGTATAAAACTGTGGCCTAATGGCAGTTACCTCTGGGTCTTACTGCTGTCATAAATGTTTCTTAGGTCATGCCCATGCAGTCACAAGAAATTTCCTCCACACTGTAGGAGCTGTGCAGCCGCCCCTTGTCCACGGCTGTCAGCTTCGGTTTTGTGCTCCTCTGAGTCTGCCTGCACGTTCCCAGTTTGAACTTGACTCATGTTCAGATGGCTCAGAGCAGCAGACTGAAGCCCTTCTTTGTCAGCCTGACAAAAGATGTGCCATTAAAATAAAAATGCATAGCAAGAGGGAGAGCAGAAGAACTGTGACCTGCCAAGCTGATCTGGTTTGAAAAAAGGTACCCGCCATGTACCTCTGGTGGAATTTCCCCTGGTCCACAGAGTTGAGAGTGTGGGGAGAATAGATGGAGTTTGGCATAAATCTATGTCTGTAGCAGGCCAAACTAAACTGCAGATGTGCCGAAGCTCATGGGATAGTTTGTGTAGGATCACCTAAAGTGGTGTTGTTCACCATCTATAACATCAAACTCTCAGCTGACTTTACAAGATCAGATCACTTTTTTATGCTTCTGAAGAAAGCAGGACTTCTTCTCTACAATAGAAAACTATCAGCTCTGTAGGGAGCAAGACCTGTTCTCTCATGCATAAATTTATTAAGTGGTTTCAGTGGTTGTAGCTTTTTCAAGAAATGTTAACCTGAAATTAAGCTTTAAGGTGAATTCTCAGTGTTTAAAGCAATTACTGTTTATTTGAGCCTAGAATGAGATCTCTAGAATGCAAGCAAGATAGTGGATTATTTCATTTCAAAATGTATTGATTTTACACTGGAGGAGGGGAATGAAGGACAGAGAAAGGAAGATTAAAAGTAGCTGCTGGCTGCAGCATCTGAACAGCAGTGGTGCTAGCCCTGAGCTCTCATTATGCTTGCCTCCAGCCAAATCACTTTGTGCTCTGATACTGCTGTAGCTCCCAAGCTGACCAGGGTCAGGCTGTCAATACTTGGATAGAAGACCTCAAAGCAGCATTTACTCGCTGAAGAAAGTACTGATAATGATTTTGTACCCAGCATCTGCTCTCCTGAAGTGCAGCCAATGCAGAGCTGGCTGGCTCAGTGCACTGGATTGCAGACAGGGTGAGAATGTGAGGGCTCAGCCATTCCTTACTGTGATTGTTGGTTGTTATCTGAGCTCTGAGGGGCTTTAACTGAGAGTGGGTTCCCACTTGCCTAAATATAGTGTAAGTGTTGTATATGTGGGAATGCCTGTGCCCCAGCGAGCATAAAGAGCTGTGGGAGAATACAGGGCGCAATTCAGTTCTCCATTGACAGCAATTAGGAAAGGTCTGTTGGCCCTAACAGGATTAGTCTTTCACCCAGAGAGCAACTAACACATGACATAAAGTAAACTGGTGTGTCGCTTCCTAACTGGGGCTCTCTGTTTAGTGACCTCCTGTTAACCCTTCCCGACTAGGAATCCCAGGGTTGGGATTCTCCCCCCTTAGAGGTTCCCATCTCCAAGGTGTTATTTTCCTGCTGTGTTGTCTCTCTCCTCTTCCTCCTCTGCTCCCATCCCACACTCATCCTCTGGGGCCTGCAGCTGCAGCAGGATGAGCAGAGGGCCAAAAGTGCTGCAATGTCAGTAACAGAAATTAGAGGGTGGGGAAAAGAGCAAGAAAGGTCTTCTAGTCTGGAAAGATCCAGTGTAGCCCTTCATGTCTGGGAAAGAGTACAGCATGGAAAACTAATGTAAGATTTCATTGCCAGCTATTTACATCATACAGTCACCAAACCTAATCTCAAAAAACTGACAGTGCAGATCATCAGAGTTAAGGGAAGACTACTGGCAACCACACATACCATCCTGTGGTAGACTTCCAGCATGGATAATCTAATTTGGTTTGTTTCAATATATTGTTGTTGTTTAAATTCTTTCTTACGGATCATGTGCTCATGTGCACAACTGTCTTTAGAACTCACTAATTACACTGTCCTGCTTCTGAGTGGGAAATCATGGTAATACCTCTATTTCTGTACCATTGCCTGAAACAATTGCTTCTGTTTCTTGTGTATTGCAGAGTTCTTTGTAGACCTGGACTCAGTGATGGGACCCTTAACACAACACAGCAGTATGACCAATCTGGTTCGTTATGTTCGCCAGGGACTCCACTGGCTCCGCATCGAGGCTCATTTGTTGTAGTGACTGCTGCCCTGTTCATGACATCCCCATTCTTCTACCTCTACCAGCGCAGAGACGATCACTGGTGGAACTCCACTCATTTTTGGAAGTTTATTCATGTAACTTCATTTTTATTGCCTTTTTTAATATCCTATCTATTGGAAGTAGAAGTCACCATAAATGAAACTTATGACTCAAGAGCAGTATGTGTTGTACCATCTAATCATCTTTGACAATTTTCTATGCCTTGTGTCTCCTGGATCCTGCCATCCTTATGTGCTTTACGGAACGGTACATTCCCTGCAGTGTTGTTTTAAGTCCATGCTGCCTTCAAGTGAAAACAAAAAAAGCACTTTGAGAAGATATGGATTCCTGAGAAATAGTACAAAGCGTCTTAAATATTTGAGGGTATATATGAGAAGCCCCTTCTGAAATAAATTAGTAGAAGTTATAGCTATTCATTCAAAATCATCTTCTGAACCTGAACCAAGCTTTTCGACGCTTAATTCTGGCATCATTACCTGACTCAGTACATTCCTAAGATTTCATACTCCCTGTGGGTTTAATCTCTAAAAGAGAACATTGAATATCTTACAGGTACATAATGTAAGATCACCAAAGGTGTTAAGAGGTAAAAGGTTGAAGGAATGCCTCATTAAAGAATGATGACACACTATGCAATGAGGTTTTGATATTCCATTCTTCCTGTTTATTGCTGGCTTAATAATTTCAGTAGGCAGCAAAATTTATTGCAGTTCTTAGGCAGTTTCAAAATATTAGCTTTCTTAGTCTTATCTACCATTCCTATACTAAATCTGTGAATTTTCTTTCTGTTTTACTGTTTAGTCTCAAACAAATACTTATCCAAGATTTTTCTTCATAGAACAATCTCTCCTTGCATAGTGACTCACTGAAAGCAGATTTTAACAGGACTGCTGCACTCTAAGCATTGATATTGTATGTAGAAGTCCATTAATAAGTGTATGCAGATTCTTCATGAACTATCTAGAAGTTTAACTAACCAGCTACTGTTGGAACATTATAATTCCATGTGGCATCAATTTTCACCTGTTTTGTTCATTTCAGAGCGTTAGAAACGAACAGTATTATCTTGCTATCTTGAAAACAATGTCAAATTAAATAAAATCACCAGATTTACCCAAAAGCAATATAACATTTGTTTAATAATGGCCATGAATACTTCAGTCAGATTACCTTTTTTCCAAGCTCTGCATCTGTTTACCCATGCTGTCATGTTTTGGACCATTCTTCTAATGCGTGAATAATAATGAGACAATTCAGATAGAATTTCAAAGCAATTGTGAATAAATTGCACCATTTCACATTTGCTCTTTCCTCTTTTTTTTTTTTTTCCTGTTATAAACTGCTCTGCTCTTCTGGTGCCACTGCAAGAAGCGCTGGTGCATGAAACAAAACAAAATGAATTTATATCAATAATTCACAAGACTTTAAATGGTCTCATCTCATTCTTGATATAACGCCTGCATACCTTACTGAACTGTAAATTCCATTTCTATAAACAGAAAATGCTCATAGCAATGTAAATACTATTCTGTCTCATCTCATTGAAATAATACAATATTTGTATTAAATGCCATCCAGATATTAGTTAATTGCAATTACCTTCTGCTATATAAACCTGTATATTCTTTAATCTGGTGAGTTATTGGATTCTACTCACTGGGTTGTGACCAGATAAATAGGACAAATTTGCATTTAAAAGGTTCAGACTGTTAATAGTTTTAGAGCAGGCCTTGGATATTTGCAATAAGAGCAGTTTAAGGACTCTGCCCAGTGCACATTTAAGACCAACATTTCTGTAGCTGTTGCATATTAGCTCCCTGTAGTACTACCTTTTCTTAAAAATCAATAATTCCTAACATTTTGTTCCACAAGACTGTATTGTAAACACAGCCAACGTGCATCATTAGAGAAATCATCCAGTGTAGGGTTTTCTGCAAAGGACATTTGCAGAACATGCCCATCCTGTATTATCTGCACATTCCTGTTCCTGAAGGGGTTGATTCACCCTTATCTGTTCTCTGAGGGTTTTGGTAACACGGCTGAAATCCAAATCTGACACATTGGTCACGCCGACTCTGGCCCCAGAAGCTAATGAATAAAACTACGGCAGTGAGAACTATTCAGAAATGTAGATGAATGGTGGTGGTCAGGGTTTTTTTAAAGAAAAAGAAAATGAAACCTTTGAAATAATTTTTTTAACAGGTTGGGTACTTGAGATGAAGTAAAGTTGGGCTGGTTTTGTCATAAGCCAGAGTTTTCCATTCTTTTTGCAAATAACTATTTAGTTTAATTAAGTGCACTGTCATCTCTTGCTCCTTTAATGTAGACTGAAATCCAAGACTTCCATGCATTTACAAGGGATAGTGGTGCTTTGAAAGACAGTCTTCAGACACAGGACTCTTCAGAGTTTGCTGCAGTCGCTCAGTGATCACCATATATTATTATCTTCTCCCTGTTGCTTGTGGTAAACAGGTTCCTATCTCTAAATTTACCCCATGTTCACAATCTTTTGCTTAAACAGCTTAAGGAATTAGCCCTCCTGATTTTGTATCAATGGCATGATGATAATAAGTCCAGCAGTCAAGTCTAGGATCACAAGCCAACTTACTATTTAGCAGTCTTGTTTCAAAAGCGGCTTAGAAACAAATTAAATATGGAGAGTAAATTACTGTCTTATCCCTGGGGATGATGCTTCTTTTGGGTTAGTTATTAAGGATTATTGCACTTTTACAGGCACTATATTCATCTCATTTCAATTGCCAACATGTCATCTTCGTGGAATCATTTTACCCCTTAAAATATGACTTCCAGCAGAGCTAATCAAATAAGATTGTTTGTTTGTTTCAATCCATGGGGAAGCAGCATGTCTGTGCTTGGGCATTTGCAATGTCTGCACTTAAAACTGCCCAATTCAGTCTTTCAAACTCATGAACCAAGCACCAAAAATTACAAGATTGGCTTAAAATTGTGGTTTGGTTTTGTTGGGTTTTTTTTGTTTTGTTTTGTTTTTTTTTTTTTAATAAAACTCTTTGGTTCTTGTATTGCCTTCTGGATGATGAGCTTTGGGACTGATTTCATGACACGTTTTCAGGCATTTTACAAGCATGCCAAGGGCTGGAACTGACACATTTCTTTTTAATAGTGATAAACTGGAACAGTGATGTAATCTCTTGACTTCTGTAGCTGGATTTAAGAAGGACACCAAGCCTCGTAGAACACTGCCACAACTGACAAGACCCATTTTTGTGACCCGTGCCTGAGAGGGTTTGGAGCAATATCAAGAGTTCAGCAGTGAAGGGAGCAGGCCTGTAAAGGGCTAAACTCAGGCATTTGGGGTGCTAGACCCAAGGGCAGCGACCCAAGTCCTAAATGCTCGAGAGAGGCATTTACATAGCACTTAACCTCCACTTCAAGGGCTGCAGCAGGTCTTAAGTGTTTGACAATGTGCAGGCAGAATATCCAGCTGCAAGTGCAGTGAACATCTCCAGCCATGTGAGTCTGTTGGGTGCTCCAGAACTGAGGGAAAGCCTTTTTGTGATAGCGTTGGTGGCAACTTTCACAGCTGGCATCTTATAGCTTAATTTCATTTTTTCTTACATGTTCTTTGGACTTTCAATTATTCAAATATTCTCTCTGTGAATCGATTGCCTCATTTATAAATTAACTGCCACGAAAAGTAGAGACAGATCTGTTGATAGCTCTGTGGGGGATTTTAAAAAACAGGATTTGAGATCTTCATTTCTCCTAAAGAAACAAAATAAGCCAATTGACTCTGGAATTTAATTTCCATGCTTTTTTAAATTTCACAGATTTTATTATGTTCTTCTATTATGACAGTTTAGATTCACTGATGTTTTTAGGTACTTTGGAAAAAACAGTTTTAGTGAGTTTTTATCAGCCTTTAATGCTGTCTAAATCAAATTATTAGTTTTGTGCGTGTAAATTAATAGGTAACAAAACTGGGGCTGGTAAGGATTCTGACTTTAGTATTAACATACTGCATTACTTGGAGTTCAGGAGAAACTCCATGCAGCATTGAAGCAAGCCTGTGAGTGTGAGTGTGTGTACACATCTGTGTGGATTTATGTGTGGATTTGCAGCAGAAAGTCCCTGCTCATTACTTCATAGCACAGGAGAAAAGATATGGTAGCTGTAAACAGAAAACACTCCTACTACTGCTAGTGGTAGTGGCATTATTCAAGTGTTCCTCTGTAGCTTGTGCATAGTCCTGTTTGCATCTACTGCCTCTTGCAGACAACAAAGTTGTGGCAGAAAGTAGCAACAACTCTGTCATTTTAGTCCTGTGGTCCCTAAAGTCAGTGTAAGAACTGAATGTGCTGTGTCAATGTGCTGTTTTTCGGGTTAACTCATTTGCCATACACCAGTGTCTTGAAGTTTTAAGAAAGACAAAGTATTTAACAAGTCACCAAAGAAAACTAAGTTGCCATTCTGAAGCAGGTGTAGAAGTGTCCCAACTGTAGGCTGGCTGCAGACCAAGGGGTGTTTGCAAAAGGCCTTTCCCTCTCAGCATCTTCCTGACCTCACCTGAATACACTGGGAGTGAGGCAAAGGGGATGAGGATGGAAAACTAATCTACTGTCCTTATGACATCCTCCAACTTTACTTTACATGCTGCTTTATAAATGCAAATAAAACAAGTCTTAGTGCTGGGAGAGCTCAAGTCCAATAATGCTCCTGAACTTCCATGATATAACCAGAGCACACCAATGCATATAGGCATTCTCTGTTGTCTAATGAGATATCTCTATTTAGGGGCATATTTTGGTTATATCACTTGATGCTTAGCCTAAATGTGTAGGCTAAAAGCTATTAGCATCTCCTTCATTACTGAAACCACTCTGCCACTGAATGCAAAACATTCCTGCCTGACTTAGAGAGTAGTCATCTTCTCCCCAGTACCCTTGTCAGACCTGCCTTTCTGATGGACTTCATAGCTTTCCTTAAGCCATTTTGTTTCAGAGATGTTTTGTCTTCCAAGATCAGTGATTCTGATCATCTCACACCAATTTAAATCTCTTGTGGTGGCTGCTGAAGTCAGGATAGATCGTGTTCAGATCTTGTGTTCAACTCGGGGGAGGATGTGGCTCTATAGAGAGAGAAGAGAGCAAATTCAGGTGCAGATGAGTTACTACATAAAACTGGTGTCACATGAGGATCAAACCTGGCCTCATCAGGAGGCACCACAGCAGAAATACTGTGATGAAAAGCTGTTCCCAGAATCACAGGGTGTGTAGTGACATGTCAGGCAGCTCACTGGCACTGTAATGATATTAGGCAATGGTAAAGATGTCAAGACTGGTTTAAAGAAAGTGGGGCAAGATACTGTGGTCTGACATTGTCAATTTAAGCTGAGTTTGCTTCTTGGGAAAGGGGCCTTATTACTGTTGATGTGTCCTGCAATATAATACCTATACCATGGTATCCTGTGAAATCAGAATACAGCACCACCAATTCTTCAATGCACCTCAGAGTGCCACCTCATGTCACAGAGAGGTAATTCTGGTAACTACCCTGAAGTCACCATCCAGTTTATTTTTATAACAGAAGCAAGGACCAAGCCCAAAGGCCCAGCAGCCACCTTAGGCAGCATTGTGTGACCTGATGTTGCCTCCTACAGGCTGTGGAGCCACACAGAGCTCCTGAGCCCTCAGCCTGCTCTGGGTGTTGGACTTCCACACGTCTGTGTGGTCTGAATCCCCACACAGCCGTGTCCACTGTCCTGGGGGACCAGTGCTGTGCCCAAGAGGACTGAGGGACCCCAGCCCCACCACCTGGTGAGCAGAGCTGTGGTTCTGCATTGCTTTCAGGTCTTGGTCCTCTGCAGCTGCAGATGGACTGGGATTTGAGCACTCACTTGTATTTGCAGTGCATCTGGAAATGGCAATCAAGTTGACAGAAGCTGTGCACACGGTGACAGCACAGAACTCAGTCAATACCCACTGTACACAGAATTGGAATTTAAATCGTGCTGTCCACAGGACCACTCATGTTTACCGGACTCCTACTGAGTCCCACTGATGCCAGTCTAAAAAGTCATGTGAGTGGACAATTCAGCTGTTTGGGACTTGTTTTCTTCTTTGATTTTAACTGAGTTCCTCTATCTGCAAGTTCCATAAGCTCTCTGTGCTAGATATAAGTTTACTCACAGCTGTGTGTAATATCATTGAAAGACCCTTCAAGTATAGATAGCCCTAATTTCCACTCAGTTGTTTTCTTCTCAGAGTTCAAAAGAAGGTCAGATTCTGAGGCGAATTTAATTGTTTTATTGAACAACAGTAACTACAGTGGACCAAAATTTGAGCTAAGCAAATGTAACTTGGCTCAGCTGGTGGAATTCATGGGACCAAATTCTGCTGTCAAGTGGCATTAGTGCAAGTCTTACCAAGCTTGCTGAATACTGTTTTATCAAAGGATAAAAACTGTTCCTTCTTCAGAAAAATGGCATAGCCTTACTGGAGCTGTGTGTATTAGGCCAGAATTTAAGTTGCATTAGACCAATTAATTGAATGGAATTCCATCAATTTTTGTTCTGGCTGGGCACTCATCTCAGTGAAAGTAGTTCAAGGTCTGTGTACTAGAGCTGGAATAACTGCAAGCAGATTTGCTCTTCACCCAGACCACGTGTTGATTCAGCCTGTGCTCAGGGAAACCACCATTGACTTCAGTGACAAGTAACAACATTATGGACTCGGGAGAAGCTTTGACCCACTGGCAGGAGACATTTACCCTTGAATTTATGAAAGAACTGAATAGTGGATAGCAACACAAATGTTTTATTTATAACAGAGGTAGAGGACAAGTTCCTCAGCTGCTGTAAACTGGTATAGGAGTACTGATTTCAGTACTGATTGGAGTTAATCCAATATGCACACACCAAGGAGCAAACTCTCTAACCCCAGACTAATTTTTGCCAGTATATCTCTATGCAGATAAACTCCCAAAGCTTTTATCATCATGCCTTTTTACTGATCATGCCACTGAAATGATTAACATACCATAATCTCTGCCTGTGAGGAAATACTGTACTTTGCAAAGCTATGCAGTGTACAGCACATCATAAAACTGCTTTAGACGACACAGTCTGGAGATGCATTTTCAGAAAGGAGATGAGCAGAGCATCTTTTGATCTGATGTCGATTACACCTCACTCTGCACTTCCACAGCTGAGTTTTTCATACAGACTGAGTGATGGCTGCATATTTCTGATGACTGTGGGCCAAAACTTCAGCTGATGTGCCTCTAAGTAGCTCTGTGGATGTCAGTGCTGATTTACACCAGTCCTCTCCCTTTTCATACTGTGCTGCATGCCCTAATGCAGCTTTATAAATGCACACTGAGGCTGACTGTATATTCAACTATTTTGATTCAGCACCAGATAATCCCTGCTAAAAAAATTGGAGGGTAATTTCTGCTTGCCATCTAGGCTTGCTTGTTTTGGTTTTAACTAAAGGCATGTTGCAATTTCATTACCTCCCAGTTTAAATATTTACTGGCATCAGCACAGAAAAATGGCAAATAAATTCAAACATGTCATAAATGCTCTCAGTCTAGAGATGGAATCTGTTACTTTAGTTAAAAGACATTGCAGCAGGCTAAAGTGGTTTTTCTAAGCCAAATGGGTCCTGTACATTTAGAAATCATGGCAAATATTTATCTAGGCCCAATTCTGCTGTTCTTCCCCTGAGCATCCTGGTTGTCAGGTTGCTCCACTGAAGTCCACAGAAGTAACTGTGTGAATTGGTGCTCAGCACACAGATTGCAGAAGCAGGCACTGAGTATGTTAGGTTGCTGCAATCAAGGGTTTAATTTTAGCCATATGTATCATTTGAGGACACTTAAAAATTATGTACATTTTATCCAAGCTGACAGTCCTTGTACTTCCATAAAATATTGTATAATTTATTCCTGTCTTTTTGACATCTCTGGATTGCATATCTTCTACTGAATCTTAAATGCTGATTTTTTTTAAACCTACATTCAAAAGGTCTAGGACATACCATCACAGAATATGAAAACAAGTCAAAGATCTGGTGATGTTTTGCTTTGGTTTTGAGCTCTCCTTCAGTTTGTGTTTTGGCTTGGCTGTGGTACTCCCAGAAGTTTTGGAATGGCTCAACTCAATTCAAGTTTCTTCCTGTCTTTTGGGAAAAAAAACCAAACAAAAAATAAAATATTACTAAGGTTGAGGAAAAGCAATCCTGGCAAACTTGCTGGGTGTTTGCTCTTCCTAGCTGTCCTGATTTTTTAACCCTGCCATGTTGGGAGTAGTCTAGTCTGTGGGTTCTCTTACCCACCATTTCTGGCTGTTGTGGCAAATACTATTTTTTTGCTATTTTTTTCCTTTTGTGTGTGTGTGTGCGTGCGCATGTATAATTAACCAAAATATCAGGAAAATTTATATATGCTTTCTTCTGGTTCCTGGAAATAGAGCAACATTATGACCTTATGGTCTTCCAGCAAAAGTCAGATTTAATTTCTGCATTGCAGTGCAACTTAATTAGCTATTGGAATTAGATTATGGTTTACTAGATGGCCTTTTACCTTATGTTCTTATGTTCTTACTTTTTATTTACTATTGAAGTAGCCTCTTTTTTTCTCATGTGTGCAAGTATCATATCAATAATCATTGCAATTCCACAAAGTGTCTTTGTTCTGAACAAGCATGTTATTCTTGTAAAGTTTTAAGTATAAGTTAAGATGTTTTGTACAGACCAAGGTAACTGTTAAAATGTCAAGCAATTACTGAAATGTTGTATAGTTATAAAAGTTTGATTTCTTTTGCTTTAAATGTATAAAATTGTATCTTGCCTGTTTTGCTTTGTATTTCCAACGTGTTGCACAATTATGCATTTTGTTTACATTTGTTCCTTCTTCAGAAAAAAAAAGAAATAACAGTAATACTTTATGTACAAACATTTTAAATGTACTTTTGTTGTTTTTAAACACAATGTCTCTGTATAAATAATATTGGTTGAACTGGTACATTCGTGTCTCTCATAGAGGGATTAATTATACTGCCAGTGCATTGAATTATTTAAAAAAAAAAAGTAAAATAAAATTTTTATGAAAATGTAACCCATTTTATCACTATAAATTATTCTGTCTTCTGCTATTTTCTCATTCTCCTCCCAGGACAGAATAAGTATGGTACAGTAAGTACTGTTTGTGGGAGAGCTGTCATTGGTTTTAATTTTTAATCAATGTGTTTGTGTCATTGCGGCGACTTAAAATGACTTGATGTTAGAAAATAATGTAGTGCTGATACCAGCTGTGAGGTAACGGGATCAATAATGTGCTTTCCCCATCCCTGGGGGGCCTCAGCTGCAAGACAGGAGCCTAAATCCTGTCTGTCCCAAGCCCAGCACAGAGAGCAGAGGGGCCAGGCTTCCAGGGGAGTTTTTTTGGAGCAGCCCCAGCGTGGCTGCAGTGGGGCAGTCAGCATCCTCTGCTGGGGTGCCTCGTTCCCCGGGGTTTTATATCATCACTGCAGCAGAAATAGCTGTGAGAGGCGTGCCAAGAGGCTCGGAGGAGATGTGAGGAGCTCTCTGGAGATGCAGAGCTCTGTGATGTGGCTGGCCAGCGCTGCTCACGGGGCAAGTGAGGTCGGGGTGCCCGCAGGGAGAGACGGAGCGCAGCTGTCCCGACACAGAGTCCATCTCAGGCTAAAGGAGCCATTGCTGTGGTTTCTCTGTGGCCTCTCACGCTCACAGTCCTGCCAAAAACATTTCCATCTCAGTCTGCAGAGTTGCGTGCTCTGGAGGTGCTGCAGGAAGGCACGGCTGGGAGGCAGCTGGTGGGGACATCTGATCCCAGACAGTGCTGGGGAGGGGGTGGTGAGCCCAGGGTATAGATGGTGTCACAGAAGAACTCCTGGAGAGCCACCAGTAGGTGTTAGTCTGGATTGGAGGCTGAGTATCTGTTGTCATGTCCCCCTTAGGACAAAAGGCCAATAGCTGGTGTCTTCCTTCTCAGCACCACTCTGACCTCATGAAGCAGCTTGAAGCTCTCTGGTCTGACCAGACTAAGGCTTTTGCAGTTCATCATCCCACCTGTGTGAATAGTTACCTGTAAAATGGGTGCTGGAGCCCCAGTCCTTCTTAGGCATGAGTCACTTCAGAAGGAAATCTGGAATGGGGTGTTTGGAGCACACTGTGTGTCACCAGTGCCCATTTTGTGTCCAAGGAGACAGAAAACATCCTCTGTGGATATCTCAGAAAGATGTCTTTTGGGTCAGCAGGAGGGAGGGCAGGTCTGATGCATGTGCACTTCTCCCTGAGTCCTTTTCATCTTCTGGGTGTGCCCAGAAACCTGCTTGAAGCTTGACTTCAGACTGGCAGCTCATGTCATTCCCTGCATGTGTAACCTTGTAATCAGCTGTGAAGTGTTCTGTGATCCCAGCTATGAATGATGAATGGCTCCACATAAACCTGTGCTATACAGCACTGTTAGTGTGACTGCTCAGTTCAGAAAAAAAAACCCAAAACCTCTGGAAATAAAAAAGGGATAATTATTCATACAGCTAGTACGTGGGATTCCCACAGGAGCAAAGGATGCCACCCTGCTGAGTAGAGGGAGAAGTGTCTCCTCCAAGTATGGCAATGTCAGGGATAATGGAAGATGGGTATTTGGATGCTCATTTTCATACACAATTTCACAACCTCAGGCAAGGTACTGTGTGCCCTGTTCCACAGCCAAGGAGACATCCCCCTCCCTCCCTGGCTGGGGCTGAGGCAATGGAGTGGGATGTTCTTAAGAGCTACGAAAGGCTCAAGTGAGAGAAGGAAGCACTACAGTCTGGCAGCCAGTTAAGATCATTTAACTGCACAACACCCTCAGGAATGAGTTTGGTCCATGACAAGCTGCTCTAGACCACAGGATGTTTCATTGCCAGGATGAAACATGAAGAGCTTTTGAAGCCTTATTTGCATCTAAAAAGTCAGACTGGGGCTTCCGTGGTCTGTAGAGCTAAGGAGCAGAAAGCACAGCCCAAATACTGTCACTAAAAGCCTGAAACTCCTCAGCCCCTCCCACACACAGTCCAGAAGGAAAGCAATGCAGCATCAACTCTACGTAATAGGGAGAAATTTCACCTCCCAGCTGCATTTCAAAGTGATTTTAAGTATCTTTTTATTGAAAAATGCACATGTGCATGGGGGGATTTTTTCCCTCCATACTGTGTCCACAAGTTTGGAAGGACTTTATTATAGCTAATGTAAACGTGTTCAGCAAACAAACCACCCATCAAGTTAATGCTAAGCAAAATTTTCTGGTCATATGAGCTACAGAAGAGCCCTTCTTGATACTTTTTAGGCATGTGTGTAGACTGACCTTGTGAAAGAGACGTGTTCTTCTCTCTTTTAGGAGCCTGTACACCTATGAACACACGAGACCGGCGAAACACAAGACATAAGTTAGTGCATCAGACCTCAGGAGCTGGACTGCAGAAGAAAAGATATTATCACAGAATCATAGAATCATAGAATCAGCTGAGTAGGAAGGGACCCATCAGGATCATCAAATTCCAACTCTTCTTATTTGTAGGATTATTTGCAGGATTATTTGCTCAAGAAGTTACATTTTGAAAGGCAAATCTGAGTGAAAAAGTAAAACAAATACCCAACAGCCACCACCACTACCATTTACTCCCCATTTCTCAGCCATTTCCAAGCACTTGAGGTTCACCCTTTTGGCAGGGGGTGCTGTGAAAATTGTGTGTGGCTGGAAGTGATGAAGCCATATGAAAAATGCTCCATTTTCTGCTAAGAGAGCTGAGTCATGCTGCCAGAGTACCAGGGTGCCAGCTTCCCTCTCAGATTCAGAATTCCAGCTCTAATCTATGGGGAGAGTGAAGCCCTCAAATGACTGCTGCATTTGTAGAGTAAGTCCCAACTAGGGCAGGGGCTGCTGGAAAAGTCAGCACACCCTGAATACCCCTTAGTGTTGATCCTAGGCTTTGAGGAGCATCAGGAGCATCTCCATTCCAAATAATTTCATCCTTAGAAAGGTGTAACAGACAGCAAATTCTGCAACACTTTTTTCTTTTTAGGATTTGTTTTGAGTTTTAATTTTTTGTGGGGGGTGGTGTGCGTGTGTGTGGTTTGGGTTTTTTTTTTTTCTTGGAACTCTACATTCACTGCCTATCAAGCAGGAACTAAATAAAAAGGCTTCAAGCCATCAATTTAAGAGCAATCACCTATGTGTTCAGGATTTGCTGGCAGGGAATTATCTGCAATGAGAAGCTGCTTGCCAATCAGCCTTGTGAAGCTCCATTGGCTTTATCTGTACCTGGAAATGGGTGCAACTCATTCAGTTCAGCACAGCATTCAGATCTCTAATGCTCCCTATGGTCTGGGAGCTGATTAGCCAAGAGAAGCCTCCTCCAGATGGGTGTCCTGGGCATTTCCAGTGGCCCAGCCACCACCCAGCACTGCCAAAGCCCTGAGCCTGAGCTGCTGTTCCTGAGTCTCCTCCTGGTTCCACACACCCGCAGTGGGAGGCAGCAAATTTGCCACAGGGAAGCACAAAGACTGCAAAATCTTGACTGGGGCTGGACATGTCAGAGGAGCAATATGGCTGGGAAACTCTGACATTGGTATTGAGAAGCCATAGAGGAGGACCTTGAAGGAAATACTTTCAAATGAAATATTCCCCAGCCAAGATGACATGATGTCTCTGGCTTGGACCAGGCTTTGATGAGCCTCTGCCAGCTTCAGGCGGAGAGATGAGTTTCTCCCCAAGGGCTCCTATGACTGAAGGTCACTTGGGTGCCCAGAGACTGGATACAGATATTTTCCCAGCAGGCTCTTTCCCACACTACTCAGATAAATCCCTTCTTGGCTCCATGGAGCTGGTGCAGGCTCAAGGACAGCCCCATATGCTCCAGACTGCCCCAATGTGATGGTGGTGAGGGACTGGCCCTGCAAACGGTCAAATTAGTTCCATTCTAGGCAGGCAAGGCCTCCTCAGTGCTCAGCATAGCTGATTGCTCTGCCATTGGTGTCCTTGTCACCAGTGGCATTGGGAATATGCAGATCCCCCATGGCCAGGGCTGCCCCCATTATTATCCCAGCAGCTGCTGCCTTGCTGGGGGAATGGGCTTGTTCAGCCAGTGAAGGAAGCTTTGAATCAGCACTTACCAGGTGAACCTGGTGGCCTGTTCGTACTCAAAGTAGATGACCATATTGACTAAAAATCTGTTTATTAATCAGGTCACCTGATCTCACCACAGTGAGAGAGACAGAGCCTAAGCCTAAATACAGGTTATTCCACACTAACTTAAAATGTCAAATCCCAGGGTAAGTGAAAACAGACTTGGGCCTTCAGTTTTGTAACACCAGTATAAAAAACAATGCAGCTGCATTGACCACTCAGGGTTTACACAGGCGTAACTATGATTTCACTGTCAAAACTGGCATCTCCTGCAGTGAACGCTGGACTCTGGATCAACAAAAACGTCACCTCCACGTCTCAGGGAGGCATTTCAATCTCAATCATCTCTGAACCAATCAATGAAAAAAGCACATCCATGTTAATAATGAGGCACTGTGGGCCAGTGCATAAAGCTCCTGGTGCTTGGCACTGGGGCTGCCGATGTGTTGCCAGCCCGTGGCTCAGGCCCCAGCTCTCTAATTGCCTCTGCTGGTGCTATCAGCCCCCCAAAGTTGCTGTTTGTCTGTGATTCCAGGAGGGTAATTTATTACCCAGAAGACCCTGACTCTTCTCCCCCATCCATCTACATCCCTGGGTTACATTGTTTATGTTAGCATAATCATTTCTCATGGAGAATGTCAATAAATGCTGGAGACAAAAGGAACACCAACACCACCACCAACAAAAAGCCCAACTGCTAAATAATTCCTAGAATGAGTTGTCAGAAACCTTTTATTTACTGATTCCGTGCATTTCATTTATTCCTGGCAGTAGGCCAACCTCTCTGACAGTTAAGATTTATTGATTTAATTGCCTAGGGTAACCATGCAATAAAATCATCTCAAAGATAAATTTTCATGGCACTGTGCAGCATTGAAGTAATTTTTCAAGTGCTATGGCTATATTTCTGCAGGTTACAGGTGCAAAATTTGCTTAAAGCAGAAATGTCTCATTATTGTAACCCCAGCACATCAGTGTGGTCCTCCTGTGAAACTCTTTTCTTCATTTCTTTCCCCTCTCTCCTTTCCCTCTCTGTCACTGTGTCTTTTTGTATCTCTCCCCCTCCTCTTTTTTTTTTTTAAAAGGTACAGCACAAGTCTCTCAGAAAACAAATTATATTTTCTTAATTGGTTCATATATTCAATGCCCAGGAGAAGAGAGGCTTCAGTTTAATTAGTAGTGGGCTTAGAGGTTATTTACAATGTTATATAGAAGCATTTGTTTCCAGCTGTGAGATGCTTTTTAACACTGAGGCCTCACAATGTAGCTGATTGCAGTTTGTGACATTATAGTTTATTGAATCTTTAGATCTTTTTATTTACACTGTTAAAGGGCTCATTATAGTTCAGAACAAGGAGCAAATGAAAATCCCTGATTAAATCCCAGGTTAATGGCAACATGTCTGAAGTCAGAGACAGTCTAAACTTTTAAAAATTTAAAAACATTTCCTTCCTTCTCATGATTTATTTGGGGAGGGAGAAGCTGTTTGGTTTCAGTATGGGATTTGATGAGATATTGTTCTGGCAGCCTTGGCAGTTTCCCTTGCCAGGCTGGAGTGTTTAACTCACTGTCCTGCCCCGCTGAGGACATTTGGCTGAAGGGAGCTGCGAGGTGGCACAGGAGAGTGAGGGCTGCCAGCCTGGCAGAGGAAAGTGTGGCTGCCAGTGGCCTCCATGGCCTGGGTGAGCCATGCCAGAGCTGAGCCCAGCAGCCCAAACGTCGGAAGATAAACCAAGGAGGGCTTTTGCTCTGCCAGCCTGGCACGGGTGCTCAGTGAGGGCAGGAGAGGGCTGTGCTGTGAAGGTGCTGCCAGCTCCCAGCCACATCCTCAGGGATGTCCCTAGAGATCTGGCAGGCCTCTGCTGCCGTGGGTCAGTGCAGCTTCCCCAGCACCTCCGGAGGTTTCTGGAGCCTTTAGCAGGGCTGCTACCAGGTTTGCTCATCTTGAACGGCTCCAAGCCCTGTGTCCCAGTGGACTTTTCCCCACACAAATCCCATTCTGCAGCTTTCTCTTTCTGTCCCCTGTGCAGCCCTGGTCCCAGGCCTCGGCACTCCCTGGTCACGGAGCACGGCCCGCAACCCGGGCTTCTCCAGCTCTCAGCTGCTGCCCTGTCCACAGACCTGCCTGGGGACAACTTGCTTCCTGCAAGGGTGCCATGAATTTCCAGCTTTCCAGGTGTCTGCAGGGCACAATGCATGACCCAGAGGCCACCACACCGCCTGAGTGGGCCGCTGTCCCTTCCCTGTGGTGAGGGTGCAGCACCGTCCCTGTCCCTCCACCGTGCAGAGCAGTGCTGCTGCCTGCATGAATGATGCACTGCTGAGCACTCCTGCTACCACTGCACTGGAAGGCTGTGCTGTACACAGAAACTGCCACAACAGTCACCAAAAACCCCAACCCTATATATAGAAAATGCACAAATTATCTATCAAAGCTGAATTTAATTTACAAGCAAGTTAACTACATCTTTGGTCTGTTCATTTGGATTAACTCCAAGACAAACAGCAAGTGAGATGTGGTCCTATTTCTAAGGGATAATTTGCTCCTTCTTGCCAAAGATGGGCAGATTACGGTCTGTGTTATCGTTGTTAACCCATAAATGTATTAGATAAAGCAGTTTGAAAAATAATCTCCTCCTATTTCAAAATATTAGTAATAAAATGTGAAATTTATTTGATGGCTTATATTTTCTGGTGGAAAAGAGAGCTTGGACTTGCAAATTTGCTCCACTGACAAGCTTGTGGGTCTCCCATAGTAAACTCTGACTTTAAAGCCCAGGACCTTTATGCTCACAGTTTAACCTCTTCAACCTCTACCCCTCTGATTTCAGCCTTTCATTAGGTGAAATAGGAAGGCAGGTTGGATACATTAAAAAGAGAATTAGTGAGAAGAGAGGCAGCTGAATCAATAATGTCAGTAAAGGTAGACCTATTTATAGAGAAACAATGTCAGCATATGATAAACCTGTGAGTAAATTGGCTGAAAGCCCAGAGCTTTGTACTGGTTTGGAGGGCTTGAAGGGATCTGAGCAGCAACAAGCACAATCAGTAATCCCAGGGCTCAGACGTCAGCAATGCCAAATGGGAATCAGAGAACCCAAAAAAAGTGTTCTGAGATGGGAGAGGGAAAATGGAAGGGTGAGGGAAAATTGGCACTGTTTCAAGCATTGCCAAAGGAAAATGCCAAGCTCTTAAGGTGGGCAGCGATGGGCAGAGCTGAGGTCTGTGTTTTCTCTCTCTAAAACAGGGAGCTGATCAGGCTGTGAGCTGAGCAGACCTCCCACCTGCAAACACACATAAGCCTCCAGGCACCTAACACCAACAGGCACCTCCAAATTCAAGACAAAACCTGTCCAGGTATTCAGAAAAAACGTCCCACATTTATCGACTGGAAACACAAGTCCTTCCACTGATCACCAAGAGAAGAAACTCTGTAACTCCAGAGAATCTGGTTCACCCTAACCAATCTGATGCTTGAGTTTGGGTTTTTTTTAAAGATAAGAGGCCACTCAAAGCAGTCTGAATACAAGTCTATACTAAGGTCAATAAATAACTAATATTGGCTAGATGTTATGTCCTCTTTCTTTTCATTGACTCTATAGAAATTCAAAGGATGTGAGCTTTATTAAGAGTTAAGTTAATGTTGTACACATCAGTCCTAAGGGTCTTTGGGGCCTACCATGGAATCACATGCTCAACATACTCTTGGTAATTAGCATTAGTAGCAAAATTTTAAAAGAACAGCATTTCTGTTTCTTGTGAACACTTGAGCAACTCTTGTTCTAGTTGCAAAGCAATTTTTCTTTTCTCAACGGTCAAAATTCTGCTTGCCTTTACTCTGAAGTTCTCCAGTTTTAGGGTAACTTCTCTAGGTTCTCCCCAGAGCACTCAGAAAACTTCAGCCTGAGTTACAGCATTTCCTTTATTCTGTTTCCTTAGGTTTCTGAGATGGCCTCAGTGAAGTAGGACACACTAGATGATGTCAGCCCAGGAATGTGAGAGTACAGGAAACCTGATAGACTTCTGTTTGAGGGGGGAGTTCAGAAATGGCAACCAAACCAAGAAGCCCTCAAGTGAATAAAAACTCATTCAGAAATGAAATTATTTTAAAAAAAAAAAAAGCTCCTGAGTTCCAGGTATATAGATCCAGATGTGTACCAGAGGAACTGCCTGTTCCCAATTAACTAAGATGGGAGGAGATGGGCCCACATCAGTGCACACAAATCACTTGAGCCCTAGCAAAAATCTGTGGTATTTCTGGAGCCATTCCAGGAGATCTCAGTCATCCTCATTTGAAGTGAGTGATCAGGTGAAACAATGGTGTCAGGTGGTCAGGTTTAGAGTCTTGTGCATGGTGGTTTTGGGGAGTCATGTCCTAAACCAGGCTGGGGCTGCTGGTTTTGCTGCAGTAGCCTCAGTGTTCAGCCTGGAGCCACATTAGCCCAGTCCTGGTTGCACAGTGAGTGTGTGCTAGAGGTCCCAAATAGAATGTAAATAAAAATGGAAATGACTATCAATCATGTTAAGATTCCTACTGGCACAGACTGTGCTCACACATATAGCATAAACATCTCTAAAAAGCACATTTTTGAAGAACCAGAATTACAAGCTGTTTCAAAACTGCTGCACTTTATTAACATTGAGAATGTGTCCTTTGATATAAACTTCTCTAGAAATGATTCAGATGAATTAGCACAGGAAAATCTTTCTGAGTTGGAAAGCATTGAATTGGAAGCAGTGCAGTCAGTGAATAATGAAAGTAAACCATCATTCTGAAGTATGACTAATGGTGACATGGCCTGTCTAGAAGAACAAATAGCCAAGACACACTACTTGGCCCCAAAACTGGGCTGAACATCTTTTGTAATGACTTCATTGCTGTATGAAGACTATTAACAAAACAGGAAACCCTGCCAACTTGTGGACTACGACTCCAGTGAGAGAGAATTTCACTTGTCCACAGGAGAGACAGATGATTCACTTTGTAAAGGAGTGGGACTTATTACTCTTAGAGGCAATATTAATAGATCCATCCAAAATCACCCATGGAACAGATCTATTGACGTTGCCAAGATCTTCAGCTGAAAAATGTGCAGAGAAACTTGAATCTGCAATGTAGAATGCTGCAGTGAAGTGATTACATTTCATGGCACCTAAAATGCTTTTATCAAAGGATGACTTGACAAGACATCAAGATAGCTAAATGCTTAGAACTGTATGTCAATCAAAAACTTACATGTATTATTCAAGGTGCAGACTGAGCTTCAGTGAGGCAAAGGGAAAATTCTAAACTAAGGCTTATGGAGAGTGTGTTTGTGTAAAGATAGGAGATATCTTTTGCAATCTAAGTACATTCATTCTGCTTTTAGGGCTGGATGCATCGGGTGTGACATTACCAACTTCATGGAGAATTAATTTGACCCATAATGTCTCATTGGACAGGTGGGGTAAGTGCATTGTCTCAGCCCAGTGTAGTTGCAGGTCCAGAACCGGCTTGTATAAAATTCCCAGTCATTCTCTTGGAATTGTTTCCTGCAGACCACTCAGAGCTTCTAAATTTAAATTATTTTTTACTATGGAAGTGATCAAAATACTGAGAAAAGGATGTGAAGAAGAATCAATGATAGCAGAGTCCAAGCCTAAACAATCCACCCCAAAAAGGAGGAACACATTCCCACCCTCTGTGTGGCACAGCTGAAATATGGGGCACCACCAGAGAAAAGGACAGGGCTGAATTATTGCCCTGTTAAAACCAGGAGTGAAACAAAGCTAAACACAGCTCATGTTTGATTTGTCATGTCCTTGCAACTGTCTAATTGCCTTCTATACTCAAATGGTTTGCAAGGCAAGAGTGGGAGCAGACTGAAAGAGAACTGCCTTAAAGATGTTAAATATACCTGTTATGGGGGTAAAAAGCAAATTTTTCTATAGGACACATGTATCAATTAAACCTTTCAATGGGGACACCTCCCTTGTGCTCCCAACATTAGTCTGGCCATGTTACACAACTTTATTTACGCCTTTAGTTAATATGAACAAGCAGTTACCACAGCAATTATTACTTTTTATGGTGTACATAAAGTTCTTTTTACCGTTAAGAGATAGGGTCAGTGTTTAAGCTTAGCTCAGCATTTAGCAAGCTTTCCTTCCTGGATGTTTTGATTACTTAGGAAAGCTTTAACCTCTACAATGTAATGAAGGCTGGAAAGTTGTAAGGTAATTTGTAGGAGAAAGGGTGTGCATGAGGATATATGCACTATTATGAAGCTCAATAAATAATCATGTGAAATTGCTGGCATTTAGGACCCTCTAGAGAGGAGCTTTCCCAGCTGGCTCCTGATCCCTCATACCCTGAGTAATTCCAGATTAAATCCCCTGCCTTTGTGGAAGTGTATGTGACATCAGAAGCCTACCCCATATTTCTGCAGCTCATGTTAATTGTCTCCAGACAGCGACAAGGGGGCTGCACATGGCTCCAGCCACAGGACATCAGCTCCTCCCTCCCCAGGGTGGCTCCCAGGGAAAGTGGTGCAATGCCCAAATGGTCAGAGCTGGGGGAATGATGCAAGATGTCTTCCACTTGCATTTTATTGAGAGAGCTTATAAAATTCAAAATACAGCTGTGTGGGCTGGTTCGGTCTGCCTGGTAGAAGGGTGGCACTTCTCATGCCTGTGATTGATATGGTTTAGGCACATCTGTGTACTCACTTAACCCTTCCCTCCACCCTCTCCATCTCAAACCGCTGCCTAGACACGAAAAGTGGGAATTTGTCTTTTGTACGTGAGGGTATAAAGAGCTTCTTGACTTCCATTGAAGAACAGTGCACTTTGATTCCCTCTCATTGCTAATTTTACCTGAGTTTTATTCAGGGAAGACATGGAAGCCCACACCAGGATAATCAGCCCTTTTTCTCTCTCAGCCTCTAAGGCACAGGAAAGGGGGAGCTTGGTAAAATGACCTGGACACGTGTTACAACAGATAATCAATGGCTCTAGTGAAATGCACGAGAAAGCATTCCAAGCCCACATTTCAGTAAACATTCTCCAGAATCTGTGGCTATTTATCAAATATGAATGTACCCTTCAGGATGAGGATCTCATTTCCCCCGGTGTTTTTGTTCCAAAAATAATTGGAAGTGACAATACAGAGAAAGATGATGTTTCAACTTCATGTTTAAAATAAATATAAGGCTGTCATCAGAGCCGAGCTGTCTTGTGAAGATCCCTCTCACAGGAGTCAACAGGCAGCTCTACTGATAGAGAATCGTGTTCCATTATTGATTAGCTTTTAAGTTCTTGTTACATATTAGATTAGGATCGTTGTATGCATAGGGAATGAATAGCCCAATTACAGTCTAAAATAGCTCATCTCAAAGTGGCTTAGAATTTTGATATTATAGTAAGAATTTTAAGGAAATTAGAGGGTTTATTAAGAAAGCCTTTAAGGGATATATTTACATTTTTATTGCATGGATTTTTAGGATGGGGAGGGCGAACTATCACTCCTTATTTACATACAAGGCTGGTTTTAGCTCCCTCTCAATTAGCTTTTCAAATCTTTGGGAATTAGGGGTTTGCTATATTGGAGTTTCTTTCCTGCATAGAAAACACTAGACTAAGAAGTCCTGGAGTCAGACCTTCAGATTCCTCCAGTTTAAGTGAGAGTATCCCACACCAGCTCTGCTCCAAGTGCAGCTGTTGAGACTCCAGGGCTTGTTTCAGAGGCAGTGATGGCTCCCAGAAGAAGCTGGCATTCAGATTCTCAGAATCTGCTACTTCTTACTCTTTGTGCAGGAGGAAAATCTATCACTGGTGCTAAAAGAGACACTGATCCCTGACATTGGCCTTCAAGGGCACTGAGCATTGAGCACAAGTAACTTGAAGGGGACAGGGACAGCGCTGCCTCTGAAGTGCCAGAGAGACCGGGCTGGCTGCAGGGTGCTGTGAGGCAGGAGCCAAAGTGTGTGTGGCACTCAGCATCCTTCACAGGATGGACTGCTGGCATAACCTAGGGCCACTTGAGGTACCTCTGAGAGATGCCAGGCTTGGGGACTGCAGCAGGGTGACAAAGAGCTGCTTTCCCACTGCTGCTGGCACACACATGCATGCAGAGTCATGCCACCCTTCACCCTCCCTCACTACCCAAGCTTTTAATGTTGAAAGACATTTTCTATAGTTGTCCAAAACATAGCCATCTTTAATTTCACAACAAATTATAGTTTTGAACTTGAGCAGAGAGGCTGCAGAAGTCCAAACTCAAACCTCAGGTCTTCATATTCAACCATTAGAGCACTGATAATATCATATTTCACAGCTTTCATTCCATATAACCACCCTGGATATTTTGGTATACCAATCAACCACCCTTTTTCTACAGAGAATTTCCACTGTTCAGCAAGGTGGGACAGTTTAAAAATAGATCTGATTTTCCCTCAAATTTGCCTAATTAATCATTCCCTTCATAGGTTAATTTGAGGCTAGCACTGACCACATCTCCAACAAAGTATGGAAAAGGTCACCAGAAATAGATTGCAAGGCCTTGAAGGGACTCTGTGGACAAATGGTTGTCACGATCCAACACTGTAAAAATATGATTACGGGTGAAAGAGAGAACCAGGTGAGAGAGTTGCATGACCCCAGGATCCTTGCCAGTAAAAAACCATAGTGAAAACATTCAGTAAGTGCTCCAGGCCTACTGACTCCTTTTGGAAGGCAATACATGAAATCTTTAAGGAAGATTCTACTCACTGAGTTGTACAGCACTGATAGATTCTTAACATCCATATTAGACTGCTACGTAAGAAGCCCAGGTTTCCTTATTTTTCCATGGCTGCAAGTAATGCAAGCACATGGAAGGCTTCCCTTCAGGAATGAAAGTCTGAGTCCTCATATAGGCATGCATACAGGGTCACTCTGGCCACTCAGCTCAGATATTTCTCTTGCTCACCCCATCTGGACTGTATGCTAAGATATCCCACATGAATTTGCACTGTCTTTCCAAGTAAGGACCAGTTCTGTCAGGTTCTCAATACAGTAGTTTAATCCCAGAAAGTATTTTTTCTGCCCACACATATTTAAAATTAAACAGGCTCAGGACAAATTATCTTATGCCATCCTACAGATGGACACTTGCTGGCTGCAAAATCCAAAATGCAGCCCTAATTGATGAGTACTCTCCTTTGTGCACATCTGCAATTTAGCAGGGATATCTATACTTTCATGCAGGAAAAGTACAGGTGAACTCAGCAGGAAAACAGGTTGTCTTGAGCCCATGCATTTATTTTTTGAATCTGGGACACTCCCATCTGAAGTTCAAGGTATAAGCTGCAGATCCCAAGGAATGGGTGGTGGACAGGCCTGGTGGACATCCAGAAGGAGTGAAAACAAATTACACAGACTACATGAGACATGAATTCCCAGACCATCCACTTCTTGAAGTAATCCTTGGTCCAGGACAGTCTGTGAGGAAATGCTTTCAGAAGTTCACTGGGTTTGCATCCTGCTCCTGCTGCAAGGAATAGGAATTCTATCATTTGGTCCATTGAGACATCATCAGAACAGCAGAAAGTCTGAGGTGGTTGTTGGAAAAACAGATGGGGCAGGTAAAATCAGACATTCAGTGCCTTTCATTTTCCAGAGTGATGAGAAGTAGAGAGGGAGTGTATGTGCATGGCATCTGCACAGCTCAGCCAGGGACGTTTGGACATGTGAGTCCAAGCCTGGGTTTCACCCGCCCCAGCTGACCAGCTCTAAACTGGAACTTGTGAAAGCTCATCAGCCAAGCCTCAAGCACTGTGCCAGTGCCAGCAGGCTGCAGTTTGCCCACACAGGTGCCATACCCAGCTCTCCTCACACAGCCCCAGCCCCAGGAGCTGTGAGCCCAGGGACGTGCTCCTGCCACTCTGGTGTCCTGCACTGTGACCTGCACAGGGAGTGAGCAAAGCTCCCTTGCCTCGCTCTGCTCCAAAAGCTGCTCCATCACTCAGAAACTCCATCAGTCCCTCCAGATCCTTGTGCCTAAATATCCCTTTACTCAGCCCACAGTGAGAATGATTTCTGTTAGACAACAAAACCTTTAGAAGCAAACAGACCAAGCTGACAAATGCACAGTGAATGTGCTGCACTCTCACTAGAGCACCGTGTCTTTGATGTGGTCCATCATCTGCATTAAATAACTTTAAAACATGTGCACAATACTTACCTATCCAAGTGAAGACTGTACTTTGTTTATAGCTGTGCATTTTGCAGCCCTAAAGCAAGACCAGGGTGCTCTCTTAAAAAAAGAAAACAAAATATTATTATCATCATCATCATCGTTATCGTTATCATGCTACTGCTATCACTATCATATGTTTAGAAATGTTCCTTTACTTTACTTAATAAAGCAAGAGCAATTATGCAAGCTTCATCCATTTCTCTCAAGGGCGCTGAAAAAATGTTGCTTTCAAGAATAAAACTGATAATTTTTTACAAATATATAAAATAAAATACTCAAGGCATTTTTGAGAGGCATTCTCACATATTGCTGAAATTACACACAATGTGTGAAAATTTGCATAACAAATGTGACAAGATGGTTACTTAGGGACTGAAACAGAAGGAATAAAATATATATTAGATACCTCCCTTCTCATTAATTATTATTCTGAATAATAAGAGGGGCGCCAGAAGAAGAAATGGAAATATAATGTATTTAAAAACCTTTAAAAGGTATAATAATAATTAGGAAATTATTGCACTACTGATCATTTTTAGTAGCAGAGCAACCACCTGTTACCACTTTTATTAATTGCTTGCTTGCCTCTTCCTTAAAGACGGCCTGTGAAGATTGTTAAAGGAAAAGCTACCTGAGCAGAATGGAGGAGAAAGAATTCATGTTATGCAGCCAAAAGAACAAACAACCCTATAAAATTCATAACTTTAATTAAGAGTCACATGTAGAAAGTCTTTAAGACTAAAAGTATTAAGATGGGTTTAGAGCTAAACTTAATTTTCCTTCAATCAATAGTGATGGAAGAGAGTAGATATTATTTACTGTTGGTTTTTTTAATTTGCTCAAAATGTCCTGTGTTTCCCAGCTTTTCTTCCCAGTGCTCCCTGAGGTCACTGGTGCAGACAGGTGGCCAGGGGTGGCAGTGGCTGCAGGGGCTCCTGGGGCAGCACCCAGGGCTGATCTGCAGCAGCACAAGGCCTCAGACAGCAACCCTGGGTGAAGCTGTTGCCTTGTTGTCGCTAAGCTGGGAAGCTGCAGCCTTCCTGTTTTGGGAGATAATGCCAGTTAATGCATGTTTGCTGTCAGACACACGCTCATCTCCTGAATCACAGCTATGTGCAGCTCAGGCCCTGCTGCTCAGCTCCCTCCTGCCTGCCCATGCATGGAGGGGAAGGCACTGAGGTGTCCTGTGCCTGGGTCCATCCCTTCCCACTGCTGCTCTGGGAAGGAGCACAACACAGCACAGTCACTGTGGGGGCTTGTGCACACTGTGCTCCGTAATTATGGCAAGCACTTCTCTAAACAGCTCTTATCATTCCCTCATTTAGACTTTGAAACATTTTTGCTTTATGTCTCCTAAAACAGAGAAATACATTTTTCTGTCAACCTCTTTCCTTCAAATATCCGGTGGAAGCAGCACAGAATTCCCTATTTACTCCTTGCTGCAGCCAAATCTTGTCTTGGTTTCTCCAGAGCTTTTGTTTAGGCCTTCCCTGGAATCACCATCTCCCATAGAAAGAGCTTTGTTTAAAACCAAAAGTGCCTGTCCATTTTCCTAGTTAACCTCCCTTATTTTCTATTGCCTCTATTTCCTTTTTTTCTGTTGCCTTGTTTGAACCTCTTCTCTCTCAGCTTCAGTGTCTGGAGCATATTTCCTCATTGTTTGCTCTAGAGAAGCTCTTTGGATAGTGCTCCTTTGCCTGTGTGCTCCATTCAGGAACTCAAAACTGAGTTCAGCAGGCCACAGTACAGGCACCTCCACCCATCCCATCCCATCCCTCCCATCCCATCCCATCCCATCCCATCCCATCCCATCCCACTCTCCTGGTTCACGCTCACATGGAAGATGGATAAAGCAAGTTCAGTATGGTCAGAAAAGGTGAGAGCACAACCTGCTGTGCAATGGCACTCTTAGCTTCACAAATATCTGTTATCCCATTGTCCTGGAAATAACTCCATTCCCAGACATCTTTGCCCTTTGGAGCCTGACAGCTGGGGCAGGAAAGCTGGAGGGGGAAGGAGGTGGAAGGGGAAGCAGAAGACTTTGCCAAGGGTCCTGTGCTGGTTTATTGTGCCATTGCCTGCTCCAGCTGTGAGAGGATCCGTGTCTGGGCTCTGAGTGCCCTCACCTCTGCACAGCCCTGAGCTACACCTGGCACCTACACCAAGTACCTGCAGGGGTTCATGTGCAGGGCAGGAGCCTCATGATTCTGGATCAGGGGGCTGGAAATGGAGTTTCTCCTCACCAGCCTCCCATGCTGAACGTGTGTGAAACATTAGTGAAAGCTAAATCCATCTGAAATCATTTTAAGAGGGAAAATAAGGCCCTTTCTGGAGATATTATTCCTAAGTCATGTTTTACTCTGCCATTAATATACTTTTGGAATGCATGAGAGCTCCTCGCACCCAAGGCAGGTAATAATGGTCTATTAAAAGACACCATCTCTGTTTCCTAATGCTCTATCAAAGGTTCATTGATGAAAATAGCCATCTGGCTGCTCTCATCAGCTTTAAGGAATTCCATATAAGTATGAAATATGATTTCCTCATAATTGCTTTTCTGTAAGATTTATGACAATGTGAGTAACGAATAAACTGGGCATTTGCTGAACAAGACTCAGATTTAAGATGTGCTGATGCAAATGAGGAAGTGGCCAGCTAGGAGATTAATTTCTTGGGAGAAATTTGAAAGTGTTTGCAAAAGCCACAGGTTACCACATGCACTTGGCTATGTTCACTGCTGGTGTAAACACATACAGCTCCAGGGAGGCCAAAGTTACTGCATCAGCACTAGCAGTAAATTTGGGTCTTAGAGGCCAGTCATGTGAACAGTTCACAGCTGAAAAGAGGACCTTGACAGCCACTGGAAGATGCCCTGTGTACAGCTGTGCAGCATCAGGTTCTTTTGCCACCTGCACCTGATGATGTTGTGTGTGCAAAGAATATCACATGCTTGGAGGGAAAAATCAGGCCCTTAATGCCTGGCAGCACTATTCATACTCCTGCCAAGACTAAAAGTGGGAATGTACTGTGTAATTAGTGTTGTGGGATAATTAAATCCCATTTTCCAGCTATTCATCTGTCAGAGGTGCAATGGTCATCGCTGTGCCTGTTTGCCATTATGTCAATTATGCGGTCCTATGACCTTTTGACTTCAGAATCATCTAAAGCATAGGACTGACACTGAGGAGATTCTTTATTCCAACTTTGCTTTTGGTTTTTGGTGCAACTTAACTTTTTTTGTCCTCATCTTTTCCATCTCCAAGACAGGAATAATCATAGAATCATTTAGGTTGGAAAAGACCTTTGATGATTCCTTGCCCAATTTCATTGCCCTTTGGGAGGCAATCAGACACTGCAGATGAAGTGCTGCTTGAATACATGTAAACATGCCTGTGTCACCCTGGATGAAAGGGCAGGCACCACCCTCTCCCTCAATGCAAGCAAACTGTTTGCTCATATGCAGTGAGGGCCTAAAATTGCCAATGGATGCCCATTTCTGAGGCTGTTTCACCTCTATGAGTGTTTGGCATGCCCATGTACATGTCCCCTGCAAGCTCAGGGGTAGCCCAGTCCCACAGAGAAGTTGAGATGTAAGTAGATGTTTTTTGGATTTTGACTCTGCCAAAATTTGAGTCTGTACAAGTACACATACTGCCTCAAGTGCCCTCTCCCAAGCACTTTCTCTCTTTACCATCACATGCATTTTAAGACTTTCAGCATGCACATATTTGGGTATTATTTGCACACAGAAAAGCTAGCAACCAGCATAAAAATTTTTACTACATTTTTTACTATATTTTTACTAAATTCTATTAATAGTTTGAAGCTTGCCAGAGCCATAAGTGAGAACAGAGCATAAGAGGGCAAGAGCCAGACTTTTTGGTAAGAATCAGTACTACAGCCACACTCTTAACATCCCAGTTACTCATTTGGCTTCTCCTTTCTATTTTTTTTTTTTTTAGTTAATTATACCAAGAAGACTTTATAAAATCTGTTGCCAAATGTTTAAAATTACAGCAGTTCAGTTCTTATTTCAATCCCAGGTTACTGTGCTAAATTGCACATGCTCACCTTGTGCATTCATTTGCGAGCACTAGGCATATCAGTGATTAATTAATATTAATGGTAGAAATCACTTCAAACTTGCTTTATGCTAGAAATCACACACAATCCTGACTCTAATCACTAGGCACATAAAGAAACTTTAATTGATAACCCAGGTTTAATATCCATCAGGATTGGATTCTGTAGGAGGAACAGAGCAATGTTCCCTGTAATCATCCTAGAAGAGATGGAAAGCTTGTTCTACCAACATCAAAGAAGATTAGGCAGCAGAAGCCTGATAGTAAAGTAGCAATTATGGAGGGTTTTTTTTTAATTCTGTGCACCTGCTTCATCAAAATAATAGGCATCTTTTAGCAAAATAACCTGGAACTCAGTTCACTGACTTTCAATTATCTTATGCTGGGAAATGCATCTGGAGAGACATGAAAAAGGGTGATAGACACACAGGGAAATAAAGAGAAGGGGGAAATTAGAATGAGGGAAAATATGAGACCCTAAGTAAGTGGGTGTTATAAATATCCTGTGCCTTGGGCTGAATATAGAAGAGGAATACTTTTGCTGAGTTAGGACTGGGGCATCAGGCACTACTGCCCAAATCAGTCCCTGGTGGAGTGCCTGTGAATGCAGCAAACAGCTTACACCAGGGACAGACTTGGATCACTGCTTTTAAGGGGAATTTTAGATATCAAACCCTAATGCTAGCAAGCGAAGCACGTGGCAACTTCCCACAAACATTTCAGGCTGTCAAAGGAAAAATTACTATCCTCAAATTCCCCTTTATCAGGTGGTCTTGCTTTGAAAACTAGAAATGAACCTATAATTTTCTTTCAAAAGATGAGTCTAAACCTAGACTAGAGTCTATCTTCCCTGAGGATGGGAAGGGGAAGAAAACCCACACATTCTCTTGGTTTTACTCAAGGAACTGCATGTTCATTTCTGAAAAAGCACAAGGCAGACCCTCACAGCCAGGCTTAAGAAGCCTGCCTGGGGCTTGGTACCCTTCCTTATGTATGTTTTCTATACCCTTCCTTAGGTATGTTTTAAATACATCCCAGTCTTCTCTGAAAACAGTTTTTCAGAAATCAGTGAGCAGTTCACTTCCACATCTCATGATCTGCAGCCCTGGTGCCTCCAAAGGCAGAGCACAGCAGAGCTCTTACCAGAGAAAGCCTCATTACCAGCCCCATTACCATGTGGAGTTCTTGCCAGGCTCAGGTCAAAATCAAAGACAGCATTTTTCCACCTTTTTGTCCAGCTTTACATCCCCGTTGAATTCACTGTGCCCTCCTACACACATCTCAGTCTCTCCTCCATTACATACAACCACTCCCATCTCATTGTGACTCAGAAATGATCCCCACACAGATGCTGGGCAGGAGGGCTGCTCTCCATTTCATCTCCTGACCTCCACCTCCCTGCAGAAGACCCAAGGCAGAGGGAACTTACCATCACATCCTCCTCTGCACCTGTCCTCCTGACTCTGCAGTTCCTCCAGTCTGATCACAGCCCTGCCTTTAGAGCTCTGTCTAAAAGCTGGTGGCCCTGGGAGCCAGTGCTGAGGGTGGGCAGGGGCTTTGGGCACTGTAGCCCTGCACGTCACCAGAGTGCAGAGCAGATTCTGTGTGAGACACAGCAGGTGCCCTCCCTGCATCCTGGCACATCAACATCCAGCAGACACAGCTCTGCATGCAGGAGGTTTGTTGGGGGCTTTTTTGGCTGTTGTTTCCCCCGCAACCTGCT